>CM022944.1:48011282-48233788 GCA_012931725.1 Litsea cubeba | reverse complement strand
GGAGTCATCACCTTTGACAAAACTATGGGCCTGCCTCCGTCAATATGGTGACATGTGGACAAACATCAAAATCACAGAAGAAAAAGACCACTACTTCCTTCAAGGTGATAAGCTTAATCCAAGCGTCCGAGGAATTGGTTCCTTACCCGACACCAACGGACAACCGATATGGGTACATCCCGATCTCCTGAAAGATAAAAGGGAGGTCGTGAAACAAGCCTACAGCTCAACAGCGAAGGCAGGCTAGGAAACATCTCCTCAAGCTTAAACGCAAGAGAAGACCCAGCCAAAACAAGAGGTCAAAGAAAAGGCAGAGGCTTCCTCTACCGTTTCACTGGAGGCAACAAAAACATCCCTTCCAGAGACTTCAAAGGGGGTAAGGAAATTCACTCTCAATGATTTGCCCACCTCAATTCAAAGAAGCCACGCATGAGGCATCATACTCTTGCAATTCGGTAGTTGGATTCTCCATTGATGGATAAGTCCAGCGACACCGATGATGGATTAGAATCCAACTACACAGATGAGTGGGAGGAGTCCCTTGAAACAGGAGAATATCTCTATGATGAAGAATGGGTTCCTGAGTCTCATCTTATGCCAGTCATCTGGTATAACCCCTACAGCCACAAGGATCCTGGTCTGATGATGAAGAAGACCAAGAATCTGTACAAGAAAATGCTGCCGACCCAGCACCTCTCATTACTCCAGTGGAAATCAACCATGTTGAGCCACAAAGGTTGATGAAGAAGAAGATTTGGCTCCCATGCCTGATCTTGAAGAATATGCAAGGATCTTGCAGCGACTCGCTCTAGAACAAGAGCAAGACCGCGTCAACGAGCCTCCTCGCAATCCAGAGCCTGAAGTCCCTGAAGACCACCAGGTCATCCTCCTTAACTCCTGAAAATGGAGAAAATTGCTGGATAGACGATCCTCTTACATCCGAGGATGAGTCTGACTCCGATCAGGCAACGTCTCCCGTCAGAGCTTCCTGTAATATGATAATTCGGGATTATAGCTCTTCCGAAGCATCGTCTGATGAGAGCACTTACACTCGCGGCGACGCCTAGCAATGTATCTTCTGGAGCCACACCTCGTCTCACGTGACTTTCACTGAGATGACACCCTCTCAGGTTTCTTCTCTCCTGAGACTGTGACTTCAAAGTTCACACCATTCCTGACTAAAGAATTCCCGGCTATTGATGCTTGGGATGATGAATTAGTCAACGAAGAAGAAAGGTTGCTGGATGCTGTTCAGGACTGTTCCCGGAAAATGCTCCGTGCACACAATCACTGAGGATGGCAACTCTGCTGCTGATACATCCTCAGCAAATGAAAAACGCAGCCTCTTGATCCTGAAGATAATCTTCCAAACGAAGACCCTTCTCAAGAAGCTCTCGAAGTTGGTAGAGGCACCCGCTCTGGCCGGGACTACCATAAAAATTATAACCAATCTTCCTTTACATATGTAAATCCTTCGGGAAAAGATGTTGTAAACGCCCCTGTGGCAACAATGATGAACATGCAGGCCCTAAGGAGGCTTTCAAGTATGACTTGATTGAACACTTCAAGCACATACCTGCACGTCTGCACATTCTAGATTTGTTGCGAATGTCTCCGCACACTCGTGATAATCTCATCTTAGAATTACAAAAGCTGAATGAGGATGTCGACAAACATGCCCCGCAAGTCCTCCAAATTGAAATGGATTACCGGGTCAAAAACTCAGAAGCCTCCTTAAAAGGAGAAAGAAGAAAACTGAAGGATCATGCATTGAATGCCTCTCGGTTAAAAAAGTAGCCAGTGCAACCATCGCCTTCACAAAGGACGACCTCCTACTTGGCGAAACCAGGCATAACCGACCCTTGTACTTCACAGGGTATATCAAGGAAATGCCTATGCACAGAGTTCAGATCGACCCAGGTTCTGCACTCAACCTCATCTCCACATCGGCTCTTGAAGAGTTGGGCATCCCACCCAGCAAGCTTAGCCACACATCTGTATCTATCTTTGGATACGATGGGAGTACTCAAAAGCCTATCGGCAAATTAGGTTCAAGTTGCAGATCGGTGATCTTATCTCTGAGGTCACTGTGTATGCAATAAAACCCCTTCATGCTACAACATCCTTCTCGGACACCCTTGGATCCACGAAAAGGTGTTGTCCCTTCAACTCTACATCAATGCATCAAGTTTGTTGGCGATGACGGCATGATACATCGAGTCTTTGCGGACAGAAAATCCTTCAAAGGTAAAGAAGTCCACTTCGCAGACTCATAGATGTATGGAGGTGAAAAAGAAGAAGAGGATAAGCACACAGCATCCTTTGCCGAAAATCTCCAGAAAGATAAAGGTAAAGCTCCTCAACAATCACCGGAAGAAAACAATCATCCGGTAAATCCGAAGAGAGCATTCAAACTCCCTTCATCATCTCCCTAGAAAATTTAAAGCCTTTGGTCGTCACAACTAAAGTGAAGAAGGCAAAGCAAAAACCTGAGGGCAAATTTGTTGTCTCTTTCGTGTCTATCATGCAAGACACGGACTCGGATTCAGAGCCAGAAGACGACGCATCGTCAAGCCAAGCTGACACTCAGCAAGTTCAGCCTGCTCTCACTCCAATGGAGACAACTTCTGACATAGAAGATCCTACGTCAGCTTCCTTCATTGTTCCAGCAACTTCAGCAAAGGAAAAGCCGATCTTCTTCCATAGATCGGATGCTTCTTCATCAAACTCCATGCTTGAACCTTTCCAAAATAAAGGTATGCCTCAACTATCCTTATACAGTTCTGTGGCACAAGCTATTATGAAGAAAATGGGCTATGACGCTCAAAACCCAGTCGGTTTGGGAGAAGGACGCGGTATTCTCACGCCATTGGGGCCTGTCTTGACCAAAAGCCAGCTGGAAGATTGGAGACTCTATGGCTATGTAGAAAAGTCCACACGGGTTAGGGTATGATCCTGACACTCCCTTGAGACAGTTGATACAAAGGCTTAAAAGTCAATAACTGACCAAGCCTCAACACTCAAGTCCGTGAAGACATCGATCTCCCTGGATATCTCTTTGATGAGTCACCTGATAAAGATCCAGGAAGCTCATCCAATTGGCACGATTTCTCCGAAAATGAAGAGGAGTTGTCCGATGGCACAGACGTGTGGACTTCTGACCCAGAAGAACCCTCATCTCCAAAAGAAGTAGCCTACTTCAACCCGGTTTCAACAGGTGATTGGGATCATCTCATAGCAAGCCTGGGGAAAATTACCGATCAGAAGACCCCGTGGAAAGGAACAAAACCTTGGTCTGGAAATGCCTTTGAAATCCCAGAAGGTTTCGTTGAGCTGGAAGCCTCCGAAAATATTGTGGAGGAACCACCTTCGAACCTTCCAACAGAAGATCCTGTTCAAAAGATAGACTTGGGAACACCAGATAACCCACGTCCTGTATTCATAAGCAAGAATATAAAGGATGATGAGTTACCCGAGTATATCGCCTTTCTTCGTGAGTTCGTTGATTGCTTTGCATGGTCTTACGCTGAAATGCCAGGCTTAGACCCCAAAATAGCGGTTCACAAACTCAATCTTCAAGAAGACATCAAGCCTGTCAAACAAGGCCAAAGAAGATTCCGTCCAGATGTGATGGATAAAATTGAACAAGAAGTTCAAAAACTCAAAAGCGTCGGCTTCATCCGTGAAGAACAACATCTTGAATGGTTGGCCAACATTGTCCCCGTGACAAAGAAAGACGGGCAGTTCAGGGTCTGTATTGACTATAGAGACCTGAACGGCGCATGCCCTAAAGATGAATTTCCGCTCCCCATACCAGAGGTAATGATCGATAATACCTGTGGATTCGAGTGAATGACATTCATGGATGATTTCTCTGGCTACAATCAGATAAAGATGCATCCTGAAGATGAAAAACATACATCTTTTCGGACTCCATTTGGCGTGTATTGCTACACTGTCATGCCATTTGGTCTGAAAAATGCTGGTGCCACATATCAGAGGGCTATGATGAAAATATTCCAAGATATGCAGCACAAGACGGTGTGAATGTTACGTTGATGACCTCGCCATCAAAAGCAAAAGAAAAGAAGATCATCTCGAAAACCTTCGAAAAGTCTTCCTCCGGCTCCGCAAACACAAACTGCGAATGAATCCTTTGAAATGTTTCTTCGGTGTCTCGTCGGGTAAGTTCCTCGGATTCTTAATTCGGAAAGCTGGAATAGAGCTTGACCCCATAAAAGTCAAAGCCATTCTAGAAATGCCCTCTCCAAGAACCTTGAGAGAACTCGAAGGGCTTCAAGGGAGATTGGGCCTACATCAGACGGTTCATCTCCAATCTTTTGGGGAAATGCCGTCCATATCTCCCGGTTGATGAAAAAAGGTGTAAACTTTGTCTGGGATGCTGACTGTGAAGCTGCTTTCCAAGACATCAAGTCATACCTGACAAAACCTCCAGTGTTAGCTGCTCCTACCACTAGAAAACCATTCATCTTGTACACAAGAGCCCTTGATCACTCTTTGGGAGCTCTGCTTGCACAAGAAATGATCAAAGAAAAGAAGCTGCTCTATATTACCCTCAGCCGCATGCTAGTAGGTGCAGAGCATCGCTACTCTCCAGTCGAAAAGAATGCCTTGCAGTGATGTTCGCCGTACAAAAGCTGCGTCACTACTTGCTTTCCAACACAGTATACCTGGTCTCGAGGGTCAACCTCTTGAAGGTCCTTGTCACAAAGGCAGGTTCTCTCGACGCTCGACTGGCAAAATGGTCCATCCTTCTGTCACAATTTGATATTAGGTATGTACCACAAAAGGCAATCAAAGGGCAAGCTCTAGCGGACTTCCTCGCAGAGCATCCATTGCCTAAAGATTCTCCACTCAGAGATGATCTCCCAGACAAACTAGTCTACAATGTGGAGACTTTCTCGCAAAGTGCCTCCTGGGACGTGTACTTTGACGGTGCAACCAGGACGAATGAAAAAAGACAGCTGATCTCGGGAGTTGGCATCCTCTTTGTTAGCCCCGACAAATACATGATTCCACATGCTTTCTCGCTACTGGAACCATGCACAAACAATGCAGCTGAATATCAAGCTCTAATCCTAGGATTGGAACTCGCCATCGAATCCGGTATCACCATGCTGGAAGTCTTTGGAGACTCTCAAACTGATCGTCAACCAGATGAATCAGAAATTTGAAGTCAGGAAGCCAGATTGCTGCCATTACTACACAAGGCACAAATCACTTCTGCAAAAGTTTGACATCTGTCACAGTCACCCCCACAATTCGTAGAGGTGAAAACATACTGTGCAGATGCCCTATCGTGGACTTGCAGCATCCATGGCGATTCAGGAAGGGGGGGAAAACATGCAATCACAGTGTGTCGAAAGAGAATCCTTCCTTCTCTTAACACACACCAAGCTGTTGCTGGAATGCCCACCAAGTGGTTGGAAGTAGGATTTCAAATCCTTCAAACTTCAAATCGGCGGGGACTGGAGGGGATCCGTTCATTGATTACATTATGTTCGGGAATCCTACCTGAAGATCCAAAAGACCGGGAGGGTAAGCACCCCCAAAGGCGAACCCCAAGCTTTCATATGGATATTTCTTCAAAAATCCTTTAGTAGAAACTCCTTCAACGGAAGTACTTCTACGCTGCTTGTCACAACAAGAGGCTGAAATAAACACTCAAAAAGTTTCATGCTGGTCTTTACGGAGCTCAGAGCTGGTCCCAAGCTCTATGATCAGAATAAAAAAGGTTAGGATATTACTAGGCCTATTACCATGGTAGCTGACGCAATATGCAATTTGCTAAGCGGCTGCCAACAATGCCAAATTCATGGAGGATACATTCAAATGCCTCCAGAATGGCTGCATCCTACAGCGATCTCATGGCCTTTCGAAGCATGGGGTATGGACATCATAGGCCCTATTTCTCCCCCTTCGAGCAAAAGGTCCATTCGCTTCATCTTCGCGCTACGGATTATTTCTCGAGTGGTAAGAAGCATTTGCGTTCAACGAAATGAATGACCTCATCAGTCCTTCAGTTCCTGCGCACCAACATCATTTGTCGTTTCGGCATACCCAAAAGATTCGTCCATGATAACGGACCACAATCCGGGTATCATCGATTCTACAGGTTCTGCGAACAAATACAAAATCCAAAGCTGTCCTTCGACTTCATATAATCCGGCAGCAAACGGGGTTAGCAGAAGCTTTCACACATACCACTCTGGCAAAATCCCTCAAAAAAATGGACTCTAGTCCACAAAAGAGACTGGGAGCGACCAAAATGTCTGAATCTTTGTGTGCCTATCGAACCACCGTTCGAGGACCAACCCATAAAACACAATTCTCCTTGGTCTTGGATGCGAAGCTGTCGTGCCCTTGGAAGTTACAAATTCCTTCCTTGAGGGTATCCTGCAAAATGACATGACTCAAGAAAGCAATGTCAGATTGCGACTCCATGAGCTGGACAATCTCGATGAGAGACGGCTCGAAGCTCAACAAAGCATTGAACTTTACCAAGCACGCATGGCAGGATCTTTTGATAAAAAGGTCAGGCAACGCGCCTACAAAAAGAGTGACTTGGTTCTTGCGGTTAAAAAGACCAATGGTCTTCGCTCACAAGTCCAAAGGCAAATTTGAGCCAAAATGGGAGGGACCCTACGTCATCGACAAGGTTTTCTCCAACGGCGCATACGCACTTCTAAACATGGGAGGTGACAGATGTATGCTGCCCATCAACGGCAAGTTCTTAAAGCGGTACTACCCTTGAAGACTTACCCAACTGGGTAAGAGCAATGCCTATACGGCCAAAATCGGTTTCCAGGTACACGCTCGCTAAACCCACCCTTTTTTTAGAATTTTCATGTCAAATGTTGAAATTTCTAGAAATTTAAACAATGCTTACTTCCATCGTTTCATTGTTCAAAAAAAAAAAAAAACCCAAGTTTAGGAACCTTTCCCTAACCTGACCAAAATTTTCAACCCTTGAACCCAAAATTCATGGTTTGAAACAAAACCCGGATTCAGGGATTTCCACCCTAGTCCACCCTGCCTTTTACCGCCAAAATGGTTTAGGTCAAAACTTATGACCCTCGTGTCTTTAAACAAAAAAAAAAGAAAAAAAAAGAAACAAAAAAAATGGTTTTTTTCAAAAGACCGCGGGGAAGCGACGCTTAGTCGATACTCGCACAAATCGGAAGCATGCAAACCACGTTCGACACTTCCAAAATTGCAGGGAGGCGACATTTCGTCGATACTTGCAAAATTCAAAAACCGTGGAGACGCAACATTTCAGTTGATATCCATAACCCAAAGGTTCGAGAAAAACCACAAATTTCAAAATCGTGGGGAAACGACATCAAGTCAGTACCCGCAAAACCAAAATTTTTAAAAAGCAAGGATGCGACATTCCATCGATACTTGCACCCAAATCCACGAGGATGCAACATTCCATCGATACGCGCAACCGAATGAGCAAGGATGCAACATTCCATCGATACTTGCAAGAACATTCAGCAGGGAGGCGACTTTTAGTCGATACTTGCATTTTTGAAAACCAAACATGCTATAGATGCCACCAAACCAAAACGGCTATAAATGCCACCAAAACCGGCTATCAATGCCACCAAAACAGGCTATAAATGCCACAAACCGGCTATCAATGCCACCAAAACAAAACCGGCTATCAATGCCACAAACAAAAAATTGGCTTTCAAAAACCCCCGGCTATCAATGCCACAAACTTGGCTATCAATGCCACAAACCAAAAACCGGCTATCAATGCCACAAATTTGGCTATCAATGCCACAAAAAAAAAAAAAGCTGGCTCTCATGCCAAAATTGGCTTCCATGCCACGAGCAAAAATCTGGCTTCCATGCCAAAACAATCATTTGACAAAAGATTTTCACAAAATGACAAGCTTTTGATCAAATCCTATTTAGCAATTACTTTTATCACAAAAAGATTCAAGTGAGTGTAGGGATAACAAAATAAAAAAAAAGAAGAAGAAGAGCATCCCATTTAGCAATTACTTTCATCACAAAAAGATTTAAGTGAGCGTAGGGAAAACAAAAAAAAAAATACATGTGGTACCAAAAAAAAAGGTAGTGTTCACAAGCACTACAAAAAAAAACAAAAAAAAGGAGTACCAAAAAAATACATGTGGTACCAAAAAAAAAAAGAAAGTTTTCACAAGCACTACAAAAAAAAAAGAGAAAAGTACCAAAAAAAATACAAGTGGTACTAAAAAGAAGAGAGAGAAGGATGGTTTCTTTTTTTTAAAAAAAAAAAAAAACACAGGAGCTCAATAAAAAATCATCTCCAGCCAAGAGTTCAGCTCCTTAAGCAAACTTTTGGCCTCAGCCGTCAAGGATTCCAAGGCACGCTTCTTCAGGAATTTGCCATGAGATGCTAGAGTGGGCTGTAACCCTTCTTTCGCACCGGGAAGCTTATCTCGAGCAGTTCGCCATTGTTTGTTCTCATCAGACTTCCTTTTAAGAACCCGATTGGCATCTGCAACTCGGTGAATCAGAGCAGTCTCCCTTTCACGAGCCTCTATTATTGCAGTCCACTTGGCAGCGACTTGTGCCTGCAGATGCTCAAGACGTTTCCTGGCCTCATCGACCTCCCTATCAAGGATGTTAAGGTCATGTGTCAGTCCAATGATGTTTAGCTCTTCTAAGTTCTTCTCTCGGACTACCTGCTTCCTGCTTTCTGTAGCCTCATCCAGGTTAGACTGAGCCTTATCCGCAGGGTCCAGGAACATCTCCTTGAAGAACTGGTCATCAGGAAAACCCATGGTCTCAAACCACCTGTCACCCAGCTCAATGATCCTATCAACGATCACCCTGGCACTTGTGACATCTAGACCAGCCTCTTCAGCATCATCGAGAATCTCACGCACATGCTGGATCATCCCAAATCCGGCATCTAAGTGCCCAGAAAGCAGAGTCTCAATCCAAGAGCTCAGAACTCGCACCACCACCTTATTTGCAAAAAGAAGAGATGGCCCAGCTGAAGATTCGCCCAACTCCGTTGGTCGGCTGCTCATATCATCATCTGTTGGAAGAGTAACAAAAGAACTCTTTCCAGTTGAAGCTGCTCCTGCTCGGGAAGGAATCTCAGCACGAGGTATCTCCTCAACATTGTCAGAACTGGTCCCAGGAGTCTCTACCTCTGGATCAACCTCTGGCATCCCTTGCTTTGGTTCTGAAGGAAGCGACGGACCCTCCTCCGTCACTTCAAAACTTGCCAAAGAAACACAAAAAGGTATGAATATGATCCTGTTTGAAAATCATTATCAGGGTTATAACTACAAAATACCTTCTTCGACGACTGGCGGAACACTTTCTTCCTCCATGAACTCATCGGAAGCATCATCAACATTTGCATCCATCGATGGTTCAAAGTCATCGGAATCCTGTGGCAAGTCAGCTGGCAAGAAATGTGTTAGCAAACCAAGTCACAGACAAAAAAAAGAAAGAAAAAGAAGTCGTACCAATTGGAGATTCTGGATTCACTCCAGAGTCCCTCGGTTCTTCTTCAGGTGCGCCGACAGGATCCGTCACCACCTCATCGACTGGAACCTCAGGCATCACCAAGTCTTCCTCTGCTAAAAAAAAAAAAGAAAAGAAAAGCAGAAACAAGAAGCAAATCAGAACATGGAAAAATCCCATGAAAACAATGGAAAGAGAAAAAGGAAGAATCATACCCCTTCACCGACGGTCTCTTTTTCTCGGCTTCTCTTCTCTGGAGGCTCGTCAGCATCCACTGGCACATCCTCATTGATAGAAAGAGGAACTTCCAAGTCAGGAGAGTCCTCATACTGCCCCTTGCTGCGATGATGACTCCTCCTCCTCTTACTCCTGCGGGCTCGCTTCTTGGAGGAACCTGCCCCGCTGTCAGAGTCAGGTTTCCCACTTGACTCCTCACTGGATGGTCTACTCTTGCCAGTAGACTCCACGGAAGCTTGCCTCTGTGCCGCTTGCATCCAAGCACCAAGTTCGGCCTTCCTCCTATTCTAGCTGCTCTAAAGCCTCATTAGTATTTCTCAAACAGCTTCAGAACCAATGACGCCCTGGTCACCGAGAAAGCCTATCTTATGCTTCTCTCCAGAAAGGAAGGCCCAAACTTCCTCTCGCCGGACGCCATCCGAATTTCCAAGGCCCTTTCCAGATGCTAGCTTCACATCAAGCTCCTTCTTGGAAAGCCCCAGATATGCCGAAAAGCTCTCCACGAACCACTTCGCAAAGCCGGCAGTCCGGGAAGTCAGCAACACAGGATAAGAAATCATGGCTGTAGTATCTTCAGTACTATAGAAAGCCCATGCATTTCTCTCGTCCTGTAAACCTCCAAAGCGCTTCACCATGCTTGAAGGCGCTCCAACAACGCCTTGAGAAAAGCCTAGCTGCAAAGCAAAGCGAGAGGGTACATATGGTTGAATGTCGACGAAAAGATGTCTACGGTACACCATCGTGCCGACACGTATGCTGAAAAGCCACTCCCTCTCTGCATTCGTCAAGGAATAATGCCTTCCCGACCCCGCCCTGGTAGAGTCTCGGGAGGCACCAAAATCAAAAGCCTTCTTCCGCAACTCTGGAGAAAGCTTCACTGAAGACTGCCCCATCTCGACGTCCCTGAACCTTCGGATCCTCATGCGGGCAAACAAAAGTGATTCGGACACGGCTTTGCCCTTAGCCAGTCGAATCATCAGAGGATCATCATCCTGTGCAGCACCCAGCTGGTGGAAGCCAGGACAGTGGTACACGTACCACGAATAAAAGATATGGGCTGAAAATACCCTATTCATGGGAAGCCCAAGCCGAACCAAAAAAGCAGCAGCCTGCAGTTCGGAACACAGGTAGGAGTAAAGAGCTGGCACCAAAGCAAGCTGCTCTCCAAACGCCATCTGACAAGCCGGAAAAATACAATGCGGCCTGATGTGCGTTCCATCTCCTCCAGCAAAAATAGCCTCACCAAGCCAATAAGTGAGGTAAACAGCGAGATCTCTCCGCAGTGCAATGTCAGGACAAATGACGCTTGTACTTGCACAGAAATCTCTCAACTCTTCTTGCATGGCTAAGATCTTCTTCGAACTTGGATCCTGGGCCCTGGCTTCTTGGGTCACACTATCAGAAGACTCCCTGCTGTCAGAAAAGTTGGGGAATGAAGAGCTAGAACTCTTCCAACTGCTGGATCTAACTTTCAAACCCTCCTTCTCCTTCAAAAAATCATAGAAGGCGACGAGCTGAAAGTACAGAAGCCTGAACTCCTCAGACTGCCCCTCAAGGACTGCTGTCAATCAGCATAAACTCCTCATAGAGTTTGCTGAGGATGGGCAATCCAGTAATGACGCTCAGCTCCTTCAAAGAGAAACCAATCTCACCATTCATCACAACGAAGGTATTGGTTTGTGGGAGGAATGATTCCAGCATAGCCATGAAGGCCTCGTCGGAAAAGATCACGGTCTCCCTAAAGGCACAGACCGCATCAAAAATCTCGGCTTCCTTCAAAACGGCGCCACCAATCAGCAGGACGCGATCAGTCCACGACTTCCACTCGGAGTCAGCATTGAAACGGCCACGGAGTCGAAAAGGCTTGATCCAATTGCTGCCGTCACCGCTAAAAATACCAAGGCCCACCGGTCTCAAATCGATCGACGGATAATCAGAACCCTGGTAGCCGCTGGATGGCATCAACAGGTCCATGTCAACAGGCGACCTCTCCGTATATCCAGGAGAACCACCAACAAAAACCCCGGTCTTGATTACATTTGTCCTTCTCACCCAGCTTGGAGGATCTTCCCTCTTAGAGCACGTGGGGACAAGGCTCATGATCGAGACGGTGCGATCAAACGTCGATCGGGTAGCAACAGTCTTCTTCTCACCATCTGCTGTGAAAGAGAACTGAAAACATCTCCTCTGGTATGTCATGTCATCAGGGACTGCATCACCAAAGAAGAAGGTAGGCTTGGGTAAAACACTCTGATCTTCCATCACCCATGGACGACTGCTTACCATGATCTTATAAAATTCCTCTCCCTTGAGAGTGATCAATCGCTGCATCATCTCATCTCTGTTGAGGGAGTCGCAATCTTCCAGATTTCTCTCAACATACTGGACCTTCTCAAAGGCCTGCTGAACGGCCGGATTAGAAGATCTAGCAGATCGACGAGGAGCGCTTGTAGCAGGCTCTTTACCCTTGTTCCTTCTGGAGGAACCACCTGCAAAGGATGGAAAAGAAAAAGATCAAACATCAAAATGACAGAATCTCGCTAAAAAAAATTTTGGCGAAATTTTGACATGATGACGGGGCAATTCCGAAGAAAAGGAACTATCCCGAAAGAAATAGAAAGCTTGAAGATGGGCTCAACATTGCTGCGAGCTCCGAAACTCCAAACTTTCGAAGCCTCAAAGTCCCCGCAAAATCAGGAAGGGCTCAACATCACTGCAAGCTCCAAATTCCCAAATTTGCGAAAACTTTCAGGTATGCTATCACATCATGCTACAAATTTAATTTACAATTGAATGCATGCATGAACATCTAGGTTTGCCAAAAAAAAAAAGGGGCATTATCATGATGAGCAAAAGAAAACAAAAAAAAAAGAAAAAAGAAAAGAACCTTTCTCAAAAAAAAAAGAGGGGAAAGAAAACAAAAAAAAAAGAAAAGAAACTTTCTCAAAAAAAAAGAGGGGAAAGAAAACAAAAAAAAAAAATAAACTTTCTCGAAAAAAAAGGAGGGAAAGAAAACTAAAAAAAAAAGAAGGGAAAAAAAAGGGGATGGCCCACAGGCCACGTGGCCGTACGGCCAGATCCGTACGGATCTGTCCGTACGGCCCACAAACAAAAAAACATGAAAAAAAAAGAAAGAAGAAAAGAAAGCAAAAAAAAAAAACGTGTAAAAAAAAAAGAAGCAAACACGTGAAAAAAAAAGAGAAGAAGAAAAGAAATAAAAAAAAAGAAAAGAGAAAGAACTTTTTGTTTTTCCTACAATGGGGTTTTCTTTAAAAAAGGGAACTTACTTGAAGCCATTGATGGAGAAGAAGAAGAAAAGTCTTGAAGATCTTGAAGAAGAAGAACTCTTGGTCTTGAAGCCCTCTTGGGATTGTTGCAAAAGAAAGTAATAAGAGCAAGAGATCCAACCTCCTCCTTGCTTTTATAGAAGAGAGCAAACCAAAGAAGGAAAGAAGAAAGAGGTAAGTGTTACTAATTAGTAACCTTACCAAAAGAAAGAGATTAGAAGGATTCTTTCCCAAAAGAAAGATATCTTGAGGGATTCTCTCCCAAAAAGAAATCAATGAGAGATTTTTTCCAAAAGATAGAAATCAATGAAGGATTCTTTCCCAAAAGAAAGATATCTTGAGATATCTCATCCCAAAATAAAGGGAACATGAGAGATTCTCTCCAAGTAAAGATATTCTTAGATATTCTCTATCCAAATGAGATATTTTTGGATATTCTTTACAAAAATGACACCATATGAGATCTAAGCCATTTCAAAAGCTTAAGGTCCCATGGGTTAGCCCACATGAGCCAGGTTTGACCACCTAGGCACACAAAAAAAAAATTTGGGCTTTTAGTCAAAGAGAAATCCCTCTTACTAAGAGCATACAAAAATGGTTCCATGCCTCTTTTGAGTTGATTCAACCATACAAAGAGAATTCCAAGCCCCATGAGCTTCCAAAAATCAAACCATCCAGCCTCATATACCAAATTGAGCCAAAATCTTGAAATTGACATTCCACAAAAATCAAACCAAATCCTGGTCCCCTAACTTGCCACATACAACTTGTTGGGTCACAAGACCAAAACCAAACACCAAAACCTGATCCCCTAACTTGCTACATATAGCCTGTTAGGTCATAAGATCAAAACCAAAATTGATCCCCCAACATTCCACATACAGCTTGTTGGGTCACACGGTCAAAGCCAAACCCGACCCCCTAACCTGCCACATACAGCCTGTTAGGTCACAAGGTCAAAACCCAAATCCACATCCCTGATGTCATCTTCAAAACTTTGCCTCGAGATGGTACGTGATCCCTTTCACTACCATAAAATTCCCCTGGAAGCTCAAAAGGCTACAAATACCAAAAAGAAAGACTGCTCAAAGACTCTTGGTCAAGTCACAGGCTCTCCTTAAAAAATCTCTTCGAGGCACATCGACTACAAAAGTTAAGCAACTCGTCGCTGTACCTCGAGGGGGTATTTGTTGACACCAAAAATGTCACTTTGCCTCTTCAAGATCCAAAGAGCTACATGAAGTCGCAACCTGCCATAAATAGGCAATGCTACTTCCAAAAAATCAAATCTTGTCAGAATCAAACAAAAACTGCAAAATCCTTCAAGACAGCCAAAAGAGGAGTACACAAGAAGTTTCGGGCCATTTCAAAATCATTTGGCCTAACTTCGCTTCTCCGACAGCCGAAAAGGAGCTCTCGGCGGCTGAAAGCATCGGAGACACCAAATCTTCGATCAGAGCCGATGGATGGTCTTAAAATACATCCAAAAGGCTCCACGTCAAGTTCCGAGTCAAACCGACAACGTTTGACCCTACATCAACCCTCGAACAGTTAAATCAAGCCTCTCGGCAACAAGAACCGCCGAGGCCATCACTCATCAGATAGAGCACATGGACGGCTTTAAAATGCTTACAAAGGGCTGCACGTCAAATTTCAGGTCATTTCGACAACATTTGACCATAGTTTGACGCTCGGAAGCCAAATCAGGCCTCTCGTCAGGCAAAGCTCTTAGGGACCATGGTTTCCAAGACAGAGCCTATGGATCATCTTAAAATGACTCTAATGGGTTCCCTGTCAAATTTCAAGTTAATCGGACATCGGTTGACCGCACATCAAACCGCGACATCTTCATCGCGACAAAAGTGAGTCTACTGGTGATAGGATCCCAAACGGCTTCAAAACTCAAAGAAAAGCCTATGGTTGGTCTTATTTATTGCTCAGGAGGCTTCACACCAAATTTCAGGTCATTCCGACATCGTTTGACCCAGTTTCAGCTTCTGACAGAAAATCGGCAGCTCTGCGCGACAAAGTCTTCGACTTTCTCAGGAAATTAGAAACTTTGCAAACCAAAATGCAAGGATTCTTATCAGGTTTCCTACAGGGAAATCAAGCCAATAAATGGCCAAAAATGTCAAGGAAAAATACAGAAGAAAAAAGAATAAAAAAACAGCAAAAACGGACACAAAACGGGACAAAAAGGGGGAAAAACCCCCCAGGGTCGCAGACCCCTGCGACCCTGGCCCAGAGTTGCCGGCAACCCTGGAGCCCGAGATCGCCGGGAAGGCCCCGGAAACCCCGGTTTTCGCCATTTTTTTCGCGATTTGAAGCGTCCGGCCTCTGGTAGTTTCCAAAACTCATACTTTTGAGACACCAAATCCTCTGACATCCGTAAAAAACACGGGTCAATCATCAAAAGTATCGAAAACAACATTGATCGCCACCCGGTCAACAAAAAAAGTGTGCTTTCTACCCGACCGATCGAGAAATCGACAGGACAGATGGCACTGACCCACTGTTGGCAACCAACACCTGAAGTCACATGGTCATCCGATGTCGATCTACATGAAGATCCATCGATGATCATTGCCAGAAGAATCCCAAAAGACGCGGCACGGCCCGCGACTCTTCAACTACTCGGCGACCACTTAATGCGATTAATTGACTAGCTTTATTACAGTCATTAATCCATTTCTTTGGATGGACCAATCAGAAGCAAGCATCCGGGAGTTACAAGTCAAGAGATTCATGGCATTTAACCCATGAAACTTCTCCCATCATGGCGATTAAAGGCGATTAAATGCCCTCAATCTCCTCCGGCCAATCAGAAGCCAAGAAAAAGGAGTTACAAAATAAAGAATTAAATCCTGTAACTCTTCCCATTATGCGGCTTAATGACAATAAAAGCCCATAAACCCTCCTAAATGGCTACCTAAAAGCCTATAAATAGGAGAGCTCTCCAAGAAAAAAAGAAAAAATGGAGAAAATCACAAACACACAAACAATAGACTGCAGAAAATCCAGAAACTCAGACAGAAAGAGGCATCAGAAATCTAAGAGAGAAAACTCTGCGGAAATCCTACACCGACCACCGCTACAAGGTGACAAAAGTCCCTTGGGGCTACCCCCCCCCCCCCCGCCAAGGTCCTTGCCTTCTCCTTCTGCCTCCAATGGCTTAGATGTGGCTTTTCAGCCCATCTACTCGGTTTTTTATTGGACATAGGACCTCCTTTTGGTCTTTGTCCTCTAAAAACCTGAGGTTATAGCCAAGCCAAGCGAATCAATAGCATCCTCTGTTCTCATCTGCATGGATGATGGCGAAGCCCACATATGGCTTGCGACCGTCAATCTGAACGGGTCCCCTACAATCTCCTGAGAAGTTAGATCCTCCTTTTCTTGCTTTTCATTGTAGTTTGTATTTTTTCAAAAGAGACAAAAATCACAACTCTTGTCATTCATTATTGATAAGGATTGTAAATCAGCTATAAACGCCAAAATTGGCTATAAACGCCAGAAATCGGCTATAAACGCCAAAATCGGCTATAAATGCCAAAAAAATCGCCTTTTACGGCAAACCAAGAAAAATGTCTCTTTTCTTAAATATATGTGCAATGGAAAACTTGAAAGAAGTTGATTTCTTTTTTACTTGCGAAGGTTGATCTCCGGATCACCACTTACAATTCCGAGTAAAATAGAAAATCTGGCACACCCACACAACAAAAATGTTGATGCACGCCTCTGCGTCCTCCCACGGACGGACCCAACGGACTCCCACGTCCGCCGACCTCGGTAGAACCGAGCAGAAGCGCGGTCCATCAATTATGTAGGTGTAGGTTTTTATTTTTTTTACTATCTTGTCATACTTTTTATTATGTTGTTGGTTTTAACCATGTTGTGGTGATGGTAAAATGGGTTTTCTTTGGATTTTGACTAGAGTTTGTATCACAATTTGAAAGTGCTCAATGTTGCAACCAAAGGGTAGCTCAAATCATCTTACCATTCAAAAGCGATTTCTTTTCTTTTTTTCTTTTTGGTTTTTTTGTTGTTGTAATCTTTGTATTTTTTCAGGCTGGGATTTGCTTATTAGAACCGTTTCAATAAAAACTCATGTTTTGTTCATTATAATTGTTTTGTTTTGATGTCATTGTTTTGAGTTACACCGCCAAGTTAATTTAAGTGCTACAAGATTGACAGAATAATTATATTAAAACCATATGCTATAAAGAGTTTCTATCTAAAACTGTGACAGGAACAATGAGATGAAGTACATCAGGCATAATGTCTAACAAGAAAAAAAAACTCATGAACCTCACATGGATTTGCTCAGTTTTCTATTTGGCGATTTAAATGTTATAACTTTCCAATTTAACGGTGGCGTAGATATTGGGGGAACCCAATTTTTCGAGCCTCTTTGTTGTATTTAAATTTTGTATGCCTCCCTACCACCATGACATTAAGGTGCATTTTTCAGTTTAACAAAGTAGTTGTAGGCCACACATGCAAAATTGGACCTTCCAATTCAATGGTGGGCATTTTTGGGCTTGGGGCCTTGAATGTGTAATGGAAAACAACAGCCCACATTTTGTGAAAATTTTGTATTAATTAATGGTATTTTAGAGACTGTTATAGTATATTTTGATTCCCTTTCGTCTCTCTCTCTCTCTCTCTCTCTCTCTCTGTACCATTTTTTTTTGTTTCTCTTCAGATTGCACAACTTTTACTTGTAGTATTGAGCAATAGTGTGAAGGGCCTCGTGGAGAGAGTGATGGGCAATGTAAGTATAGTAGGAGTTTTGCTTTGAGAGAACCTCACAATGTTTTACTTTGGAGTTTGATGCTAAGGGAGATGGGAAGGTTGATGCTCAGCTCTAACCCTTGCTTAAGGAACCCACCTACATGCAAGAAATGTTTTGTTTCCAGCACATCTTATGCAAATGAAGCGTCTTCAGTCACATTCTTCCTTAAAGCCTTTGCTTAGGTAAAATTCTAATGATATATCCAATAAATGCCTCTTTCTCTTAACTATACTTGGATATATGGGTTTTTAGTTCAATTCGCCTTCTAGACTACTCGATTTATGCTTCCAACTCTTGCATAAGGGAGCTTGGAACCAATTTCTATTTGTGCCCCTCGTAACATTACCCAATTCAGCATGAAACAAGAGTTCCTGGGCACCATTTAGTTTTTATGGAAATAGTATCATTTCTTTCTACATGTATCCAATTTGGTTTGATTTTTAATAACTTTAATCATTACCTTTCTTAAAAACAATTAAAGAATTCATTTCTATATTCTTAAGGGAGCGTTCTAATTGCAAACAAGTTGAGAAAGAGTGACTAAGAAAAATCAGTCCCCATTGCCTACTTCGAATTGACTTCCCAAGAATTCATAGTAAACTAAGGGGGTTATATAGAGATATTAAAGTGATGAATCCATTGGTGAAAACATGAAGTCTTTAGAACATTGAATTCAATAATTCTTTGATAGCTTCTCTAACTTCTGGCTAACATGCTAGAAAGTTAGGCCCAATTCACCAAATTCACATTCTCCTCCTAGGACTTTTTTTTGAGCTATTTCTAAGAATTCTCTGTTTATCTTTCATGAAACTAGCTTACTCTTAGCTATTAATTTTTAATAATTCCTTTTTTTCCCCTCTCAACATTCCTCGGTTGTGGGTTTCTGGCAAAGAGTGCGAGAACTGTTGATGCAACACAATTTCCGCATTTCACGGAAAAGGCTTGTACACAAAAATTCCCTTATAAAACATGAATATATTTATAAGAAGGAAAAACTCTCGACTTATGTGGATGATTGCTTTAGAGATCACCCTTCGAGTTCCCATAGATCCATTGAGGATGAAAGCTACTCTTTATCATGTTTATGCTTTTCCTCCTTTACCATGAAGATGTTTTCATCAAAAACTAAATTTTAGGGGGTAGTAACAGTAAAAGAAAATCATTTCAAACTACATCTTTTGGTCTAAATATTGGATTTTCCCATTTTTATGGGGTTCAATTCCACCTGATGGATTGCTACAAAGTTTATTTAATATTTATGATCATATTTTTTGTCTGTGTACTTATTCCTTTATCTTCTCTTGCAGCTTAAAATGATTAATGAGAAATAAAAAACCCAAATTCGAAAAACTAAACGTGCACTTCAAGTAGCAGACATGTGCATCTGCAAATTTGGCAATCTAAAGGTATACAATGTAAACATCTTACGTACTGTCAATTGGTTAAAAACCTTTTTATAAAATAAAAGAAAATTCTATTAACATCTCCTTTCTCATTTCAACTCAAGCACTTACCCCAAAACTGAATTTGATTATAGCAGACAAACACTATGGCATAACTCATCATTTCTTAGAATTTCCATCTAAAATATCTATTGAAGATTATATTTATCAAGCATCTTTTATGTTGTGCATGATACATTTTTTTTTCATTTCTTCATTTGATTTAATCATCTTCTGAATAGCATTTTCCATTTAGATATGTTCCCGAGGCAATAAATATCACTTTTTTTCTACATGCTTATTGTGATCCTAGATTAATACTAGCATATGATAGTATCTTATAACATAGTACTATAGCCGAAACATCTTATTATTTGATGGCAGTGGAATGAACATTACGTGCAACGCATGTACCTATCTACTGGTCGTAATCTAATTCACTGTTTGGATAAGATTCCGCCCAGATAACCATGATCAGCCCATGTTTGGCCATGATCTTGATGCTCCTTATTATGAATTTCATAACTTATCTGTTGATTTGATGTGATCATCATGTGTACATGCAGTAGTGGGACAAGGATATTAGTGCTGAAGTCTTGTGTACTGTTTAGATGACCAAATTACATGCCTTGTAGCCGTGGTTTGGTTTTCAAAACTCCAATTATTTTTCATGGAATGACCCATCCTTTGGGTGTTGGGTTTTCTACACATTTTCTTCACACATAGGGTACAAGTCCGGATGTTGAATTTTCATGCATTCTACCCATTGTTTGGGCGTTAGAATTCCTCGTGTTCCAATCAAATGACCCTCTGTTTGGGTAGGACCCACTGTTCACATGTTGAATTTTACACACAAAATTCACCGTTTGGTTGTTGGCACTCCATGCACTTCACTCATTCTTTGGATATTCATTCCATGCTGCACTCTGTTCACTGCGCTTACCATGAATTAGTATGAAATTGAATTTCTATTGCATCGCGAATTTGATGCCACCATGCCTACAATGGCCCCACTATTTGATGTGGGAATTTGTGTTGGTTATATGATATGCTCACTGCCTCATGGATCCTATGCATGTGAGATTAATGTTTTTTGGTACCCCTGTTAAGGGGTTGGGGACCCATCGAACCCATGCCAGTGGGAGAGATCTCGGGTGAGGTAAGGTGGCATGCCCAAGGTTATAATCTTAGGTAAGCAGGTGAGAACTGCTACACATTACTACAGGGGTAAGGTGCCGATCTAAAAAATGGAGAAGATCTGTGTTTGTTTCCAATGTATGCTCATTGTCTCATAGATGCAACGTATTGTTTGAAAATGAGTTCGCACGGGTTTGTTCTTTGTTCCACTTTGAAAATTGTCGATTTGATAATATGGTCCATTTGATAAATAATTATCTAGCCCATGGTTGATATGTCCATCCTTGTGAATTTCATGGATATATTTACCGTATCATGTACACCATGTATCCACCATATTTCGCATGGACCCTGTGGTTCCATGCATTTATTCATGCGTTTTTCTTATTCACAGAATTTACGCGGAAACAATGCATTTTTTTCATCCATCGTTTTAAGTGAAAATTCATGCATTTTCATAAAAAGAAAAAACCCATGCATTTATTTTCATGTGTCCCAATGCGGAAATTCATGCATACTTGTTGTGTGTTGGCCCATTTCATGATTTCCATCATCGTGTTTTTCAAATTTCGAATTTTGATCATTTGTATGGCTGAGATGGAATTTTGGATGCATTTTTTATTTGCGTCCCATGTTTAATTATAATTAACATGCATGAATTGATCATTTGTATGGCTGAGATAGAATTTTGGACGCAATTTTTTATTTGCTTGATCACGTTTTAATATAATTAACATGCATGAAATGATGATATTTGTGATTCAATTTGCTAACTTGGTATGAATTTCATTATCCCATCATGTTCATCAGTTTTCATGATTTGTGCATTTTCCCATGATTTTATGCGCTTTATCATGAATTTGTATGCTAAAAATACTCATATATGCTTTTGTTGTTCAAAAACAATCCCACTTTTTCATGAAAGAGTCCAAACGAAATCTTTTTTTTTTCAAAATAGTCCCTTCTACATGCTGTTTTTTCAAAGCAGTCCCATACATGTGCAGGGATTTCAAAACAGTCCACTGTTTGCACCAAATTCTTAAAACAGTCCATTATATGGACTGAAATTCCAAGACAGTCCCTTGTTTGGACTTATTACTCACCCAGTTATACATGCATTTATGGGCAATGGTGGTATGCATTTTGTGTTAGCATTGTATCTGCCTTAATGCAATAAAGTTGTGTCATATGTGTCACCTCCACACATGATATTATTTTACAACTTGCATGTACTTTCTACATGAGTTGAAAGTTCTAAAAAAGAAAATAAAAGAAAACGACGCCATCAAATCATATGGAGATCCATGCATGTTTTTTTCTCCTTTATATGTTGTTTAAAAAAAATTCATTTCATGCCTAAAAAGAATCACCATTTTATCAGTATTGGCTAGAGCATGAGATTACTTTTGCTGCTCAAATGACAAACTCTTGTGGCAAATCATGGTGGCGGGGTGGTTTGTTTCATTTTTTTGCCTTTTCTTTTTCTTTTTTTGAAAGAATGCTTCTCCATTCATTTCATGTGGAAAAAAAAACTTTTTTTTCACCATTTCATCATTATTGGATCTTTTAGGAAGATTATTCGTTGCTCAAAGGATTGGAACTCTTGTGCTTAAATCATGATAGTGTGGTGGTGCGTATCTCTCTCTTTTTTTCTATGTATCTCTTTTTCTTCTTTTTGAAAAAGAAAATGCTTCTCTATTCATTACATGTCTAATATATATAGAGCAAGGCTCTCTTAAGTTGAAGTTTAGCTTATCTTAAGCTGCAATAGTGTTGGTCTCACTAATCAAAGTTGATTAGATCTGTTTTTTTGCATGATGGAACTGGACTAGAAATCCAGTTCCGATTGGATTTATGTTGATTTTGAAGATGATCATCATATAAAAAAAATGATAATCGACTTTCATTTGTGGTACCAGCACTATTCCAGCTTATGGTAAGCTAAACTTCAACTTAGGAGAGTTGGCCCTATATATATATACTATTTCTATTTCATCACTATTGGATCCTTTGGTTACATCCTCCTACCTTTCGAGTGTGAGAATATTCACTGCTCAATGGATTGGAGTTCTTTGGCCTAGCCATTCTAGTGGGAAGACGTACATTTTTTAAAATAAAAAAAGATACATCACTCATATAGTGGTATTTTAAAAAAAATTTCCTTTTTTAAAAAAAATGGTGGGGACTTTTCATTGTTTATAGATTTATTATTAAATTTTTTTTTTTGTATATAGGGACCTAGATTGCATGCCTATTTGCATTGCTTTCACATGGTCATCGCCTCTTTATACATTTCCTAAAGGCATCATGGTTTTTGTCCTTCTATTCCATGAGATTTACATGGGCTCCTCTCATCAAATGCCTTGCTATGATCAAACGCGATTTTCTCCTCATGCTCTTATGCATCCTCATGACAAAATGTCACATCCCAATTTGCATCATCATTTTTTTTTTGAGTGAATGCTTTTGCATATTTCACCCCTTCCTGATTGAATAATTCACTTGTAAAGTGAGTTTCAAGTGAAGGTTCAAATTAAGAGACATGAAAAGAAGAAGGTACCATTTTTAACCTTTTTTGGATAATTAAGAGGGTTTTTTGTCATTTAGTGGCATAAGAAGGTGCTTTTTTTATTTTTGTGGATAAAAAAAGTGGGTTTTTCATCATTGTGGATAAAAAAGACTGTATTTTGTCATAAGCGAATAATTTTTTCTACTTTTTTTATATGAATCTTATTTTCTCGTCTCTTAATGTAATCCTTCACTTCAATTAACTTTAGCAACAAGGGTGAAATAAAATATAATTAAGTGGTAAAATAAAGAGAAACTGGAAAATTCAACTAAAATTTGTGGATTTGCTTTCCTTTTAAGTAGATATGTTGTTGGAATGTTCACAATTGGGTTATTCTGTAATGGAAGGATGGTAGGAATCCTTGTAATGGAAGGATGGTAAGAATCCATTAGAGGCTGTTTGGCTTCGAATGGAACGAAACTGGAAAATCCAACTTTTTTAGTTCGTGAGTCTGGTCGACCCGACCCCATGTCCGGTCGACCGGAGACACACGGACAGCAAGGTTCGGGTCTGTTTTTGCATATTTGGGATTCTTTTATCCACCTATTTTTCCACTACAAATTGGTAGCCTGGTTTTGTGGTTTGTATGGTTGTATGAGATATTAACCCTGCAGGTTTATTGTCCTCTCCATATGGCCCACAAGTCTTTGACTTTCCTTTTTGGTTATTGGTTTATTTGAGGCAATATGTAAAGGGCATCATGGTTTCCTTGGTTTCCCGTGAAAGGGCAAGGCATGATGTTTTCCCTAAAAGCCATTTGAGACATAGGAATTTATGTAATTTTTATTTTTATCAATTTTGTAAATTATGGCGGCATCTAAGACAAAGAAGGAAGGTGGTGTTGGACTCTTAACCAAAGACTTTGAAGATTACCAAAAGAGTTTTGGAGATACCCAAAGTTTGGAAGTTTAAGAAGTCCAAGAAGTATATTCCGTTTGGGCCATGTGGAGGAGATGACCAGTTTTTATTTTTGTTACTTTCTATTAGGGGTGCACATGGGCGGTTCAGATCGGTTTATAGGGAAAACCATCAACCAAACCGAACGCATTAGTTTTCTATTTTCTCAAATCGAACCGAACCGCCCATGTGCTCAAACCGAATTGAACAGAACCGAAAGGAACCGGTTTGGTTCGTTTACGGTTTTTTTATTTTTTTGTCACAAAAAAGATATTAATTTAATTGGTGAGAGACGTTGAACTTCAAGTAAAGGAGTGAGGGTTCGAGTCTTCTTCAAGTAATATTTCATATTCTTTTATATATTTTATTAAAAAAAATATAAATTTAGATAATTAGTTCGGTTTGAGCTGTTTAACCGCATTCGAACCTTGACCGAATTGATCCAAACCGCCCAGTTTGCATCAGTTTAGCCCTTTTTTTTGTGCACCTTTACTTTCTAGGGGTGTAAAAGAAAATTGAGAAATCATCTAACCGAACCAAACCACGATTAATAACCATGTTTCACGGTTCGGTTACGGTTATGATTATTTAAATTGGAAAACCATGCTTCACAGTTCGGTTACTGTTTTTATCTCGACTCACGGCTATTAAGAGAATTGAACCGTTAACTACGATTCGACCCAACCATTTCGCTAATAAGAAGAAAACCTAAGGGCCTGAATGAAAATCACTTTTTTTTGTTTTACAGTAACATATTACGTCCATTCTCCAACTATGGTTTTTTTTTTCACAATATGTTTCATTGGTAAATGGCAAAATTTTCACAATTTTTTTTCAAGTGTCAATTAACCGTAATCGAACCGTTAACCGCAGTTCGATTTTTAACGGTTTTTCACGGTTACGGTTATGGTTTTTAAAAGCCAAAAAGGTTAATGGTTTTCCCAAAATGAATGGTTAACCGAACCGTTACACCCCAACTACTTTCTATGTATGTGATTGCTTTAATAGCATGTTTCTATTTCTTTCCAAATCTGATCCAAACACAGCAATTACCAAAATTGGTCAAATCAATTTAATATTTTGGAAAGAGTTCTAATAATAGAATTAGTTTTAGTGGACCCATGAAATACACCCAAGGGTAATACTAATCTTAGTAACTAGACTTTCCTTAATTTTAAATTTGACTTGGAACCTATCATTGGTTATATCATGAGATGATTTGATATCTTTATATGTGGGCCCATAGACCTAAAAGGAAATCCTCAATTCTAAAATATTAAGTGGGAGCGGGGCATTTAAATTGAGAAATCGCTATGGTTTTCTACAGTAGGTCTGTTGTAAGGCAAGTAAGTGCCCCGTGCCATCAGGAGAGTGGCCGATCCCAACGGAGGGCATTTATTTGGCTGGTTACTAGATATGAATCTCCTTATGATAGCGTTGGTGAGGCAGGGTGGGGGCTTACTCCCCAAGGAGGCACTACTCACAACGTTATTACGTAATGCTAATCGGTGGGTCATACTTAACTAAAATAATAATGTAGTATCTCCAAAGATTTGCATCATGTATTTTTGAAATCAAAGTTTAATCGGAAGTCACACATTATTTGGTATGAGATACTTAGATAATAATGAATGATAGGGGACATGGATTGTTAGTCTTAAATTTATTGTGGACCGACATTGATTCGCATCAATCTAAGTTGCATCTGCACTCCCCAAGGAGGCATGCCATAAGGGATTGGAATTCTGATGCATTCTGAATTTAAGTGGTTAGAGGATTCCACATGAATTTTGGTGAGAATGCTAAACCTAATGTCATTTATGTTTATTAATTGAATGTATGGTTATGTGCTACAGTTTGTTAATATGAATTCATCTACTTTAAATCCTCTTGCGACCATCCTGAACCAAAATAAATTGGTGGGATCCAACTATGTAGACTGGAAGAGAAACATGGACATTGTCCTGACTGCTTTAGGATATAAACATGTCCTTACCACAGAATGCCCTAAAGAACTCGGGCTAGATGCACCCCAGGATCAAAAGGACCTTTATACCAAATGGCTTAAAGATGGCGAGATGGCCAAGTACTACATGCAGGCATCTATGTCAAGTATTTTACAATACCAACTTGAGTCCTTTAAGACTGCAGTTGAGATTATCTTAAACTTAAAGGAGATGTTTGGGGACCAAGGAAGGCCTGCTAGACAAGTTTTTTTGAGAAGCTTTATACAAAGGAAGTAGAAGATAAACATGTATTAATGAGTTTAGATTGGAGTCTTATAAGGAGTGTAAAAGCTTGTTGGTTATAGAGGCCCCGTGAAGAGGATGAGATTAAAATGGCGGTTTTTGTGGCAGGAATAAATCCCCTGGTCCTGATGGTTTTTCTAGCTATTGGGAAGTGATTAAGGATGATTTGTTGAAGGTTTTTAAGGAGTTTTATAATGATGGGGTGGTCAATGCTTGTACTAATGCGACATTTATTTGCTTAATACCTAAGAAGATTAAGTCTTTGAGGATTAGTGATTTTCATCCAATTAGTTTGATGTCAAGTCTTTATTAGATTTTAGCAAATGTCTTAGTCTCTAAGACTGAAGGAAATATTGAATGAAACCATTTCTTCCTTTTAAGGAGCATTTGTTAAAGGTCGACAAATTTTGGATCTTGTTTTGGTGGCTAATGAGGTGGTAGAGGATTATCACATTTGGAATAAGGAAGGTGCTGTGATTAAGATTGACTTTGAAAAAGCTTATGATCATGTGGATTGGGGGTTCTTAGATCAAGTGTTGGAAATGAAGGGTTTGGTTCTAGGTGGAGGAATTGGATAAGTGAGCGTTTGAGTTCTATAAATTTTCCAATAATTATCAATGGGAGACCTAGGGGAGGTTTAAAGCTTCTTGGGGGCTAAAGCAAGGTGATCAAGGTGACCTTTATCACCTTTTCTTTTTGTTCTTGTGGTGGATGTATTGAGAAAGAAGGTGACGAGGGCCATTGATTTAGGATCGGTGGAGGGTTTTACTATAGGTAGGGAGGATACGATAGTGTCCCATTCACAATTTGCTGA
This sequence comes from Litsea cubeba, assembly GCA_012931725.1. Lineage (NCBI taxonomy): Eukaryota > Viridiplantae > Streptophyta > Magnoliopsida > Laurales > Lauraceae > Litsea > Litsea cubeba. The sequence continues at coordinate 48,206,863 of CM022944.1, read as the reverse complement.
TGATACAATGTTTTTTCTTTCGAGGGATGAAGTGAAACTTTATAATTTGGCTAATAGCTTGGTTTCAGGTCTTAAGGTTAACATGTCGAAGTGTATTAATGGCATTAATCTGGATGAGCAAAAGTTGGGCTTGTTTGTGGGTAGGTTGATTTGTGAAGTTGGTAAGTGGCCAATGAAGTATCTTGGGTTACTTTCGGGAGGCAATCCTTTTCTTTAGAATTTTGGGAACCAGTGATAGAAAAAGTTAAAATCTATTGTGTGAAAAAGTTAAAATCTATTGTGTAGGCCATATGCAATTTAGATTTCTTGTTTCAGCACTCTGTGTACTGTCCCAGAATGCTAAATTAAGTGATAAAAAGTTTTCTCTTTTTCTATTTTACTATAATACTGTAATAAAAGCTGAAATAAAAGCTATGATGCATAGGGACTGGTTCACATGTTAGTAGGGATTCCACGTAGAGATGGTGTTTAACTGTTCATGGCCTTAAGATAAACATACAGGGGATTCCGCGTACACCATATGAAGAGTTTTGCTTTATGGTGTTTATCTTATTATGTGCTGAGGCCATGATACCATTTTGGTCCCAGATTGTTGGTCCTTGTTAGGGGTGGAGCCACATAGGATTTAGGGGCAATGCTAAAAGGTCTTAGAGTTTTGGGATTGGTTTATCTCTATAATATTTTAATAATTGAAAATTTTTCAAAAATTGTTAAAATGGTGAACACTGGTATATAGGGAGTAGACTAGAGGCACAAAATGAAAAGAACTACTAGCTAATGCCTTAAATTTAAAAATCCAGAAATCTTGAAAAAGAGCCTGAAAAGTAGCTTTTGTCTAAAATGTAAACTAACATTTTATCCTTTTCTTTTCACCCTTGTGGTGGATGTCTTAAGTAGGTTGATGGATAGGACGGTTCTTGGTAATTTAGTGGAAGATTTTTCTATTGGTAGGGATGAGATATGTGCTTTTCATCTTCAATTTGCTAAAGATACTATTTTTTTTTTGGGTTTTGGCTTACGTGGAAAATTTTAATAAATTAATTTACATTGTTGAGATTTTTGGGGTGATGTCGGGACTTAGAGTCAATATGTCAAAGAGTTGATTGTGGGTATTAATTCGGAGGAGCATAAGTTAAACTACTTTGCTAGATTGTTGGGTTGTGAGATTGGGGTTTGGCTGCTTAGATATCTTGGGTTACCTTTGGGGAGTAATCCGGTGTCTTTAGAATTTTGGGAGCCGATAGTGGTGAGATTCTTTCTAGGGGAGGGAGCTTATTTTGGTACTATCGGTTTTGCGTAGGGATGAACCTAAAGGGGGGGCTGGCAGGGGCCATGGCCTCCCCATAATTTTTAAAACCCCCTTCTTTCTTAAGTGAATTTAATGTAATTTTTACCTATGGCCCCTCCAAGATTTCTGAGAACCCCTTTATTATTTACAAAGTTTTATGGATTTTTACATATGGCCCCTCCACAATTTCTAAAAACCCAGTTTTTCTTTAGAAGATTTTATAATTTTGTACATATGGACCCCCGAGATTTTCAAAAAAGCTATTAAATATTTTGAAAACTACATGAGTTTTTCATATGTGGGACCCCAAAGAATTTTTATCTTCATAGTGCCCCCCCACCCACATCCGCCCCTGTTTTTGCGTAGTATTCCCATATTTTTTTTGTCTATTTTTAGGTTACCTTGTAGAGTAGCTAAGATCTTAGAGAATGTAATGAGGTTTTTGTGGGAGGATTGTGATGTGGGTAGGAGGAATCATTTAGTTAAATGAGATTTAGTAATAAGACCTAAGGATAGAGGTGGGTTAGCTATTGGTAATTTGATGGTGAGGAATAAAGCTTTGGCTGGGAAGTGGTTATGGAGATTTCCCCTTGAGCAAAATTCTCGAGCAAAATTCTCTTTGGTGTGAGATCATTAAGAACAAGTATGAGCTGCATTCCAATGGTTGGGATGTGAATGTGGTAGAGCATGGTTCTTATTGTTGTCCTTGGAAGTTTATTTCATAGGGTCTTCCTTTGTTTACTTATCATGTTAAATTCATTGTGGGTGATGGTTCTAAAGTAAAATTTTGGGAGGACATATGGAAGGGTGATATTTCTTTTATGTATATGTTTATGCATCTTTATCGTCTTTCATTGAGTCATAATGCTCCTATTATTTATTTTGTTTCCTCTTCCGTTTCAAGTCCATTTCTTGGAACTTGAATTTTTATCGACATCTTAATGGTATAGAGTTTTTAGAGTTTTCTTGTCTCTTACTTATGCTTGAGAATGCCTTCTTTGATCCCTTGTCTTATGATAAACGTAGTTGGGTTATTGGTCCTTCGGTATGTTTACTTGTAATTCTTTTTGTGGTTCGTATGTTTACTTGTAATTCTTTTTGTGGTTCTTTGGTTAAGGATCCTTCTTTTCCATTGTTTAAACCACTTAGGATGATATGGAAAGCCAAGGTGCCAACTAAAGTTTAGATGTTAGGTTGGTTGGTGTCTAACGGGAGGGTTAATACTTGTGCTATGCTTCAGAGGAGACGGCCTTTTATGTGTTTATCTTCCCATTGTTGCCTCCTTTGCAATGAGGATGGAGAATTTATTGATTATATTTTCTTGCATTGTCGGTTTACTTTAGAGCTTTGGGGTACATATCCAGATTTATTAATTTTTTAGATTTCTTTAAATTCCTGAATAAATCACATTTAACATCTCATCTCATTTGCATCATTTAGATTTGTCTTTCCTCTCCTTTAAGCTTCTTTATGGATTGGAAAAGCGAATGTAAGCAGTTTAGGACCTCTGATATGGTTAATCCTATAATCATAATAGCAATGAATTAATTAAGTTCTATTTAAGTATGAAATCCGTAGTTATCCCCTTCTAGCCCCATTTATCAAAAAATCCAAAAAACTATAAAACCAACAAAATCAACCCCAAAAATATTTTCTTCTCTTTTCCTACACCTCCGGTGCCAAAAATTTAATTAAGCTTATAGTGATAAAAAGAAATGGGAGTAAAAGACCGATTTAAAAATTAAATTAATGATAATGATGAGACTAATGTGTGATTTCAGAAACCCCTCTCAATACAAACCGACCAGAATGCGGCCGCCCCAATTAAATTGGCCCATTGACCACAATTTCTTTTTTTCTTTTTTGGACTGAAATCACACACCATACCTTATTTGCATCATCAATTTAATTTGAAAATTACCCTTTAAACCTTTTCTTTTCTTTTTTACCAAGGGATTTGAAGGGGGTACCCGGGAACGGACCCAATCCTCCTCTTAAAGACTTGGCACTCCCCCTTTTTCTTATTTTTATTTTATTTATCTACTTTAATCTCCTTGAATTTCTTTTAATTGCTCATATATATAAATATGGATTTTCCCCTATCTGGACGTTATAATGATCCCATGTTATGAACCATTTTCTTAAGATCCAAATTAAGTGACAGAACAACCGTCGTGTGTTGCCGGTAGTGCATTAGACGAGAGGGAACCCACCCCATTTTCTCCCTTTCTTTCTTCGACTTTCATCGAAGAATGGAGTTATGGTCCGGCGATCGTGATTCATCGATTTTGAGGGTATTCGAATCCTCATTTTTGACGTACAAATATTAAATATCATACATAGATGAACGGCGATCCCTCTCCCCGGGGGGGATCAAATTTCACATCCAAAAATTAGCATTAATGTTTATGTATTTAATTTAGTAATCTCAATTTTATTTCAAGGTGAAAATCCTAAAAGTCCATAAAGTCCCTTTCAAATTATATAAAAATAGGAGGGGCATGGGTCGACCCATAGGTGGCACAGCTCAACCCGTCTTGGGCACTACCCAGAATAACACAACATAAGTCATGCCATGGGTCGTGTCGGGCTAAAATACCGTGAGCCCTGAACCGTGAGCCCTGAACCCTGAACCCTAAGTCCTAACCCCTGAACCCTAATCCCTAAAGCCTTAACCCCTGAGCCCTAAACCCTAAGGAAATAGTGTTCTTTTTGTGTTTTAGGGTTCCTTAGTTCCCTTATTTTCTATGCCCTTCTCGCATGTTGTTTTTTTATGTAAAAAATTCAGCTATGGCCACCAAATAAGAAAGAAGCAAAGGAATCATGAAAATAAATATAAACATAAAAATAGCATAAACATGGAAAGAATACGCAAAGAATGATATATAAGTACTTCTTTTCAAGCATCATGTTATCAAAATGAACGAGTCCTACCAGGTAGTGCCAAAAACTGTTTCGGCTCATTACGGAGACTACCAGAATCAGTGGATGTGGAAATCCGTGAGTCCGACCCTTTCCTAGCACAAGACAAACGGAAAGTCGAGTTTTTTTTTTTTTTTTTGGTTTGTACGGGTATGCCAAATTTTCTCTTATACTTGAAAAAAAAAAGAAGAAATGATATGTAGACCAACTTTTTCATGTAGAAAGAAAAATAAACTATTTTCTAACATTTCATCGCACATTGTTAAAAGGAGACATACTATCTGCTCAATTGATCGAGAAATCAACAGGACAGATGTTATTGGCCCACCAACGGTGATCAATGTTTGAAATTGCATTATCATCCGACATCAAATGATTTGATAAATTCATCGGCGATCAAGGCTCCCTACGTCGCGGGCAAAATTCCAAATGTTGCAAGGCAACGCGACCTTTCAATTTCCATCATGTGCTTTGGCGGCTACTTAAAGCGGTTAATGACTGATTATCTCGAACGGCACAATCAAAATTTAAGAAAAGGGGTTACAAATGAAATGCAATCATGACATTAAAAGGTGTAACTCCTCTCATCATGAAGATTCAATGCAATTAATGGCCACTACCTTGCATCCTCCAATCACATTTCAAGAAAAAGAAGTTCCAAATCTATGATACTAAAATGTGTAACTCCTCCCATCATGGAGCATTAATGCATTCAATGCGAATGCCCATAAACCTCTCACATGCTCCACTAAAAGCTTATAAAATGAGGTCTCTCCCACCACCCAAAGCATGATGATGCAGATTGCACACAAATTCTCCAACATTGCTCCTATGCTCCTACAACAGTCTCTCCCTCGTTGAAGAAGTCCAGCAAGTGATTGAAGACCCTTGGAGAGCCACCCCCCGTTTGGCATTTTACTATTAAAGTCAAGTGGAGTGAAGTGAAATGAAAAGTATGAATAAAATATGTAGTGGGTTATGATGGTATTTTGTTTTTAGTTATTTGGAATGGAATATTGTTGACTTTTGGTATGGGAAATGGAGTTTTTTTGTCTTTTAGTTAATAAATGTGGTTACTTTTTGACTTTTTGTTAGAAAAGTTGGAGGGAGTTTTGAGAAAAAGTGCTTTTGATGTGATGTTTAGGATGACTTAACTTTACTTAACTTTACTAGTCAAGTTACCAAATGGATCATGGCTTAGACGCGGCTCCTTAGACCGTCTACTTGAGTTTTTGTTGAATATAGGATCCTTCTTCGATCCTTGTTCTCTAAAAATTCGAGGATCAAACCACGGCAACAAATCAAAAGCATCACATGTTATCAATCAGAGGAACGTCGGAAGAGCCCAAATATGGCTTGCGTCCACCAATCCAAATGTGTCCCCACAATCTCTTGTGAAATCAGATTTCATTTTCTTACTTCTTATTGTATTTGTATTGTAAAAGAGACACAAAATCACAAGTCTTGTCTTGCTCGATTAGAGTTGTAAAATCACCCTTTATGGCACCAGAATTCGCCTCCAATGGCAAAAATACCGCCTTTCACGACAAACAAATGAAATTCGCCCTGGATACCTCTTCGAGTAGCACATCCGGGCCCGCACTAGATACCTCTTTGAATAGCTCCTTGAGCCACTCCAGCCTCATTGACGACCCCACGCACTACTAACAATAACTCTTCATGTGCCCCCTGGGTGTCACTCCTAACCCATAACACAGCAGTGTCTGAGCCCCTTCATGTGACAAAGTCTTCATCAATATTGATCAACTTGTCACTGGGATTCAAAGGATGGTGCCAATGTCGTCTAGGCTGATGGTTGTCTCACCATATGGCATGTGGAAGTCGTATTTCTCAGGTGGCCACCTTTCCACAAATACTGACATGACATTTCTATTGGTGAATCAATAGGAAGTTGTAATCAATGTGGCCAAGCCTGACAAGGCAACAAAACCATTGGATATTTTGTTATGACTTCCTTCAAATTCCATGACCATTCACTGATATTTTGGGCATGGTTTATGCATTTTAGCGAAGGGTGTTCCTGTATCACAAAAGAATATATATTCCTAAAGAAAAAAAAGTTAATTAAATCACGTTTATCAAATTGAGTAGAGGTAGACCTGTTGATGCCATATGGCCGCAACAATGTGCGACCGAAAACTAGGTAGCAAGGAAAAATCTACTAGACCACCAGGAAAAGGTCCAGTCATCTCTTCAGCAACAACTATGGGTTCGGCCTAGACATCTACAACTTCCTCATCAACCTCAGGTTGCTGAGCCTCCGTTAGATTAACCTCGAACTATCGAGCACGTTGTCTCTTGTTCAACGTTGTAGGCCGAACTCTTGAACTACTGGGAACGTCCATGTCTGATAAATGGAAGTTAGTATGTGCACACTGTTTGGACCTGTGCAGCCAAAAAGTCCCGAGAAAGAAAGAAAATGTCTGGATGGAGAGAGAGAGAGTGGGGGGGATGGAGAAGGCCTTTCTCTAGCCCATTCGGAGAAGGCCTTTCTCTGGCCCATTCAACCATTTTGAAGCCAACAAACAACCAATGCCACGAATACATAAAAAAAATGAAATATGGGGAGATGAACATGGAGAGAATGAGAAAGAGATTTACCTTGACAATGAGCTTTTAGAGCGACATTGAGTGATGAAAGAGTAAGAGAGTGAGGAAGAGAAAAGAGAATGAGTGAGGGGGCAAATAAGAAGAGAGTGAAGGAGTGAATATGACGGTGAGAAAGGGATGTGAGAGTGAGTGATGGCTTTGAGAGCGATGGGGAAGAAGGGGTGTGTAGAGAGTAATGGAGGGAATATAGGTTAGGGTATTTTGGGAAGTACAGGGTACGTGCGTAGAGAGTAAGTATATATGGTGAGTGTAGAGAGTAGCAATGTACAGAGAGAAAAAATTCAGTGTGCGTTTAGCGGCTCTCTAAAAAACTTCTATTGTTTCTTTGCTTAACCTTTATAATATTTTTCTTAAAGTACCCTTGGCAATTCCTTAATAAATTTCTTTCCAAAACTAAGTTCATATGTTCTTCAGCCTATTAATTTCCTACGTCTAAAATAAAAACCCACCAAATTTCACTTTATTGAAGAGTTCACCCATGAAATTGGTGTACTTTATTTTATTTTTTATAATTACTGATCTAACAATGCTTCTAACTATAAAATCTAATAAAAATGAGAAAAGAGTGATTTTACAAATTTTTTATACATACTATGATTCAAAATACAAAAAAAGAATCTCTTTCTAATTTTGTATGAACTATTTTAAATAAACATAGTAGTAATTAAAAAAATTATAATGAAGAAATATAGGCCGACCCTATAATTAGGCATAAAATGGGTTCAACTAGATATGATCGAACGGGAGGGTGTATGTTCATTTAAAATCCGAAAAATAAAATCTCAAAGCTAAAATATAATGGAAAAGATTTACGTGCTACATCAATAGTTATTTTTTTATCATTTAATTTTTTCATTTAAATATTGTTTTCAGAAACATGATCAATCTATCATTTGGGGACAATCCAATTGGAGTTTCATTGAGACAAGTTTTAACCCTTTGATTGGATGGTTGCTACCATCCACTCATTTAGAATTTATTTCTTTATTATTATAAAACAAAATCTGCTAAATAAATAGTCAAATGACTTATGCCATATATACAATAGAGTTACTTTAGTTCACACATCATACAAGAAACCATTGTATAGTATAATCACTTGTTAAAAATAAAAATTGACTCCTTTTAATTTTCTTATCTTAATATTTTATTAAATATACATGTATAATCTCATGGTTAGAAATTCTCAAATTACAGTTTTCACTTATTTAAGTTAGTTTGATCCAAGTCTACATTTAGGTTCAAACGGGCCCTACATCCTAAATTTGAAATCCCATGGATAAAAAAGGAGGCCCGGTCTACACCTATTCATTTAAAAACACATATTTTTTTATTATTATTCACTTAATTATTCATTCAAAGTGCACATCATGTTTTTGTTATTTAATAGCTTAATTATCATCTTTTTCATTTATAATGGAACGGTGATTTTGAGCGATTTAGATCTTAAGATGTGGGCCCATTATTAGTCTTAAAAAATTACATAGGGCCCACCTTTAGAAATTATATCACACGTGAGATCCATCTTTATAAATTATAGCATGGGACCACACCTTTGAAAATTACAACTTGAGACCCACATTTATGAAATACAACATGCGGCCATGTTTAGAGGAATTAGATCATGGGCTACATTTCGTGCATGTGAGAGCGGGTCCCACCATTAAAAATCATAGTCGTGATCTCCCTTTAGAATTCTTTTTGTGGCCTCACTTTAAGAATAGTGCATGGGACTCACTTTTTTTTCTATGTCGAAAGAGTTGGACGAGAAAAAAAAAGGTACGAAAAGAAACATAAACATATCAACTCAAATAAAATACCACGAAATTGCAAGCCCTCCACCTAAAGACCCACCTTTATTATCAGAGTAGACGCTAGCGTTTGGTTCGCTGGAATGGTTGTAGGTGGGAATGGAATGGAGACCGGAATGAATTTGGAATGGAATGAGGCAGGAATAGTCATTACCATTCCAGCGTTTGGTATGCTGGAGAAATCAACCCACTGATTCTTGTTCCTATGTTTGGTACGCCGGAATGATGCCCAGAATGGAATAAATTTTACATAAGTATGACCAAAATACCCTTATTAGATGATGTATGGATTATATTATTATTCTATAGGTGGGGTCCACATAAGTTTTTCTCTTTTAGAAGAGTACTAATAATATATAGATTATATTATTATTATCTAAGTAGGGCCCACACAAGTTGTCATTTTGTTCTTAATAATAATAATAATGTATAAATTATATTATTATTATATAGGTGGGGCCGACAGAAGTTCTTCTCTTTATAATCTTATAATAATAATAATAATAATAAAGGATTTTTACCAAAAAAGTGTTCTTACACTACAAGAAAATGCATTTTTAGCGTCAGACTTATAGCGGCGGCTATTAAAATTCGTCGCTATAATATACTTATACCAGCGGCCTTAGCTATGTCCGTTGCTAAAAACACTAATCCAATGGCGCCAAGGGTTCGCGGGATTTTTTTTTACCGTCGCAAATATAGCGGCGGCGATTATATTCGAGGGTAAAATGTATTTTTAGCGTCAATCCTGCTTCGCCTGCCGCTAAAAATTATTTATTGTGGCGGCGATAAGTGGCCTCCAACGGTAAAAGTTTTTGGTCTCGCGCGCTTTTGGATAACCTTAATGTGAAAGTTATCCCTCTCTCTCTCGTCATATCCCTCACCGTCTCTCATTTTCTCGCTCATCTCTCCCTTGCCAAGCCATCCCCATCTCTTCTCTCTCCCCTGCGCACGCTCATCTCTCTCAGTCTCTCATTCTCTCGCCCATCTCTCCCCTGCAAACCTTCATCTCTCCCGCCGCATCCATCAACCCCTCTCAGCAGACCCACCTCTTCTCTCACCTTCACTCCCCTCTCTCGATCTCATCCCTCTCTCACGCCGTCCTTTACAGCCGATCCGACTTAAATTCCTATCCATCCGCTGGAGAAGGAGGGTCGCCGCTGCCATCGTGCCTTGACCGGAGAGGAAGGGAACAAGTAAGAGGAGAAGACTCAGGTATTTCCCCCTTTTTTTATACACGGTTCTGTCATGATTTCATTGTTGTATGCTTCTTCATTGGGGGTTTTCATGTCCTGATATCAGAAGAGCAGTGAGACTTGGAAATATCAGAAGAGCATAAAACTTTTGATTAGGAAACTACCTTTCCAGAGTCTGCTCTGCATCAGAGATATCTCATTCCCATCTGGGGTTTTTCTCAGATGCTGAAAATAATATAAAGTATGAATCAAATGGTTCAATGGATAGCAGAAAAGAAGAAGAAGAGATAGAGCTTGTGGGGTGTTTTGATTTGGAAGAAGAAGAGATAGAGATCGTGGGGTGTTTTGATTTGGGTTTTTTTTTTGGGTGGTTAGTATGAATTGAATGGGTTTGATTACTGATGAAGGAGGGTTGGGATTGGAGGAAGGTGGGTGGTAAAGCTGGCAATGGCAGAGAGAAGAGGGTAGTGTTTCGAAGATGATTGGAAAGTTGATCAAGGTCTGGACTGAATGTTGACAGTTGATTGGAAAGTTGATCAAGGAAATGGTAAATGGAATCCTTCCTTGATTTTGTCCTACTCACATTCCTTATGTGCTTTTATTGGAAATTTGGAATCAATCTGAATAAATTTGAATGAGTCCTGTGAGGGGGCTTATCACTTTTCATTCACACCATTCTCTTTCTGGAAGGTTCATGGGCAGGTCCCATTTTAATTATTATTAATGGCCCAAAATCATATCATTTTTAGGCCAAATTTGACTTTATAAGCCAGTGATTAGATTATGATTAAGATTAAAAAATCAAAGAGCAATGTCATGCAAAAATAATTGTCGGATCCATGAAAAAGAGGACTGCTTCAGTGGATAGAGAAGCTAGAGATCAAACGCTAGATAGTTAAATGAGGAATGGAATAACTAACTAACAGGGCAAGTCCTAATTCTCTTGTAATCAGTTTGTTGGTGGGTCCAATTCTGATCAAATAGGACTTTTGGGTTCATGTTAGTCTAAGAGAACAGTGATTTTGAATTATGGTCTGGGTAGATTGGTGGATCCTCCTTTGGATAGTAAGGTGGGGTTCAAAGATTTCTAGGTACATTCACATGGCACATAGGTTCTGCCCCACTTTTGATTGGCCATAGCCCATACTTATGGATTTTTTTTAAATAACCCCAAAAGTTTTAATAGGAAAGGTAGTGTTGAAGAGAAAAGCTAAACTGATTGGCTCTTTCTTTGTCTTTTTTGGAGAATTTCTTTGGCTAAAGCCTGAAAATGCTCCCATTGGGAGGATGGCAATGTCCAATCAATATAATTGAGGGCGGGAACCAGGGCTTGTTTAAGACTCAAAAAGACTATAATAAGAATTGAATCTTACTTAAGGATATTAATTTTATCATAATGACCTCTTCTTCTATTGCTATTTTTTATTGATAGTTCTGACATATGCCTTTTGTGTGAAGGCCTTTTGACTTTAGAGAGAGAGAGAATCCGAGAGAGATTATATATAGGGATTTGATCCAGTGAGAACTGTTCTCACGGAGTCACCGTGAGAACTTTTTTGTAGGGCCCACTGGGGTTTGGGATGGGACTGGTGGGGATTGAAATATCTATATGGGACCACTATGAATATCAAGTTTGGCCCCAATCCCGTGCTCCTAACCCCTTCATCCATAACCGACAAGCCTAGTTCATTCATATGGGTATATAGTCAATCCAACAGTCCAATTCATTCACATTGGTGCCAAACCTTGGAGCGTGTGTCTATCAAGGGGGTCCCTATCTATTGCAAGATTTGGATTGGATGATAGGTGGGCTCCACCCATAGTTCTCACGGTTTGAACCGTGAGAACAGTTCTCACCTGATCATTTCCCTTATATATATATATCTAGAATGTGATATGGACATGCCTGACTTGTTTTTACTTGAATGAATGAATGGGTGCTGATATTTATTTGAAGGAGCAGTTTGGAACTAATGGTGGAGATAAATGGGGTGTGGTGCATGTGTGATCTAATGGGCTGGGAATGGTATTGAATTTTAGACATACTGATGGCACAAGTTGTGTGATTCATCATCTGTATCCATCTTTTTATTTTTAATCTGATCTTATCTCCTCTTGATCTTTTCATATTTGTTTATTTCTGTCATCTTTTCTACGAATTCCTTCTGATTTCTTTCTATCATTGTTGTTTATTCTTTGGGTATGATGTCTATTTTGGTCGATTCAATCCCTGTTGTTTTCTTTTCTTTTTTTTTTTGCAATTGCTTGTTTGGGTTTTGTTTTAATCAGTTGATGTTGATGATCCTCTTCATATGATGCAATAAATATGTTTGATCATTTTGTCATTTCTTGATTGACCTGGCCAGAGGGTGCAAAATGTTTTACAAATCAATAAGTAAAAACTCATTTGTTGAAATTTTTTTCTGTCATATATGAATGAGGTTGGTCTCATGGTGGCCATTTAACACTGTATTGTCCCTGTTGTTACAGGTGAACATTAGAATAATAATTGGAAAATGTAAGGATGGATATAAAATGCACAGCTATACTTTCTATTATTTGTTATTTGAATTAAGGTATAGTGATCAGATTCTTAGTGGATTTTAGCTAAGAAAAATTATTGAGTGTTATTGTAGTGTTATTGTAGGCGATCAAATTTTCTTAAAATATTCTCTTGTAGTGTGAATGTAAAATCCTACTCTAAACTCACATCACATGCCTTTTGTGATCATCTGTTTTTGGTCGGTAGGTGACGGCTTGAACCGGATATTAAAATGGATAAAAGTTGGATGCATAAGTCAAGATCAAGCCCTGAGTATCTAAATGGTGTTATAGAATTCCTAAGTTTTGCGTTTGACCATGCAACGGATGATGACAAGATCTCGTGTCCATGCATTAAATGTTGTAACAAGTACTATAAGAATAGAGAAGATGTGCATGGTGACTTATTATGGAATGGGATAATGCAGAGATACATCAATTGGACGAGCCATGCGGAGGATATGTGTGGAGGTGAATATATTAGTGATGAGTCTGAGGAAGGTGATGATATGCATGAAATGTTACAGGATGCATTTGGAATGCCAAATTTAGATGATGGGGAAGATAATGAATCACCGGAAGAAAGCATTCCGGATGTGCCCAACTTGGAAGCACAGAAATTTTACAAACTTTTGAAGGATGCCGAGATTGAACTATACCCGGGTTGCACTAAATTCTCAAAGCTTTCTTTCATTGTACGGTTATTTCACTTGAAGTGTCTTAACGGATGGAGTAACAAATCATTTGACATGTTACTTGAGTTGTTAAAAGAGGCACTTCCTATTGGTGAAATGTTGCCCAAGAACCACTATGAATAAAAAAAGATACTTCGGGATCTTTGCCTCCACTACATAAAAATAGATGCTTGCCCAAATGACTGTATGCAGTATTGGAAGGAATATGAGAATACGAATGAATGTACCGTATGTGGTGAGTCTAGGTGGAAATCGTCTGCTACTAAATAGGCTGTAACTTCGTCTACAAAAGATAAGAAGATAGCTGCAAAGATTTTGCATTATTTTCCATTGAAACCGAGGCTTTAGAGGTTATTTATGTCTTCAAAAATAGCCGAGTACATGAGATGGCATGATCAGGGCCGCATAAAGGACGAGGTGTTGAGGCATCCTGCAGACTCTGAGGCATGGTCAACTTTAGACGATGAGTTCTCGATGTTCGGTTCGGAGCCTCGTAATGTTAGACTTGGTTTAGCGAGCGATGGTTTCAATCCTTTTAATACCATGAGTATTGCTCACAGCACATGGCCGGTCATTCTCATTCCATACAACTTGCCGCCATGGATGTGTATGAAGCAATCATTTTTCATGCTGTCATTGCTTAGTCCTAGCCCTAAGTCTCCTGGGAATGACATCGATGTTTACATGCAACCATTGATAGAGGAGTTGAAGGAATTGTGGACAGATGGAGTTGAGACATACGATTCCTCTTCAAAATAGAATTTCCAGATGCATGCAGCAGTCTTATGGACTATTAGTGATTTTCCCGCATATGCTAACTTATCAGGATGGAGCACTAAAGGGGAAAAAGCATGTCCCTCTTGCAGCAAGGACACCTGTTCGATCAGACTGAAGAATGGACGTAAGTGGTGTTACTTGGGACATCGTCGATTTCTACCACTTGATCATAAGCTCCGACACAATAAGAGATCTTTTAATGGATTTAAGGAATTGAGAAGTGTGCCAAATGCATTATCTGGTGATGATGTACTTGATCAATTGTGTGACTATGAGCAGATCACATTCGGTAAGGCAGATAAGGATAATATGGGGAGGAAGAGAAAATGGGATGAGTGCAAATTGCCAAAGAATTGGAAAAAGAAGAGTATTTTCTTCCAATTGCCTTATTGGAAAGATCTTATATTGCGGCACAATCTGGATGTTATGCACATAAAAAAAAAATGTGTGTGACAGTGTGCTAGGGACTCTGTTGAACATGGAGGAGAAAACAAAAGACACTTTAAAAGCTCGTCTTAACCTAAAGTTAATGGGCATAAGGGAACATCTCCACCCAAAATAGGAAGGAAATAGGTTGGTATTACCCTCTGCATGCTACTCAATGTCTTTAAATAAGAAAAGAAAGTTGTGTCAATGCTTGAAGGAGGTGAAGGTTCCGGATAATTATTCGTCGACATTGCACGATGTGTTTAAGTCAAACAATGCAAGATCACGGGGCTAAAGAGTCACGATTGTCATGTACTTATGCAACAACTACTTCCGCTTGCAATACGTGGACTCTTACCAAAGGATGTATGTTCAGTTTTGATTCAATTCTCTGCTTTCTTTAGGCAGTTGTGTTCGAAAGTTTTGAAGGTCTCAGAGTTGGAGCAACTTCAATCCCAGATTGCTCTAACACTGTGTAAATTGGAAATGATATTTCCACCGGCATTTTTTGATATTATGGTCCATTTGCCTATTCATCTTGTCGATGAGGCCAAGTTTGCCGGACCAGTGCAATACTGGTGGATGTATCCAATCGAGAGGTCTGTATATATATAATATCAACTTGTCATTTCAATAATGTATTGGCAATAACATCAACAATTATATCCCCATAGGTACTTGCACACACTAAAATCATATGTACGTAATAGAAGTCGCCCGGAGGGTTCAATAGCAGAAGGGTACCTTTCAGAAGAATGTTCGACATTTTGCTCCAGATACTTGCATGAGGTTGAGAAAAGGTTCAATCGACCGGTTCAGGATTACGATGGTGGTGATGCGGAATCACATGAAAAGTCTTCCATTTTCGCAGGGACCGGTCGTGCCTTAGGGAAGGCAACCTTGCGCACGCTAAGTACAGATGAGTGGGAGCAGGCTCATCTATATGTGTTGAACAACTGTGATGAAGTCACCCCATTTGTTTAGTAAGATTGCTAGTTACCAATCTAGTGAAACGATATATATAGTAAACTTAACATTTTCCTCCCATTTGGATTATGATAAAAATGAGTTATTGTGCAGGACACATAAGCCGATGATTAAGGATGCTCATGGTGGTCGTATAAGTGTTAGGGATGTGGACCGCACTCATATTAAGGAATTTGGTAAATGGTTCGAACGCCATGTAAGTGTTGTATATAATATGCATTTTTCCTATTAAGTGTAGTCATAGTTGTGAATAATGTGATGGAGATGTATTAATTTCCTTGTCCAATCCAAATAGGTTTCACAGATGCAACTAGATGGTGAGCATGTAGATGAACAACTACAATTATTAGCTATGCCTCCACTTCGAGCAGTGAGGTGCTTTAAGGGGTACATCGTAAATGGCTTTAGATTTCACACAAAAGATCGCGAGAGGCAAAGGAAAACTCAAAATAGTGGAGTTTTCTTAACTGCTGAGACATCGAGCTTTGCAAGCGCAAGAGACTCGAACCCGATGACCGGCAATGTTGGCTATTATGGCGTCTTAAACGATGTTATGGAGTTACAGTATGTCGGTGGGAATCGGAATGTGATTGGTGGGATGTAATGAACCATGGTGATAGGGGAATCAAGCAAGATGAGTATGGATTCACCTGTGCGAACTTCTCACGGACCTTAAATACCAATGAACCATTTATTCTTGCAAATCAGGCACAACAAGTTTTTTACATCCAAGACACCATCGATTCCAATTGGCATGTTGCGATAAAGATACAACCCCGAGACTTATACAATATGGAGTCGGAAGTGGATCCTTGCCAACAAATTGAGCTCGATTTGCACATTGAATCAACAAATATGGTAGACACCAATGATGGTGTTATCACTTGGAATAGACCTGAGATCGAAGGAGTGGTTCTTGATGTAAATATTATTCTTCCTCATCAAACCCAAGAACATGAAGTAGATGATACCTTTATTGATGATGGTGAAGGAGATGATACCTCTACTGATGATGAGGATGGAGATGATATCTCTATTGCCGTTCGTGATGATTAAGATTGCTAGCAGGTATTGCAATTGAGTTTAGATTCTTAAAATCCTCCTAATTATATAATAAAAATATGATGCTTTCACTCTTATTTTGTCCTTTCTAATTTTTTTTCTTTGCTATCACATTCTAATGGAATTTAGTGTCTTTTGTTGATACCTCTATTGAGCATGTATAATATACATGCAATCCTTTTAAGATGTCAATGCTTTTAAGATGTAAGAGTATAAAAATATGTTTTTTGTCACTTTATTACCCATTTTTTGTCTACTTATTTAATTCAAATCCATATTCTGAATTGATGGATTATATTTGATTATGTGATTTAGGTACTTAAATAGATAGCCATGATTCGTCAAAGCAGAAGCAGATCTAGTCAGAGTTCCTCCATACATCCCCCTCCACAGCCTACAGAGGGGCCATCTAAGACCCAGAGTCAGCCTACCCCAACAGAGGTTGGGGGGATTGGCAGCAGTTCAAGTAAGATTACTTAAATTTGATAGATAAAAGTAGACATAAATTTGATAGATCAAAGATACCAGATTATTCTTTAGTATTGTATGGGTTATCAACTCTTCTTCTTTGGAAACAGATTCTAACATTGGGAAAAAGAGGACTCGAGGGAGTAACCGAGGCATTAAGTTGTTTAATAGGCGGCCCGATGATAAACTAATTGTGCAGTTCAATGCAGAAGGGCAGCCTATAGGTGAAAATGCTAGGCCTTTTGCCACATTATGCGGAATAATTGTAAGGACACCCGGTTATGCACCATTATAGGTGACGAAATGGGCTGACGTTCCAGAGCAAGCAAAAGAGAAAACATGGAAGCACATCCAGGTATATAGTAATGAATATTTTTGCATACTAGTACATCTCCCTTCTTTAGTTAATCACTTCACGTGATCCTTATTTAATCTTGAATCTCAGGACTACGTGGTGGTTGATGATGAGAGGAAAAAGTGGGTTCTACAAAGTTTAGGGAAGAAATATAGAGATTATAAAAAGGACATTAAGGATAAGTACTATTCTTCGTGGAATACAGATGAGGAACGACTTCAGAATGGACCCCCTGACGTTTCTAGTGAAGATTGGGCCTGGCTTGTGCAATACTGGAGCTCTCCAGAGGTTCAGGTATGAAACCATTATTAAAATGTTTGGAACATGAGAGACTTATTTTTGCTTGTGTATTTAAATTGTTGCAATATTGTTGAATATATGTAGGTTGTGGCTTCAAAAAATAAGGCCAATCTAGTCAACAAACAATTAAACATACAGGGGGGACTAAGAGTTTTGCTCAACATAGAGATGAGGAGGTGTATGGGTTCATTATATTATTTATTATTTTAGAATTTACATTGACATTCAACTTTGTAATGAAATTAACTTTGTACATGGATAGACTCGGAGCAGGACTGATGGGAGTATACCTTCTCGGGCGGATCTCTTCATTCGCACCCATAGTCGGAAGCACGGGACTCCTGTTGAAGAGAAATCAGCGGAAATCATTGTACGTTAGTTGATAATTTTAACAATAAACATCAATTTGATCAAAATGACACTAATTATTTTTTTCGTTCAGTCAAAGTTTAATGAACTAAGTGCTACACAAGAAGGAGGTTCTTCTATCTCCATAGGTGATGAGATATATACTCAGGTGATGGGAGAAGAGCGGCATGGTCGTGTACGTGGATATGGGCCAGGTCCAACGCCCACTTCAGTCTTTGGCTCTACGTCGCGGCAATTGCAAGCCGCGTTTGATGAGGTTGTTGGTGAACTAAGCTCAGTGCAACAAAACCTCCAGCAAATGGAGGAGTGGAAGAAGAACCAAGAAGAAGAGAAGCGTCAAATGGAGGAGTGGAAGAAGAACCAAGAAGAAGAGAAGCGTCAAATGGAGGAGTGGAAGAAGAACCAAGAAGAAGAGAAGCGTCAAATGGAGGAGTGGAAGAAGAACCAAGAAGAAGAGAAGCGTGGACATTTGAAACAGATGAATTTGATGCATGCCATTATTGCAGAGATAAGACAACAGTTATCTACCCAACGACAGGATCCTTCCGAAGGGGTAAAAATACTTATTTATTGTTTACTTAATATTACCATTACTTTGCATTATATGATTTGTAAGAAGATAATTTAATTATTTATTTTTCTTTGTTTTGCAGGGAGCAGATGGATGATTAGGCAAAAGATGTTTCATTTTTTAGATTTATGATAATGATGTTAAACAATGTTGAAGTATGATGGATCAGTTTTAGTTGTTGGGTTGTTGTGGATATGTTTTAGTATGATGTGATCGTCTACTTATACTTTTGTTGTTATTAATGATCGGGTAGTGGACTGAACCCATCTTTCGATAGTTGTGTGGCGCTGATAGTGATCGATAAAACTTGCTTTTTTAAATAACAGTTATGAGGTCTGTTGTAATGAATATTCGCATAACTTGCTTGTTCAAATTTTGTTATCATAGGAGCGACAACCAAATCAGTTTTGGAGTCCTGGAAACGTGAAGGATCTGACACTAGCTCGATCATGTGAAGATCCACTTGCAGGTAACTTGAATATGTTAGCAAAAAGACTTCTAATTTGATCTCTTTCTGTTGACAGATAGCCCACAAAATCTGGTTCATTGAGTGCAAATGTCAATGTCTCATCATCTAAAGCCAATAAGTAAGCTATTGCAATTTTAATTTACTGTTATCTCAGTTGGTTTATATCTTCTATCAAGTACTTTTTTTATTTGCCTTTCTTGCTTGCTAGGCATTCTAAACATACATATTGTGCTTCTTTAGGTCTTTCTTTGCCTTTAGGTCCATCTTCTTCTAAAGGATTACAAGGTTATTTTTTATAACCTTTCATTTTTATTTTTTTTAGTTCTAGGAAGCAACGCACATGTAGAAACAAAGCATCTACATATATTTATGTCACTAATTTTTCTCAGACTATTAAAAGATTGCGATCAGAATGAATAGAGTATTTTGGGTCATGGTTTCAAATATTGGCTGAAACATATGCATTGTGTTTGATGATATGTGTCTGTTTTGGTGCAGAATACTAGCATGATAACCAATACACATACCTATATGCATATGTTCCAATAAGAGGTTTATTATTTTATTTTCCAGCTTAAGATGAAATAATACATATAATATGATAGTGGGTCTGATTTCTCTACTTGAACCCACTTGTAGTGATATCACAGTGTTGCTTAGGCCCCCCAATATTGTGATGATTGATGATAACCCAAATTTTATGATAATAACAATAACGATGATGATGAAAAAAAATTAATGTCATTGTTACAGCAATATATTGTTTTATAATTGGTATCTTACAACTTTGAACTGGAACTAATCACCAGCCAATGGGATCAGCATTTAGGACCATACCTCACCAGTCACCAGATGATTTGATGCAATGATATGTATATGGCCTAGGATCAAGTCCAAACCAAAGCCCAGGTTTACAGTCATGGAGAGTTTTTAATTAGCCTGCCTCTAGCCCTGGCATGCTTTAGAGTGGATTTATACCGACATTTTTAGGCTGTTGGATGTGCCGGCCTATAGCTAATTGTGCCAGGACTGGGCCAATGCCTACATGGAGGTCTGACTAGATGGCTAGACCATCTGGGGTCTAATTTTCCGGCCATGTGTTTGGTTTGTACCTGATTGTTAGGTCTAGATGATTAATTGAGCAGGGTATGAACAAGATTCAGTCTGGCACAGATTTCCCATAGATTTGAAGCCATTACTTCTTTTGAGCATTCAAAGTAGATTGCATGGTGTCTCTGCATTAGGTTGATCAACTCGTAAATTGGTTTGAGTTAAAAAGGGTAAGTCAATTTGCCATATTGTAGCAGAAACATTCTTTTCCACATAGAATCTGAGAAGTTTTGAATCTTTTCTATGGAGGAGTATTATAAAATATGGCCTTAACATATCTATTTCAGTGATCTAATTTTTTTTATCCAGTGGTACAAACCATGCATAGAAAATTTGCACAAAAAGCTCTCTCTCTCTCATAGTGATAGTATCATGACTTGAACACTTGATTTGCTACTGTGGTCGTGACAATGAGCACTTTTAACTGTCCCATGGGATCTTCTCTAGAATGGCAATAATCTTCTTGAATGGGACAATCACAAAATCAAAATCTTGGGTGATATGGAAGGGCTCCATGTCAACATGTAAGGACCCTTTTTTATGTTGAAACTCAAAAGAGGGGTTTTTGTGCCTCTTCTACAAAACCTAGTAAAGTCAAACTGTCTCCATCCATGGAAGAGTTGTCAATGAGCTGGGAATTAATAAAGGACAATGACCTCTAATGTTGTAGAACATTACCTGTGTCGAAGTTGAAGAGTTATGTGCGCCATGTAGAGCTGCAATATACTATACTATCTGTTTGGCCTTCAGTATACCATATTCATTATCAATTATCATTTTTGTATTGATCCCCATGGATTAGATAGGCATAAATAGGCAGATTGTTATGTCGTTGCTCTGTTTCTTTTACTTTGCCTTTGGGCTGATACTTGGTGGTACCACTGCCAAGGACATGCCATATAATAACATAGTTTCTGCCTTCTATATCTTTTTTGGGTATGACTTTTTTTCTTTTTCTTGCACTTGTTTTTAATGTAGAACCTGGGTTGGGACTGTCAGATATCTTCTAAGTTAATTTTAGGAACCATTCATCAAGGCAGTGCCCAACTATGCAGATATTTTAATATGTTTGCTGGTTTCAAGCCATTGGCCACTGTTATTTTGTAATTCAGATGAAGACAAGCCACTTTTCCCTTGAGCTGTTTTCATTTAGCAACTTGGTTTGTGTCAGATGGATTTAGTGTGTTCATTGTTTGATCTTTCCTCTTGGTTGTGCTCTATTTATTGCTTGTTTCATAAGAAAAGAGTTTGTTATCATCTTCCATAATGCGCTTGTTGGGATTGGTGTATGCCCTAAAGCCCACTAGCTGCACTCTCATCTTTTGTTACTGGATATTTACTGGTTATTTAATGGAATGACTCTTTTCTGCTTAAACATGTATATATGTATGGTTATGTAAGGCTCATTGTTTCTAGTAAATGAATTAGGTGTGTAGTGTCTACACACAGATAGGTCTAATTCATGGACACTGGAAACAACATATTTGTTCATAACTGAGAGATGGAGCTGGGCACTTCATCTTGGTATAAGTTATAGTGAGAGACTCTCCTGTATTCAGGGTGACTTACCTAAGTCATGGGAGGACTTTCCCGGATTTATCTCATTAGTGCATATGCAATGCATTGAACAGGACCATGGCAGGTGTGATCTCTAAAATAGTACTATCACTGAGAGAAATCAAGTCACCTCAAGCTACTGAGTGACCAGTGCTCTTAATCTTGAGCATTTGTCGATGAACTGACGAAGTCTAGTTCTTGTGCTTTAATTCACTATGGGTGAGTTTTTTTTCATGGGTCAACAGCTCTGTGTTTTGGGTACTCGGACTTGATCAGTTGGGATGTGCAGATACAATAAAGAATCTATGCCATCTAATGATGGAATGATCGTCCCCTTAGAATTATCCGATTAATCATCAAAATCTAAGATCTTAGTATATGGATGTTTCATATGGATATTGAACTTGTGGGTCGCTCCCTGGACCAAGAGAATGATATCCGATGATGATTATGTTAAGGATATGAAGTTCTAAGGTTTAGATGTAATCGAGAAGGTTGACAGTACATGTGATAACCTGACTCGATTATGGATGTTACATAGAGGGGCATTCAGGTCATTACACTTAGTAGGTCGAAGACAACTGTCCTTTTATGACGAGCTTATTATATTATATATTTGTCCCTGGAGTTCAACCATAACTCTTTAGTGGAATGAGTTAAGGTTAAAATGGTATTAATGTTGCTATGGGTTTAGCATGGACATTTTGGTCGTTTTGGGAGCCAAGGGCAAATATGTCTTTTGGTCCCTTCCTTAGTCACTTTCTAAGATTGGCATGGTTTCCTAAAATGTTTAGATGACATTTGGTTGAATTATTTTAGAGGAAAAATAATTTTGAGTTTAAATTCAAATAGGCCTTTGATGGCATACATGAATTTAATTCTAGATAAATTGTTTGTGGGCCATGGTGTGCATTAGTATGTGGGACGTCCATAATGGGATTTCAATGAGTAAGGTTTCCAATTTTGAGTAGGTCTCTCTACTTGGAAGGTTGGACTCCTCTTTGGATTAGTATTCCTATAAGAAAGTTTCCTTTTTGGATTAGAAACTTAAATTAGTAAGTGTTGTGCAACTAGGATTATTAATTGCTAAAGTTTGTGGAATGTTCCTTTAGTTTCCTTTTCTAATTGGAGTGTTTCTAAAAGGAAATAAATCTTTAGATTATACTTTCCTTTTAGGACATCTATGAGAATTAGAAGAGATAGTTTTTAAGGAAAGCTATTCCCAAAGTTTCTATAAAAAAAGGAAACAACTTCCCCCTTGGACGTCCTACACTAAGAGAAGCCCCACCCACACATCCAGCCCTTCTTCTTATTCTTTGAAGAGAGCATAAGGTCTGAGATAGTTCTCAAAGTTCATCTAGATCCCTAGATTAAGATCCCACCATCTTAGCCAATCAGATTTGGAAGTGAGATAGAGAAGAAGATCAAAGGCAATACTACTGCAGAAAATTCCAGCAATTTGTTTGCTAATTGCAAGTCTGAGTTTGGCCCTTTAGATCTATTATTTCAGAGATTTGAAGTCTACAAATCTTCAAGGTAATAGTCTTCTTGATTCTCCTTAAATTATACACTTGTTGGTCATGAATTCATGGAGTTCTTTTGCGATCACTATGGCTGATTTATACTGCCCAAATCAGATTTTTTAAAATCTGTCATGTTACAAATCAGCTATGAACGTCTTCCGCTAGCGATGTTCAGATCTGAATCGCAGTTTCTTTCAGCGCTATGGTTGGTGATCTTTCAGGTTTCTTTTATTTTCTATTTGTTGTTCCTGTCTTTATATCATGGATATGTGCCGAGATCTTGGAGTATAAGAAATCGTTGGCGCATTCCAAACTGTAAGTTGTTTAACTTATGAAATGGGAAGGTCATTATGATGCCTTGATTGTACCTAACTATTGTATATTATTGAACCTTTGGAACATATGGATGTGTACTTTAAAAGAAATATTCACCTAAGAGGGGACCATTCCATGATGTTTTATGTTTTATGTTTTCTGGATCTCATGGGTGGATTTTCTGATTTTTCATGAAATTTTGGGTGTTGGGGGTTATCATGATGAGTTCCTTTGTCCTTCGTTTTTCATTCTTTCTCTTAAATAGACCTCTTTTCTTTTTTCCTATTCTTGAATGTTTTGTTTTGTCATTTGAATGATTGGGTCTAGATATGTTTTGGTTTTTTTCTTCCTGAAATGAGTTTTGAGGTTTCTGGGCTTTTTCTCTACATAAAGATTAACATGACTGTGTTGTGACAATGAGGACCTTCCAACTGTGTTACCAGCTCTTGTATTCATCTTTCTTAGGGATTGAAGGCTGGGTTTTAAGTTTGTTTGGAACATGAGGTTTGTATTGATCATATGCATCCATTTGAATCATTGAGCTTTGATGTGTTTGGGTGCTTTTTATTGATGGAGATTTTTTTTTAATACTACTCTACAAATGCATATATGAGGTTTATACTGATCTCCATCTCATTTTATTCATTGGGTGTTCTCTCTTTGAAGTCTTGATAGACTTGAGTTCTTTTAGTTTAACTATAGTGCTTTGGATTCTCCCTCATGGAAGTCTTGATAGACTTCGGTTCTTTAAAATATAGTTCCTTGGATTCTCCTTCATGGAATTCTTGATAGACTTGTTCTTTTAGCTATAGTTCTTTGGATTCTATGGGATTTGTCTAGAGCATGTGAGAAATATAGTTTGACCAGGTCTTCTTATTTCTCCTCGGATTAATTTAAAATTGTCTTTTGGGGTGATAATGGCTTTCCTCTCCAAATCTATGTCTTCAATTGTTTTCTAATAATCAAGGTCAAAATGACTTGAAAAAAGATTTTTTTTATAGTCCCACCTAATGTGGGTCCAAATGCATTTAGGAAAGAGCAGGCAGCCATCTTTTTTTAAATGCATCCCCATTAAGCTCATGTGGGCGTAAGAGTTTCAAGTCTCAAAAATTGTATTAATGATGAATCCAAGAACATAGTAACCAAGCGAATTTACAAGAAATATAAAATTTTTGTTTTGTCCGTTTTCCCCTTTTCTTTTCTTTTCTTTTCTGTTGTGAGAAATGTGTTGAAAGTTCTTATTCTTCTTGTCTCTTACGGAATGGACCTGGATATATTGCTCAGCTGGAAGGGAGTAAGCCATCTAATGAGCTACCGTGAAAAGTATCAGGTATGAAAATATCTTTAGCACTGATTTTGGTCATGTTCAAAAAGCAGATATGTAGAGGGTATCAAGTGATTAGTATTGTTGATGAAATTGTTAATACAACAGGCAAAACAGAAAGGGAGGATTGGAATTCTGTAGGACTTTGTTTGGTATGAACCTCTTACCAATTCAGTTGCTGATCAAATGGCAACTCAAAGAGCAAGGGATTTCCATATTGGATGGTAACAACTATAACTTGTACAAATAACAACATTAGCTATGAATACTTTTGGGAAGGTTTTGTACACTTGGTCATGATGAGATGCTATAGTAGATCATAATGGATCCTTTGTTTTACAAGTTAAATATTGCAGGCTCACTCTTACTGGCTTTACATGGTGCCATGGGGTATGTATAAAGCTGTGACCTATGTAAAAGAGCACTGTGGAAACCCAACAATCATTCTATCAGAAAATGATAAGAACTGACTCATTCCTTTCTTTCTAATTGCAACCTATGATCCAAAATTCAGAATGGGCCACACTCATTTGTTTGAGGGGGAGACCTACTATATTATTATGTTACAGAGATGCTCCACTGGAGTCTAGCCTTGTGTTGGTTAAGCATAATGCAAAGAATCGTGCCCCGGTATCATTACCCAGAGGGTCATTCTACCTGTCTGTGGAAAAAAGGAGCAATCCAAGTCCTGATGGACACATGTATTAAGGGCCTATTTGAACCTTGGTAAAATAAGTGGGCACCTTGGTTTTGATGACTTGTGTGGCAGTGTTTTTTATTTGTTAGTATTAGTCAAAAGGTAAACTAATTACAGGATAACCAAGTCCCAAGAATCCTAACAAGGCCAAGTTGGGAAACCTATTTAGGGGTAGGTCTACATATGTATGCCAGGCCCATGCAAATATTCTCCACCCAGCATTGTCTGCTTCTTGTGAATTTTGCAGTATGATGTGCTTTCTTGATTATTTTTATTCTGCTCCTCCCCTTCTTTTCTAGAGTTAGAATGAAAATTGATTGGAGGATAACCCCAGAAAGTAAAAGCAGGCAGCAGGCAGCTAATTCTGAGGTGAGGTTATCTGTTCTCATGTTGTGGCTATCTCATCTGTTTCTTAGACATACCACCTTTGTTTCGATTCCTGTTGGATACCCTTCACAATTCAGGTTGATTAGGGAGTCAGCAAGTTCCCTATGTACTAGCATCATGCATGTACCAAGAGGAGCCAACCAGGCAACTACCGGTCAAGTCTCCTCTAAAAAGTGGGTTTCCAGGCCTTCAACTATGTTTGGAATTTGGTCTAATATTTATGGGACTTTTTACTTTTTTAATAAAAAAATGTTACTATTCAATTATTTTCTTTTATTGAAGACATTTCTTAATATTATTCTCTTTTCTTGATAATGTAGGTTCGTATGATTGATGATGATGTTCCACTTGCGCAATTTGCAGTTGCATTTAGTGGAGCATCATGGACAGATCCGGACTCAATTGCTTTGATGGTCATGCAATCTATGCTAGGTTCTTGGAATAAGAATGTGGGTGGTGGGAAGCACATGGGGTAAGTTCTATCACACATTTTTTTATGTGTGTGCGTGTTTCATGGTAAGACTGTCAACACTTAATATTTCTCATAGGGACTTATATGTTTGTTTCTGGTGCATTTTCTGTCTCCATCTCTTTTTGAAACTTTGTTGAGCCTGTGCGGTCTGACTGCTTTTGCTGAACTCTAAACAGGTCAGAGTTAGTACAGAGAGTTGGGATTAATGAAATAGCGGAGAGCATGACGGCTTTTAACACCAACGACAAAGACACTGGCCTCTTTGGTGTCTATGCCATTGCGCAGATTAGATCGATTTAAGGTTTTGTAAAAATCCATTCTTACCCTGCAACCAGTTAATCTATAAGTGATACCACTTTGGTTTTTGTCTGTAAGGCGCCTACTTGAGTGCCTATACATTCTTTTCCTGCTCAAGTGATCGACATTATTGGTGCATCGGACACAGGGATCCAAGATGTTCATTCTGTGGGGGTTTTCATTAATTTGTATTGCTGATTAGACTAATGCATGTATAGATTTTTTTTCTTTTGGAGAGAGAGTCTATTTTCCCGTCTCTTTTATTATATTTGATCCAAAAACAGATGATCAATGTTGCAGATCTGATGTAGATGCTAACTATGTGAATGATAATGTTATATATATATTGTCTTTGTATTTATCTAAATCGTGGTGAGGATTGGTAGATCATGAAGATGTTGGTAGGTAATTTTTCTTTGTGAATGCTTCTGTTATTGTTTCTATGTTTCATGTGGTGTGGGCTGATACCTGTGAAAAAAAAATACTGCTTTTAGCGGCGGCCATAAGATCGACAATAAAAGTACTATTTTTTTTGTTAAAAAACACCTTTTAGCGGCGGTTAAATTGCCGCCGCTAAAAAAATTTATTTATTAACGGCGGCCATTTTTTCTATGACCGGCGGCCAGGAGAGAAAAAAACATTATTTTTAGCGGCGCTCATACGGCCATCGCTAAAAATAAATGGATTTTAGCGGCGGCCATTTTTACTTTTACCGGCAGCCAATAGGCACCGCTAAAAATTTTCTTCGTCGTCTTAGCAACCAACGGATTTCTATTATCGGCGGTCAAAGCCGCCGCTAATAAAAACAATAGCGGCGATCACTGACCGACACTAAAAAAACTTATACCCACCCGACATGTACCCACGCCAAGCGGCGGCTATAGTGACAGCCGGTAAAACCGGCCCCCGCTATAAGCAGTTTTTCTTGTAGTGATTCCTTTGACATGAACTGGAGTTTTTATGCCGTGTTTGAACTTTGAAGCATAGTATTAGTGTTAAATCTGATTATCTTATATTATTCGCACCTTCCATGTTCGGTCTGGTCTTTTTCAGGTGGTAGGATGCTTCTTTGCATTCTCTTTGTTGATCTGGTTGCTTTTCACCTTGTACTAAGGCACGCATAAGCCTTGTTTTTCACCTTGTACTAAGGTATGCATAAGCCCTTTTTTTTTACATGGTTTGGTTTAAGCTCCTGCATTATATTTGTTTCTTGTTATCACTCTGATTTGCATTTGGAAATAAGATGTTTTCCTTGGTCAATTGCTCTGTATCACTATTGCATATGATTTTGATGAAGAGTTACAACAAAAGATTTAATATTTTGGATATTTCTAGGGTTATTACACTAGCAAGCCTTAATTTTTTTTGCCTTTTTCTCACTTGTTTGTACATAGCTTATCAATTTTTTTTCATCTAAATGTACATACGTATCAATTACTTGCATCTTTATAACTGGATGTTGGGGTTGGGGTCTTTCTGCATTAAAATCTAGAGTGATGGTGCTGAAATTCACATGTTTACTATCAAAAGCTTGAGTGTTAAGATTGGTGGTGCTGTGGCAGACTGGTTTGTTCATAACTTATTCTAATGATATTATATATGCTTCCCACCAAATATTTGGTACCATCAGTGTTTATAGATTATCCTCTTTCAACAACTCTATTTTTATTTGCATGTAGATAGAACCTCCACTCCATTGCATGCCATCCTCCAATTTTCCTTCTCAAATCCATAAGTCTCACTCTGCATATTTATCTTAAAAAAATTTTAAGGGGATTTAATTGGACTAGAAATTCTAACCTCATATAGAGAAAGATGGCTAGCTTTAGTTGTCATTTATGTACTAGAATGCCTACCTCATAATTTTGTTCAAACAAATGCTAAATTGTTCATGGTGTAGCTTCAGTAGAAAGAATAATGTTATGTTCAAATACTTGCTCTTATTTTAACATCAATGGTAATAACTATTCTATACATTGATTTTAATGTTTAGTATACACAATGGCATGTCTTGGTTTTGATAATGTTTTGCTATGTGTAGGGTCGGCGTCGAAAGGAAGTATACAGGAGCACTGAGATTTTGGACATGTAACATATTTTAATGCTTGTGATTTGCTGTGGTTTCTTTTCATGTGGATTATACTATGTGCTGTGTGAAATAGCTGTTTTGGATTCATCGTGTACTAGTGGAATGTATTAGTGGCATTGAGGCTTGATGTATGGGTGGAACGTATTGCTGGTGTTGGGATTTGATGTATTGGTGGAATGTATGTGTGGTATTGAGATTTGATGTATTCATATGTTTAAAGTTGCTTGCATGTTGAATGGATATTAAGGGTGAATCATTTTTCTACTTAAATGTTTTTTTTTTAAAGGCAAGTACTTTCTTATATTTTTTTATACTTAATATGGATTTCTCATGTTTACTATGGACATTTAATGAGAGATGTATGCTCTAAGTATCATTCATTAACTGTTCAGGTACAGGTTACATGTGATGAGACACATGCTCCAAGTTGATTTTTTTAAACTGTTTGAGTTAGAGTTTGCAGGTCACAGCTGTGGAAATTTTAGGTACAGGTGTTAAAAGATTAATTCTGTTTTGAAGATGGAAATATTTTTGTTGAAAATTCCACTGAGGATGTGAAAATATTTTGTTTGGAACTGGTTGCAACCCATACCATCTCTCTTTTCATCAAACTTCATGCTTCAGAACCCCATGCTGTGAAACTTCATGCTGCAATAGTAACAAATGCGAAATTGTGGAGCTACATAACTCCAACACTCTATGTTGGGCCTGTTTATTGTACTCCTTCTAAGCAACTGTAATTTCCACTGACATTTTAGTTTTCTTTTGGGCATCAGTTAGGAAGGTAAATTGTTTAAAGTTGTAACTTGTAAATTCCTGCATTACTTGTAAATTCCTGCATATAGCCTCAATCTCAACTATTCAAACATGTATGATGAGTTGCAGGTTATAAGAATTTCTTTTTAGGAGAAGGCTAAGGTAAAAAAAAATGGACAGTCGGGCATCCACATAACTTGAAGTTGGATATGGAGACTTAATTTAGTCCTAGCAAATCTTTATTAAGTTAAAATTGTTTACTAGATTTGGGTTAAATGTATCTAAATGTAGAACTTGCAAATGTTTATTAAGTTAAATGTTTTTTGTACCCAACGCACTACTTGCAATTGTTTTTTAAGTCGAATTTGTTTTCCTGATTTGGGCAAGAATGCAGTCTTGCAAATGTTTATTTAGTTCAATGAAACTAGGAAAGTGTTGGAGCATTCTCTCCAATCGTTGTTTCAGATGTTGTTTTATTTCATAGGCATAGTCTTAGTTATGGGTGTTTTTTCTTCCTTGTTGAAACTTAAGATTCAATTGAGATCATTTCTTTGCTCTTCCTTCTTCCCCTATTATCACCATCTTCCTTATTTCAGCTTGATTTAATGGATGAAATCGGGTGATTTCTCTTCATTTTATTAGTTTTCTTGATCTGGATGTTGTGTCGCATCAGATTTATAATGACCATCTGGGCATCGAAGAGAAGGCAGACACGTTGCAGAAAAGAAAAAGCGACTGAGCATCGAGCATTGTAAAATAAGTGATGATCTCAAAGATGCCTAATTGGCCAAAATCAAATCTCATACAGAAAACTATTGGGATAAACCATGCAAAATCACAGGGAGAGGGAATTCAAAACCATTGGCAACCAGTTCAGGAAGAATGAAGGAGAGAATTTAGTCCGTTCCAAGCATAAACCGACAGAAATTGCAGCAATCGGCTATTACCCCTGTAATTTGCAGTTAGTTTTCGATTCCATGTAATACAAATGTGAGAAATAGAATTAAATAATAAAGATTTTTGCCTTTTCTCATATTTTTCTTATTTTGATTTGGATTTTTGTAAATTCCACTACCTTGTTTATGATCTTTCTATACTAAGATTGTGTGATGCTTTGTTTGAGACAATCTGTGATGCTTGGTTTGAGACAAAAAACCAAAAGTTCATGGGTTGTTTTTCGTCAACTAGTTCAAAATATGGTTTGTAAGCCAAAATACATTTGCGTGTGGCCATTCTAGCCTAAGCTTGTTTGATGCGTGGTTTGCAGACCAAAATTTGTTTGTTCAAGGTTTAGACCTAGACTTGTCCAAAATACAGGTTTTAGGCCAATATTCGCTTGGTTATGGATTTTTTGGACATGAGTTGTGAGAAGAATTGGTTAAATGTGAAAAATTCACAAGTTTAGGACTTTCCACGTGCACTTGTCAAAAATTTGGTTTTTACGCCAAAACCTACTTGCCTATGGCTCTTAAAGGTTTCAAGCTTGTATGATGCATGGTTTGAAGACACAAGCTCTTACCTTCTCACGATTTTCTTGTTTATGTATCTCAATAAATAGTCAGGGCCAAACGGTACAAAAAAGTCTCAAGGATTGTAACGATATCGTTATAAAAAAAAATGAAGAAGTCACTAATCTGGGTGAAATTTGTGAGCCTTTTCATTGTTTATGTATCTCAATATATAGTCAGGGCTAAACTCGTTGAAAACTCTAAACGATTGTAACGATATCGTTATAAAAAAAATTTAGAAACGTTAAACAAATTATGTTCTCCTCTAGTTATTGAGGATACATCCAAAATATACCCCCCCCCCCCCCCTAAGTATTTTCAACATTTCAAATCTAAAGAAAGATGTGGACAAGTTGAAGTAATATCTCATCCAAAAAAAGAGGAAAATGATGATTCATCCTCTTGGAGGTGGATCTCTACATGTCTGTCTATTATGACCATGCTTCTTGAAATGGGAGCATGTTACTTTCAGTCTTCCAGGCTGTCTGCTAGCGAAAAAGAAGATGAGCATTCTTCTGAATAATAGAGTGAAAATGCTATTCTTTACAAATTAATGGAGTACAAGAATGGTTCAAGACTTTGTGCCACCAGACAAAAGGGTCAAAAGAAAAAAGAAAAAGAAAATAGCTCATAGGAATTCAAGAACGTTACAATCCCTTTATATGACATTTCATAACCTCACCGTCAACATGACTAATTCTATGAACAAAAAGAACCATTCAAAGGTGATGTCAGCTGGTTTTACAGAAAGGCATTATAACTAACTCTAGCTTC
This sequence comes from Litsea cubeba, assembly GCA_012931725.1. Taxonomy (NCBI): domain Eukaryota; kingdom Viridiplantae; phylum Streptophyta; class Magnoliopsida; order Laurales; family Lauraceae; genus Litsea; species Litsea cubeba. Next base: position 48,175,186 of record CM022944.1, on the reverse strand, counting down.
GGTGTTAATCTGACAGATTCCTTTCCACTTTGAAGGAACTAGACCCATGCCTTCATCCCTGAAGCTCTCAGACTCTGGGCTCCAATCACACACAAAAAAAAAAGACGTCAAATATGATATATAGGAATTGAAAATGAAATAATAGTAAATTGAGTTTAATGTGAAAAAGGAAGGCAAAGGGTCAATGGTACTTGTCATCTTATTTTGTTAGCACCAATCAATCAAGTACCCCACACATAATTTTAGGCTTACATTTTAGTAAAAAAAGGTGGAGCATTACAGTACAAAAGTACGAAGACATGATGGGTGCAACAAACATAAAAACATTATGATAAACAACATTGACAATGAACCCAATCAGTTCATAGATCCCATAAGTAAGGTTAAGAATAGCAACAAACATAAGAAAAAAAAATTATAATTGCAGATGGGATGATCTATAGATGGTTTTTATGGGGGAAAATCTTTAAGAACTTGAATTCCTACTCATACGAACATGAATTTTGTGCCTGACATTGTTTTTTCTTAACGATATCGTTACCATCTTTTATAGTTCCTTCATCCATTTTTTGTGTCCAACAAGAAAATAATAGTGACGTTATATTGAGATGCATAAACAATGAGAAAGGCTCACGGATTTGGCTCAGAAATACATTTTCCTAATAGGTGAAGTCAAGGTTCGAACCCTCAAAATGAGGGTTCGAACCTTCGGACTCTCTGGAATTTGGCCCAGGAAGGCAGTGAAGTGAAGGTTCGAACCCTCGGTCCTGGGCCAAATTCCAGAGAGTATGACGGTTCAAACTCTCGTTTTTAGGGTTCGAACCTTCAATTCACCTATTAGGAAAATGCATTTCTGAGCCAAACTTATGAGCCTTTCTCATTGTTTGTGCATCTAAATATAAAGTCGCCATTATTTTCTTATTGGACACAAAAAAAATGGATGGAGAAACTAATAAATGATGGTAACGATATCGTTATCAAAATGGCTGAGTACCCTTGTTTAGGGCACTTGTTGGCCCACTTCCTGAGGGTTTTTTTTGCTAAGATTTGGGGATTTTGAAGTCCATACTATGAACTTAAAATCTGCTATAGTTAATTACGATCACGTTTGTGATGTTCTCAACTCGGGCACTTTTTCAACCGGTTAACACAAACATGCAGAAACCTTGCTTCCCCAAATAGTCCATGGTTATTTTTATGGCACCCTTTGTAGTTTGTACTGATCCCACGGATAGATAAAATTGCTATTGGCCAGACAACAAAAAAATCAACATGGCCTTATCAATTGAGAACTCACATTGTTATTCATGCTACAAAGAGCAAATATACATCCTCCAAAGAGAAACTTGAATCAAACAGAAACTAAATTGCAACTTTGTCTTCCAAACACCCACTTAAATACAAAGCAACAACAAAGAGTCACCAAATAGAGTGTTGTCTACATGTTAGGACAGTAACCTACAGCAATCAGCAATCATACGAATTAATTTAGGCTAGGCAACATATCCAGCAAAATCCAACAAATACAAATGTATCCAAAGTGACAACAACGAGAATGGGGTAGCACTCCAAGTGATCCCAATCAATCTTAAAAGATAACACCCTACAAAGACTTCAAGTGATCTTTTTCGCATATTTCATTCTGACAAATCTTCGTACAGGTTCAATTCAAGATCTTTGGCCGAAACCTGCACATGCATAAAGTATATGAGGCCATATGCAATAAAGTTAAACACAACACTTCATAAATTGGGGGCAGATGTTCTTACAGTTAAATTCACAGTCTCTTGTGTGATGATCTAGTCTAATCCCACAGGTTGTGGTATAATATCTCCATGATCGACCACTGTCGTACCCTGCACATTTATAATTTGATTTCAATTAGATTGTGAATAATTGAATTCTGTGTTTATATGATTTTAAAAATAAAACTCTTAAACTAACCTTCTTCGTCATCTTTTTGTTTGTTTTCCGACACTTCTTAATAATTGTCTCAATCTTATGTAACATGAGTTAATGTCACACAGCGAGACAAATACAATTAGAGGCATCACTTAGCCAACCACACAACATAGCCACACTAACAAGAAGGATAAGAAATCCTAAAGATCAATTATTACAAGAGTTTCATTCTTGATTTCTTAGTATAGTGCCGCATGAGGCTAAGTTAGTTTTCAACAGAGAGGAAAGGCATCCAAATAGATTAGTCCTACCTATCAGCATTACAATAGAGAAAGGTAACGGCTAAAGGATGAGTTATGCAAGACATCATTCTTGAATCAGCCCTCTTTGCCTAGATAACATTTAAACCATGATGAAATCAAAATAGTCCCATTGTTCAGTTCTGATAAATAATCATCACATTATACAATTTAAATAATGTTTCTCAAATCAGATCTCTTTTGCCATCTTTAATTGTCCTTATTAGGGATTCTTAAAGAGATTTCAAGTAGGAAGATTCATAATCTAAGTGCATTATACAATTTAGAGTTTTTATTTTTATATTTATTTTCTTCCTTTTCTGGTTTTTGGCCCATAAAGGCAATGAAGTGGGTTCGAACCTTGGTGCTGTCTGGAATATGGCCCAAAAATGCACAAGATGGAAGGTTCGGTCCCTGGCAATGAGGGTTCGAACCTTCGTCCTCTTTGGTTTTTGGCCCAGAAATGCACAAGATGGAAGGTTCGAACCCTGGCAACGAGGGTGTGAACCTTCATCTTCTCTAGTTTTTGGAATGTATACCGTATGCATTGTGGACATTATGAATGGTTTATATGTTGGAGTGGATATAACACTTTGTATCCAATTGTCGTGTCATGATTTAGAATTAATGTATGAAACTGAATGTTGTAGAAATAGAACATAATGGACTTATGAATGGGTTGTTCTTCTTTATTTGGACTTGGGGTCCAAAATGTTGGTCCCAGTCATTGATCCATTGTAATGTGGGCCACTTACGGGCATTGCCAGCAAAGCTAAAAATGGGGTACCATCACCTTTATTCTTGTCGCAAAATCCATTGTATTCCTGCAGATGATGAAGTGCATGTAACGATAGTATGCATTAAAAAAAAAGAAATAAAGAAATTGTTGAGGTTCATCATTTCAATTTTTAAGTTCTGACCTTTTGTATCATCGAAGTAAGCTCTTCAATCTGTTTAATGCCATGAACAAAAGCATTAGATATCACTAATCTGGATGTCATCCCTCACCGACCATAAAAAACATGACTAGGAAGCAAAAGAAAAGGGGATAAATCCACGTAGTAAGGTAAAGTCATAGGCCTAACATTATATGAACTTGAATTCATACTCATAAGAATTTGAATTTTGTGCCCGACATTTTTTTTGAAAACAATATCGTTACCATCATTTATAATTTCTTCATCCATTTTTTGTGTCCGACGAGAAAATAATGGTGACTTTAGATATAGATGCATAAACATTAAGAAAGACTAAAGAGCTCACTCAAAATCTAGTTTTCAATATTTTCTGATAAGATATCGTTACAATTATTTTTAGGTTCTTCGCCCATTTTTTGTCTCCAACAATAAAATGACAATGAATTTATAATGGGGTGCATAAACTAAGAGAAAGGCTCACGAATTTGGCTCATAAATGCATTTTCCTCATGGGGTGCTTAAACCATCGGTGCTCAATTTTCTCTAATTTGATGTTTTATGATATGTAGTCTGAGTTGGTGTTGAGATTAAAAGACAACCCAATTTGATGTTCCATCGGTGCTCAATTGTCTGTTGATAAACTAACATGACTTCTCCTCTTTATAGTCTCACAATCAATCATAAGACTGACATCCCTAAATTTTCGTTGATTGGATGGGTCCTGATGGTAGCTTTACCAAGATAGGGGTTACGTGAGTTTTTCTCATTGTTTATATATCCCATCATTAATTCAATTCCATTAGGCCATTGAGTGACAAAAAAATGGACCAAGAACCTACAAATAATGGTAACGATTTCGTTATCAAAAAAGTTTTAAAATAAGATTCTGGGTGAAATATGTTAGTATTTCTCCTTGTTTATAGTTCTCAATATAAAGTCATTGTCATTTGGGTGTTTGTCACAAAAAATGCATGAAGAATCTATAAATAATGGTAACGATATCGTTACCGATATTTATAGTATATTCGTCGGTTTTTTGTGAGAAACAACCAAATTACAATGCCTTTATACTGAGAAGCATAAACAAGGACACAACCTTGTGTAAAACCAAACATCTCAGAGGTGTTTCTTATGAATGAATTACAAGGTTGTGGAGGATCACCACTATCGTAAATGACCTTATCTCGCAGAGTCCCTCCTAATCGAATTTTGAGAGGAGAAAAGGCTGCAAACCATCAAAGCTTTCAGAGTTAATAAAATAACAAAAAAAGAATTCTAATCCAAGTTATTTTATCAAGGAACAAAACCAAGGACTGGTGGTGCTGAATTAATGGAGCAATATAACAAAAATGTCCATACCTTTGACTGAATTTATAAAAAATGGGATTGTTAAGATCCTGAATGAATGAAAGATTGAAATATGTGAGTTCAAAACAGTAATATGAGGATTTGGGGATTTCTGCATGTTTGTGTTAACTGGGTCGAAAAGTGCCCGAGTTGGAAACATCGCAAACGTGTTCGTACTTAACTAAAAAATAGCAGATTTTAAGTTCATTGTATGGACTTGGAAATCCCCAAATCTCAGAAGAAATAAAAAACCCTCGGGAAGTGGGCCAACAAGTGCCCTAAATAGGGGTACTCAGCCATGTTTTTTGCATGTTTGTGTTAACCGGGTTGAAAAAGTTCCCGAGTTGAAAACATCGCAGACGTGATCGTAATTAAGTGAAAAATAGCAGATTTTAAGTTCATGATACGGTCTTGGATATCCCCAAATCCCAGCGAAAAAAACCCTCGGGAAGTGGGCTAAAAAGTGTCCTAAATAGGGGTACTCAGCAAGGTTTCTGCAGATTTTCTTAACCGAGTTACAAAAGTGCGCGGTTTGAAACGCAGGCAACCGTGATCGTAATTAAGTGAAAAATAGCAGATTTTAAGTTCATGATATGGTCTTGGAAATCCCCAAATCCCAGCAAAAAAAACCTTCGGGAAGTGGGCTAACCAGCCCCCTAAACAGGGGTACTCGGACAGGTTAAAAAAAAAAAGTGTTGGCGAATCCCAAAGGGTCGAACCCTTACTGTAAGGGTTCGAACCTTAGTGGTCTCTGGGATTTGGCCCAGAAGGGTTACGAAGCAAAGGTTCGAACCATTTGCAAACACTTTTTTGGTGAACATTACCCCTTCAAAATTAATAGGCATATGGAAAGAAACAAAAACCATGAGTACAGGAGAGAAGTTCATCTATAGGGCATTCATAAAATTTCATCAGCTAAACTTGAATTCTAATATATTAAGGCACACATTTGATCTTCTTTTTTTCCAAATCATAATTCCTATATGCTTCCATCATTTTAGTTTAAAAGTTCATCCTCTCATATAGCTGAATGAATCCTTTTTTAAATAAAAAAAAATGAACAATTCGTCAAACATTATAATCTTTCGCTTTGTATGTTCACTCTAACGATCACAACCAAAACATTAAACCCAACAAAACCTTCAACTAAAATGGAAATGGCAAGTGTGGTGGACCAATAAGTGAGATGTCCACAGGGGAAAACCAAACCATTGAAAGGATTCGTTCGGGAACGCTGGGTTCCATGAAATTGTGGCCAACACACCATTAGTTTCAGCACAATGTGGAAACTCAATCTCTTGACCCAAGCCATTGAAAGGGTTCGTTCGGGAACGCCTGGGTTCCATGAAACTGTTGCCAACACACCAGTAGTTTCTGCAGAATGTGGAAACTCAATCTCTTGACCCCCCAAATCTGAGAATTCCACTAATTGTAGGAAAATGTTATTGTCATTTTAGCACCTTCAGTTTGCTTCTCCATAAAGAAAGGAAAAAATATCTATCTGCTTTTCCAATTGTGTCTGTAACACAAACAGATCCGAAAGGAAGCCAAACAAACATTTTTACATTATTGAGGGTGAGGAAAACAATTCTACTGAATGAAAAAAAAAAAACACATCACTATGAAACTTCAACTGAATGGAAAAGAAAAAATAAAAAAATACCCAGCCAAACCAATAAAAGCCCTAGTTAACTAACAATTTATCAAAGTAAAAAACTTTCTGATTCTTCCTCCCTACATCTTAAGATCAGACGGCTAAAGAGGGACCAGGTCGAGGAGTCTATGAAACTTCAACTGAATGGAAAAGAAAAAAAAAAAAAACCCAGCCCAACCAATGAAAAGCCCTAGTCAACTAACAATTTATCAAAGTAGAAAACTTTTTTATTCTTCCTCCCTACATCTTAAGATCAGACGGCTAAAAAGGGACCAGGTCGAGGTGTCTCAGTTGCAGTTGACACTACCTTCTGCCATCCCAATCGAATTCACATGTCTGATTGAGTGATCTGGACGACACGTTTGGTGTGATTTCCAGGATGATCCCTCTCTGTTCAGAAATTATAAAATATCAGTCTGTGACTGTCTTTCCAACCATGGTCTGTTGATGCTTGGTTTTAGACTCTTTTTGCAGGCCACCAAGTTGGTTTAAAGATTGCCCAATATCAATGATGGTCTAAAAGTGGGCCTCACTACTTTCATGTTTGGTGGTGATTTATTGATTGACTGTCGATCGTCGGATCCATATTTCCTTTTCCAATCAAATAGAATCTGGATTCTCGCAATTTAGCACAGGCGATTGCTGTAAATACATTGGTGGTCCATTTTTTTGTAATTTAAAGAGTTCATGATTACCCATAGTATCCCTGAGAACTTGAATGGAAACCCAAAACTTGGACAAAAAAGGACAAACTCTCGTAGAAGTTAATTCATTCTTAAATTGCTGACCTAAAATAGAAAAGAGAAAAAATTAATATAATCTTCCCAGTGTTAAATTTAAGGATTCCCTAAACCCTACAAGCTTATAGAAGGAATTGATTTTACTTCAACGGATCATCTCAAAATTTCCACAAACCAATTCAACAAAACCCTACCACATAACATCAGATCCACATTTCAAATAACAAAAACAGAACCTAATCCGCATGTTATAACATGTATCGAAATGCCATTTTATACCATGTATCGAAATGCCTAAAGTCTTAGAACAGAGCAAACCACAAACCACTTCCACCAAACCCTACCACATAACATCAGATCCACATTTCAAATAACAAAAACATTCTATAATCCGCATTTTATAACATGTATTGAAATGCCCAAAGTCAAAGAACAGAGTAAATTAGTAAAAATAATGAAACAAAATCCAAGCAAACTCAAAATCTCAAAATATCCAACCAAGCAAGCAAAGAAGAAATCTCAAAATCTCGTTCCAAATTGCAAAATCGAAATAACTTGACGAAGAAAAAAAGGTTGGAAGAACCCTGTACTGTACTTATTGTTGAGAAACGAACGGATGTATTTGCTAAGATGATTTGAGAAGGACTGCTCATTATAAAAATAAATAAATCAGAGAATATGAGGGTATATGTCAATCCAGGCCCATTCATTTTGGCTCATATCCAGGCCCATTTATTGTTCCTATTTATTACTGTGTAATTAGTCAAAGATTGTTCTCAATTTTAGGATTTGTAATTGATTATAATTGATTGTAATTAGGGATTAAACCCTTATATATAGACATCAGCCGATCCAAGGAGGACACGACATTCAACTCTATCTTTCTCATGTTCTGGAATTCATCTCTCTCAAAACTGTTATGGTATCAGAGCTAGATCTATAATCTGTGATCTCTGATCTTCTCCTATATCATCTTCCAAATCATTGGAAGCCAGTATATCATCATCTGTGATCATTTTCTCCATCCGGATCATCCCTGATCATTTCAGATCAGACGTGGCCCACCCGAGATCATCACCAACTCATCAGCGGAAGACCACCATCTTGGTCGACTGGAGGTTCTTAGATTTATGCTGATTTTCTCATGATTTATTAATCATCAGAGGTAGGCTTTCTACCATTTTTTTGTGAATATTCATTCTTTTCAATAAGTTTTCATCTCGGCCGTCCAAAATCCTGGATCTGGATTTGATTTTCATGCGACCAGTGCCATTAGTTGCATAAAACTACTCTCATTCCATCCCCATACTCTGATCTCTGTCAAGATCATCAAGTGGGGCACACGTGTGCATCTACACACTGCCGACAGGGACGTTTTCCCTGCTGGAAGCGTGCGTTTGATGCCCTGACGTTTTCTGGTGCCTTCTTTGCATGCTGTTGTTATTTCCTGCTGTTTCTTGATGCTTGCTAGTGGATTGCTTGCTACTGTTCTCTATTTCCATTGCTACTGAGAAGCCGATCATCTTTCTAGACCAGTGGTTTGGTCTTTTGGTTGAAATCAATAGGTTGTGGTGTCTGGGCCCTGTTCTGGCCATACTTATTCCTACAATTTTGGCTGCTGATTGTTATCTACTTGGGTTAATCACATTGTTATCTATTGTTCTGCTTCTTGCTGTTTTTTTCGTCATGGACAAACATGAAATATCCCTGATTCGATTTGATGGAACTAATTATACCTCCTGGGCCTTCCAATTCCAAATTTACTTGGAAGGAAAAGAACTGTGGACACACATTGATGGGTCTGAGCCTCAACCTGAGGAAGATGATAAGAAAATTTTAGCATGGAAGACAAAGGATGCTAAAATTAAGACTTGGTTACTGGGTTCTGTTGAGTCTCAATTTTTTCTCAACCTCAAACCCTGCCAAACTGCTCGTGCCATGTGGGATTATCTTAAGCACATTTATCAACAGAGCAATGCTGCTCGCCAGTTTCAATTAGAGCTTGAAATCTCTCAATACGCTCAAGGCACCCAGTCCATTCAGGAGTATTACAATGCCGCCGCCTGTGGTCTGAATATGATGAGATTAAGTTTGCCAAGATCTCTGCAGCGCTTTTACCGGAATTGCTTCCATTACAACAAAGTAGTCATCGTGATCAGCTTCTCATGAAACTTCGTCTGGAGTTTGAACCAGTTAGATCAAACTTGATGAGCAGGGCTCCTCTTCCAAGCTTGGATGCCTGTCTTCAGGAACTTCTCCGAGAGGAACAACATCTGGCTACTAAAACTACTCTGGAACAACATGTTAGATCTCGTGATCACTGAGAGGGGGGGGGTGAATCAGTGATCTCTTTTAAACAGGTCCTTGCTACCAACAATTCAAATCAAACCACACAATTGACACCAGATTTTACGTGGTTCACCAAAAGGCTACGTCCACGGTTCAATCCCGTCCGAACAACAATCCGGTACAGGTCTGAATCTTATTTAGTCGCACCGACGACAAAGAGCACCAACCCTTAAATTCAGATAGCACCAACTATCTAGGAAGCACCGACTCCCTTAGGTTTCAGATAGCACCAACTATCTAGGAAGCACCGACTCCCTTAGGTTTCAGATAGCACCAACTATCTAGGAAGCTACAACTCCCTTTACAATTTGTCTGCACCCACAGACAGGATCACCAAACCCCAAAACACCAAGCACCAACTTGATGATTACAGCAAAGAAGATAAACTGATCTACAGCCCTTTCCCCTCTACAATTCTCTCTCTCTCAATCCCTTACAAATAGAAATCTAAAGCATAAAAGAGAGACTTATCTTATGAACGAAAATACCATCTTCATGAGGCTTCAAATTCGTCCACACTTGCTGTAGAAAGTTGCTCCACAACAGCAAGACACAAGCACCTTCTTCTCCAAGCACTCTTCTCTCCAAAACTCTCTCAAACTCTTCTTTCTTTGATGCTTGTTGTTGAAAACGAGATTAGGAGTGTTTATATAGGTTTTAGCAACCCCAAAGAGTGTCCAAAATAGGCTACAATTCGTTTAGAAAGAGTCCCAAACGAATTACCAAAAATTCCTAACTTTTAGCAAAAGACTTCTAATTCTGCAATACTTGCTGTCTGTGTGTGCTCGGTCGTCCGGCTGGGGACCTCGGTCGACCGGGTGAACTGGGCGCCTGACGAACCTTCAAAAAGTTGTAAGTTGTCAAATTCTGGAACCGAGCTCGGTCGACATCCTGGAAGCCTCGGTCGACCGGATGACCTCTGTGTCAAAAAATAACTGTAAGCTCTGATTTTGCACTTTCTTCATGCTCGGTCGACCGGCCAGGGAGCTCGGTCGACCGGGTACACTGCACCAGGAAAAACTGATTTTCTTCACTGTTTTCCTTTTTCATTCTTCTTGAGCTCTATCACTTCCACTCTTTCAACACATGATTGAGACATAGTGTTGACAATAATTCCAATACAATTTGATGCTTGAGACACCAAACACACCAATGCTTCAAGATTCAACTCAATGCATCTCAAATTCCAACAATCTCCCCCTTTGGAATTGTTGGCAACACTTGGAACTTCAACACAGACACTTGGAACATGTTGACATCATAGAGCCTTTTTAGAACAATAAACTCCCCTTGGAACATGATCTTCTCATTCACTATCTTGATACCAATTTTCATTCCAATCTTCCATCTTCCTCATGCTATCATATTTCCATCTTCTTAGCATAAGACTAACTTCAACATGCATATAGTCTTTCCTTGCATAATCTTCTCAGCATAACTTGATACCAATCTCCAGATAACCTTCTCAAGATGACATGCATATCAACCTTTCCATGCATAATCTTCTCCCCCTTTGACAATAATTCCAAAGGGACCAATCTAGGAGCAAATAAGATATTCAACGAATTCATTGCTCCCCCTTTCTGGCACATCTCCTAAGGTGTAGGAGAATGAGTAACTCCTAATTTCTTTCGGAGATACTCGAAGACTTCCTTTGGCAAAGGTTTTGTGAAGATATCAGCCACTTGCTCAGTAGTAGGAACGTATTCCAACTTTACCTCACCATCTGCAACTTTATCCTTGAGAAAGTGATAGCGGATTGCAACATGCTTAGTCCTTGAATGCTGAACTGGATTCTTGGAGATGTGAATTGCACTAGTGTTATCACAGAGGATCGGCGTAGGATCTGTTGTTGGAACTCCTAAATCAGAGAGCATTTGCCGCATCCATAACACTTGCGTACAACAAGTTGCCGCTGCAATATATTCTGCTTCCGCTGTCGAAAGTGAGACGGAGTCTTGCTTCTTGCTGTGCCAAGCTACTAATCTATCACCAAGATAGAATGCACCACCACTTGTACTCTTGCGATCATCTACGCAACCAGCCCAATCGGCGTCTGAGTATGCGACAAGAGTAAAGGATTTACCTTTAGGATACCATATTCCAAGCTCCATAGTACCTTTTAGATATCGAAATATCCTTTTCACTGCTGTAAGGTGCGTCTCAGTTGGTGATGCTTGAAATCGAGCCACCATACATACTGCTTGTAGAAGATCTGGTCTTGTAGCAGTCAAGTAAAGCAAGCTTCCTATCATAGAACGATAGGTGGTGTGATCAACGGACGAAGCCTTATCATCTTTGCTAAGTTTCGTGTTCGTTGTCATTGGCGTGCTCACGGGCTTGCTGTCTTCCATGTTAAAACGCTTCAGCATTTCCTTTATATATTTCATCTGAGATATAAAAATACCATTTTTCAGCTGCTGAACTTGTAATCCTAGGAAGAACTTTAGCTCTCCAAGCATAGACATCTCAAATTCTTTCGTCATATCTTCAGCAAAAATCCTGCACATATTCTCATCATTGCCTCCAAATATTATGTCATCAACATAAACAATAACCACCAGCTGTTTGCTTGAATCAGATTTGACATACAGATTGCTATCAACTAGTCCTTTTCCAAAACCAATCTTGCGAAGATAAAGATCCAGCCTTGCATACCATGCCCTTGGCGCCTGTTTCAGTCCATATAGAGCCTTCTTCAGCTTGCAAACTAAGTCTGAATTTTTGCTAATTAGAAAGCCATCAGGTTGCTCAATGTAGACCTCTTCTTCAAGTAAACCATTCAAGAAAGCTGACTTAACATCCATCTGAAATACCTTGAAGGTTTTATAGGCAGCCAATGCAAGAAACATACGAATGGCTTCCAGACGAGCCACCGGTGCAAAGGTCTCTTCAAAATCTATGCCTTCAACTTGTGCATAGCCTTTACAAACCAACCTTGCCTTGTTTCGTATGACCTGACCATCTTCATTCAGCTTGTTCCGAAAGACCCATTTTGTACCAATCACATTCTTATCAGTAGGTCTAGGGACTAGTTCCCATGTGGAGTTTTTCTCAATCTGCTCCAACTCCTCATGCATAGCTTTTAACCAGCTTTCATCTAGACTAGCTTCAGCTACTGTCTTGGGCTCAATGGTGGACACAAGTGAGTAATTGCTAACTACACTTTGTCTAGTTTTTACACCGGCCTCAGGATCTCCAATGATTTGATCCTTAGGGTGTTGCTCTACCCAAGTACTTTTCTTTCTAGGAGAAGTATCCTCTGAATCATCTTTTGCCTTTTCAGAATCAGGTTCAGCCACTTCATCATCAATCTCACTCGAGTCCTCATACACTGGACTGTCATTATGAGTTACCTTCTTTGACTCATGGTTTTCATCAATTCTAACATCAGCACTTTCAATAATTTTTCTGGTCCTTTTGTTAAGGCATCTGTAAGCTTTACTAGAGGATGAGTAACCCAGAAAAATACCTTCATCGGCTCTTTCTGCAAATTTGCCCGGATTTTGTTCGAGCCGCTTGATGTAACACTTGCTACCGAAGACTCTGAAGTGCTTGACTGTAGCTTTTCTTCCAAACCATAGCTCATAAGGTGTTTTATCTTCATGTGGCCTGATCAAGCAACGATTCTGAATATAAACAGCCGTATGAATCGCCTCTTTCCAATACTTATCAGCCATCTTACTTTCAACCAGCATGGTGCGTGCCATTTCTTGCACAGTGCGGTTCTTGCGCTCAACAACTCCATTCTGCTGTGGAGTTCTAGGGGCTAAGTATTGTCTTTGGATGCCATGATGTTCACAATACTTAGTGAATTCATCAGATGTGAATTCGCCTCCACGATCAGACCTTAGCGTCTTGATCTGCTTCCCTAGCATGTTTTCAACCTGTGCTTTAAACACTTTGAACCGATCAAGTGCTTGATGTTTATGCTTAAGAAATAATACCCATGTCATGCGAGTAAAATCATCAATGCAAAGCATAAAATACTTATCTCCATTGGTGCTTTGAGTCCGCATCGGTCCACAGAGATCAGTGTGTACCAGCTCAAGAGGTTTCTTCGTATGATGCTCCTTCGTCTTGAACATTACCCTCGTTTGCTTTCCCTTTTGACAAGAGTCACAAATGGGGTTTGAAGGCTTTTCAACTGTAGCCATACCTCTAACAGCCTTTGAATTGCAAATCTTTGACATGTTGCCAAAGTTTAGATGCCCAAGGCGTTTGTGCCACAACCAACTCTCTTCTGACCGACTCAATAAGCATGTCTTTTCAGCTCCATCTGACAAGGTGTAAAGATTTCCAGCTGTCCTTGACCCAGTAGCCACTGTTTTGCCGTTGCTACTCTTCTTGATAGCAAACCCATTCTTTGTAAAAACAATTTCGTGGCCCTTATCACAGATCTGGCTCACACTCAACAGATTGTGTCTCAATCCAGACACATATAAGACCTCTTCAGATCTGATCTTGTTTGCCATCAGCTGAACAACACCTTTTCCAACAATTTTGGCACCATCATTGTTACCAAACTTTACCGAACCACCTTCATAGTGCTGTAACTTGATGAATTTTTCTTTATCACCAGTCATATGACTCGAACAGCCACTATCAAGGACCCATGGTGCTGTCTTCTTTTGTGCATTGAAAGCGGTTTGCACAATGAGAGATTCTTTGGGACTTTCTGCACTTTGCTTTGCTCTCCAAGCCTTGACTAACTTGGGTTTCTTTTCAACCTGAATTGGTTTAGCAGTAGGCAGCCTACAATCCCTAGCCATGTGTCCAAAATTATGACACTTGTAGCACTCAATATTGTGGCTATTTAGGATTGAGAAAGGGTTCCTTCTCACAACTGGGCTGTTTCTCACATAGAATTTACAATCTGCCCTTCTATGTCCATACCTATTGCAATGATAACAATAGCCATAAAATTTGTATCTTTTATATGGCTGGTTAGGCTTCATGTCCTTTCTCACTTGAATGGGCTCTTTTCTAGGCAGTGTGGGCTTCACAGAATTGGAAGGTGTAGTAACTTGCTTTACAAACACCGTCTCTACAGAAGGTGTAACCTTAGAAGATTCTCCATTCTCAAATCCTATTCCAAATCTGAAGTGAGGGGGTCTTTTTTTTTTTGCTAAAGGGCAAATTGTATTAGAGAAAAGAGGGAGAGAAAACAAAGGGCTAAAAGCCCCCCAAAAAAGGCCCAGAGGCCAACAACAGGAGACCAACAGGGAACAAAATCCCAAGAAGAAGCCAACACAAAGGTCAGACAATGCTAAAAAGAAACTGAGAAAAAATTACAAATTTGCTTAAGAGGACTAACAGAAAAAGACTTTGCTACCCTGCTAAGAGAGGCAAGGAGAATCTCTTTTAGGTAGTGCTTGATCTTCGTCTGGGAGGCTCTAGAGCTGTTGAAAATAGTGTCATTTCTACAATTCCAAATTGCAAAGGCAGTAGAGAAGAAGATGGACGCGGCACCTTTGCAGGCATGCTTATCTCCATTATGAGAGAGAGCTTGCCATAGGACAGAGGGGAGAGGAGGCCCGGTCAGAACAATACCAGCGGCTTGAAGGATCCAGCACCAAACAGAAGAGGCAAAGGGACATAGGAAAAGAAGATGCAGAGAGGATTCCGAAGCAGCCTCGCAGAGACAACATCTAGACGCAAGGCTGAAACCAGCTGCTTGAGCCCAGGATTGAGTTGGGGTCTTCCCATGCATCAACCGCCAAGCAAAAATTGAGACACGAGGAAGCTGTAGAGAATTCCAGACCAAAGGAGCCCAGGAGTTCCACTCAACTGATTCTTCATGAATTCTGAGCAGCTGCCAAGCCTCCTTGAAAGTGAGATCTGTGGTGGGGTGAGATTTCCAAACTAACTTGTCAGGAGCGTGACTTAGAAGAGAGATGTTTTGAAGAGAAGTGCCCAAAGCCACTGCAGCATCCACCGGAATGTCAGATGGGAGGATCCAGTTCGAGCCGTCCCAAAGAGATGCCAGACACTGGTCTGAGGGGAGGGGGAAGGGATGGAGAATGGAAGCCAGATTACCCAAATGAGACCAGTTATCAAACCAGACATCCACCAACTTGCCATCTCCAATAATCCATTGGCTGCCTAAGTGAATTTGGTGAGCATACTTCCTAATTTTGCGCCAGATACAAGAACCTGAGGAAGGAGTAGAGGAGCTCCAAAGAGATGAGTTGGAGAAATACCTACTTTTCATCCAAGTTGCCCAAAGAGAGAGAGAGGAGGCAGCCGTCCAACCCAGCTTAAGAAAGGAAGCTTCGTTTTGCTCAGAAAGGCGCCTAATACCCAAACCCCCTTCCTTGGTAGGAAGGCAAACAGTCTCCCAGCGAACCTGGTTTCTTCTCAGCTTGGCTGGCCCAGCAGACCAAAGGAAGTTTCTCATATAGCTTTCCAAGAGATTAATGATAGACTTGGGAATAGGGAGAACAAGAGCTATGTGGGTACCCAGACCATTGAGCACGTGCCTGACCAAAGTCCTTCGCCCGGCCAAAGATAGGAGCTTTGATTTCCATCCAGAAAGTTTAGAGATAAACCTATCCTGCAGAGAAGAGAAGTGCTGCCTTTTGGGAGTGCCGATGGATAGAGGAGCTCCAAGATAGCTAGTGTGAAGGTTGGTAATGGCCAGAATCTGCCTCTGAGTTCTTCTACTGCATTTTCCAACAAAAAGCTTGCTTTTGTCCAAGTTGATAGATTGCCCAGAGCTAGATTGATAGATGGCTAGGACCTCCTTCAAGGCAAGAAGGCTTCTTTTCTGGCCTTTGAGAAATAGAAGGATGTCATCAGCATAGAGTAAGTGGTAGGGAGTGTTGGGGACATAGGATAATGGAGAAATGAGCTGATGTGAAACAAGCTTGTGAATGTTGAGGCTGAGAATCTCTTCTGCAAGAATGAAAAGGTAAGGGGATAGAGGGTCCCCTTGTCTTAGCCCACAGGAAGAGTTCCAAAACCCATGAGGAGATCTATTGATAAGAACTGAGCCTTTGGCTGTGCACACACATTCTTCAATAAGGTTAATCCACTTATGAGAGAAGCTAAAAAACTGGAGAGATTTAAAAAGAAAAGGCCAACTTAGTTTGTCAAAAGCCTTTGAAATGTCGAGCTGCAGGCAAAGGGATCCTCCTCTTGATTTAGAATTGAGTTTTTGAAATAGCTCATGGGCTAAGGCAATATGCTGGTGAATAGATCTTCCATTGACAAAGGCCGCTTGATTTGGGGAGATAAGATGAGAGAGAGTCTGGGAAAGTCTAGAGGCCAAGATTTTTGAGATAATTTTGTAGGTAAAGTTAAGGAGGCTAATCGGTCTGAAATCAGCAAGGGAACTAGGGGAAGGGATTTTTGGTATGAGGGTAAGGAAGTAGGTATTGGAGGCTCTGTAAAGCTTGCCTGAGAGGAAGAAATGCTGCACAGCTTTAACCACTAGGGGGCCAGTAATCTGCCAAGTTGCTGTGAAGAAGTAGCCAGAGAAACCATCTGGACCAGGGGAGCTATCCTTCTTGAGGGCGAAAACGGCTCTGCGGATCTCATTGGCATCCGGAGTGCTGGAGAGGAGCAAATTTTGATCTGCAGTGACTTTATGGCTATCCATATTGAATAGGATTTGAGAGGGGTCAGGGTAAGTAAAGTTGGCCACAGATGAGAAATGGTCCACTGCCAAAGAGTTGATTTGAGCTTTGTCATCCACCCAAACACCATCTGAAAAGATCCTATCAATACGGTTAACAGAACCTCTAGACTTTGCATAAGCATGATAGAAGGAGGTATTCCTGTCTCCCTCTTTTAGCCAACGAATCCTGGACTTTTGGCGCCAGTGAATTGCTTTGAGTTGAAGGCTGTTGTGCAGATTTGCCTTAGCCTCAGCAAGGGACTGATGGAGGGAATCCGTTGGACCAGCATCAAGGAGCTCCTGAAGATCGAGGACTTTCTTCTCTGCAGAAAGCACCTGGGAGTTGATGTTGCCAAAGACACTTTTGTTCCAACTTTTCAAGACCAATTTCAATGTTTTTAAATTCTGGGCCTTTGAACTTTCAAAATTTCATTCAGCTTCAATGTACCATTGATAGCTTGAAACTCCTTGAGCTTTTGTTTCATTTGCATATTTTCAGTCCTTGCTCCAAGGATTTCAGTCTCAAGTTTCATCACTTCCTCAGTTTTGGTACAGATTTGTATTTCTAGGACATCTACCATTCTTTTATACTCTTCTAATTCAGTTTTCAAAGCAATAACTGAAATTTCAGATTCATGAAGAAGTTTCAGATTTTTCTTACTTGATCTTCGCTCCTTGCTAAGCTCCTCAAGTGCAGCAATGAGCTCTTCTTCAAGATTCACTTCAGCCTCCTCTTCGTTTTCCAGCTCTTGCTCATCGTCTTCTTCAATAGTAACCATGAAGAGTGCTTCAGTCGCCTCGACTGATTCATCATCGTCCGAAGATTCAGACGTGCTGTCATTATGCTGACTGATGAAGCTCTTTGCTTTGCCCTTCTTTCTGAAATTCTTCTTCCATTTACTCTTATCAACATAAGAGTCATTATCATTGTCTTCTTTCAGCGGGCACTTCGCAGCAAAGTGGCCAACACCGCCACAATTGAAGCATTTAAAGGGTAGCTTCCCTTTATACTTGCCATTGCTTCCTTTCTTCAGCCTTCTAATAAATTGAGCCTCAAGCTCATCATCATCAGAATCATGACCAGCAATCTCTTTTGCCTTTTTCTGAACTTTGAAGGCCGCTTCTCTATCCGATGAAGACGTCTTACCTATGCGCATCTCATAGGCAGTGAGAGAACCATGCAGCTCATCCATTGAAAACTCGTTCAGATCTTTGGCTTCTTCTATGGCTGAGACTTTAGAATCAAACCGGGGAAGGAGAGATCTTAGAACCTTTTTGACGATGACTGGTTCTTTAATCTCCTCTCCTAGTCCACGAATGTCATTCGTGACTTCATTCACCCGTTGCATGTAAGAATCAACATTCTCGCTATCCTCCATGCGAAGAGACTCAAATTGGGAGCGATGAGTTTGCAATTTCGCTTCTTTGATCTTCTCATCTCCTTCATGGATGCTTTTCAGCTTATCCCAGATTTCCTTGGCTGTCTTGCATGCTATAACTTTGATCAGCTCGCTGTCAACAAGGCCGCTAAAGAGTGCATTCTGCGCCTTAGAGTCGTTGTCCGCTAACTTCTTCGTTGCAGCATCAGTGGGTACAATGGCAGAATTGTAACCGACTCTGACAGTCTCCCAGACATCATAGCCAAGAGATTTGATGAAGGCCTGCATTCTAATCTTCCAAAAGGTGTAATTAGAAACATCAAACAACGGTGCTTTCATATTCGCTGTGCTGGTTGCCATGTGATTTGACAAAGATCACCCTTAGCGTGTTAAGCTTATCAAGGGAAACCTTACGCTCTGATACCAATTGTTAGATCTCGTGATCACTGAGAGGGGGGGGTGAATCAGTGATCTCTTTTAAACAGGTCCTTGCTACCAACAATTCAAATCAAACCACACAATTGACACCAGATTTTACGTGGTTCACCAAAAGGCTACGTCCACGGTTCAATCCCGTCCGAACAACAATCCGGTACAGGTCTGAATCTTATTTAGTCGCACCGACGACAAAGAGCACCAACCCTTAAATTCAGATAGCACCAACTATCTAGGAAGCACCGACTCCCTTAGGTTTCAGATAGCACCAACTATCTAGGAAGCACCGACTCCCTTAGGTTTCAGATAGCACCAACTATCTAGGAAGCTACAACTCCCTTTACAATTTGTCTGCACCCACAGACAGGATCACCAAACCCCAAAACACCAAGCACCAACTTGATGATTACAGCAAAGAAGATAAACTGATCTACAGCCCTTTCCCCTCTACAATTCTCTCTCTCTCAATCCCTTACAAATAGAAATCTAAAGCATAAAAGAGAGACTTATCTTATGAACGAAAATACCATCTTCATGAGGCTTCAAATTCGTCCACACTTGCTGTAGAAAGTTGCTCCACAACAGCAAGACACAAGCACCTTCTTCTCCAAGCACTCTTCTCTCCAAAACTCTCTCAAACTCTTCTTTCTTTGATGCTTGTTGTTGAAACGAGATTAGGAGTGTTTATATAGGTTTTAGCAACCCCAAAGAGTGTCCAAAATAGGCTACAATTCGTTTAGAAAGAGTCCCAAACGAATTACCAAAAATTCCTAACTTTTAGCAAAAGACTTCTAATTCTGCAATACTTGCTGTCTGTGTGTGCTCGGTCGTCCGGCTGGGGACCTCGGTCGACCGGGTGAACTGGGCGCCTGACGAACCTTCAAAAAGTTGTAAGTTGTCAAATTCTGGAACCGAGCTCGGTCGACATCCTGGAAGCCTCGGTCGACCGGATGACCTCTGTGTCAAAAAATAACTGTAAGCTCTGATTTTGCACTTTCTTCATGCTCGGTCGACCGGCCAGGGAGCTCGGTCGACCGGGTACACTGCACCAGGAAAAACTGATTTTCTTCACTGTTTTCCTTTTTCATTCTTCTTGAGCTCTATCACTTCCACTCTTTCAACACATGATTGAGACATAGTGTTGACAATAATTCCAATACAATTTGATGCTTGAGACACCAAACACACCAATGCTTCAAGATTCAACTCAATGCATCTCAAATTCCAACACAACAGAGATCTGTTGAGACTCCATTAGCCTATGTTGCTACAACCAGACAACCTCCTCGGGACATCAGTAAAGTTCAGTGCCATAACTGCAAAAAATATGGACACTATGCTAATCAATGCAAGGCGAAAATTTGCCGATATTGTAAGGCTACTGGTCATGTTCTTGAAGAGTGCCGGAAGAAGAATCGCAATTCTACTTCCTGCCACTACATGCAATCAGCTCCTGGTACTTACAGCGTGCCGTCAGCTCTTAGTGCTTACACGGTGACCACTCCACCATATGCTTCATCTGACTTCAGTGGTTCTCTGCAGTATGATTCTTCCTCTCAACCTGGTTCCTCACACTCTGCGCCACCAGCTCCTCTCACCCCTGAGATGGTCAACCAAATGATCATCAATGCCTTAGCTTCCATGAACATCGCAGGTACTGCTTCCTCCCTTTCCAATACTTGGTACCTAGATTCTGGTGCCAGTAACCATATGACCACTTCAGCCCTAAATTTACAAAATGTTGTTCCTTACACTGGTCATGCTACTGTCCAAGCTGCCAACGGTAACCATCTTCCCATCATCTCTGTTGGTGATACCCCTAGCCCTTACCATTAACCAATGTTTTAGTTTCTCCTCATCTTGCTACCAATTTAGTTTCTATGGGTCAACTTGTTGAAAATAACTGCAATGTCTCTTTTTCTCCTTCTGGTTGTGTTGTGCAGGACCAGGAGTCGGGGGAAGTGATCGCGAGGGGGCCTAAGCATGGAAGACTGTTTTCTTTACCAGTGTCTTCATTTATTCCAAATAATTCTTCACATCAGTTATTTTGTTTTTCCATTAAGAATAATTCTCGGTTGTGGCATAATAGACTTGGTCATCCGAATGACTCTACAATGTCTACTTTATTTCAAACTGGATTATTAAATAAACATATTGATTCTGCTTCGTTTGAATGTGATGCTTGTAAATTAGGAAAGAGTAAGACTTTACCTTTTCCTCACTCTAACACACGGAGCACTGCATGTTTTGACTTAATTCACAGTGATGTTTGGGGCATTGCTCCGACTCTTTCTCATAGTCATTTTAAGTATTTTGCCACCTTCATTGATGACTACAGCAGATTTACTTGGCTTTATTTATTACATTCAAAGTCTGATGTTCTTTATGCTTTTAAGATTTTTTTAAGCTATGTTGAAACACAATTCTCCACATGTATTAAGATTTTGCGATCAGACTCAGGGGGGGAGTATGTGTCCAATGATTTTCAAACTTTTCTGAACAATAAAGGAATCATTTCTCAACGTACTTGTCCGTATACTCCACAACAAAATGGAGTTGCAGAACGGAAAAACAGACATCTCCTTGATGTAACTAGAACACTTCTCATTCAATCTTCTGTTCCCCCTCGTTTTTGGACTGAAGCCCTCAACACCGCAGTTTATCTCACCAATCGCCTTCCATCCCGTACCATTGATCATTTCACACCTTATTTTAAACTGCTTCGGCAACAACCTGTGTTTGATCACCTTCATACATTTGGATGTGTTTGTTTTGTTCATCTTCCTCTCACGGAACGAACAAAACTAACTGCGCAATCTCGCAGGTGTGCATTTTTGGGTTATGCCACTAATCAAAAAGGTTTTGTCTGTTATGATCCCATTGGACGTCGTATCAGGGTTTCTCGCAATGTTATTTTCTTTGAAAATCAACATTTCTTCTCTACTCACATAGACTGTCCTCAACCATCTTCACCAGCCCTCTTACCTGGTTTCTCGGATCCACCATCGGATCAAACTAATGTTACTAGGTTTAATCTTGATTTTGTGTATCACCGATGGGAAAAACCTACCACTTCAGATGGCCGTCCTCCCGATCCTCCACCGACCAATGGTTCTGCGCCTACCCCGAACTTACGTCGCTCCTCCAGAGATTCTAGACCGCCTGAGAGGTATGGATTTACCCATACTTCTTTGATGACAACTCTATCTTTTGTCCCTATCCCTAGCTCTTATTTGCAGGCTGTACAACAAGATTGTTGGAACCAGGCCATGAAGGAGGAATTGGATGCATTGGATCAGAATCACACCTGGGATATTGTGGAGTGTCCTTCAACAGTTAAACCCATTGGTTGCAAATGGATCTACTCGATCAAACTTAAATCTGATGGGTCCTTGGATAGACACAAAGCTAGACTTGTGGCACTCGGCAACCGTCAGGAGTATGGCATTGACTATGAGGCAACATTCGCACCTGTGGCAAAAATGACATCTGTTCGGTTACTTCTCGCCATTGCTGCATCTAAATCCTGGCCTTTATACCAAATGGATGTCAAAAATGCATTTCTCCATGGAGATCTACATGAAGAAGTCTATATGCGGATACCACAAGGTGTACCATCTCCCTCAAAGCGGACTGTCTGTCGATTGCGAAAATCACTTTATGGTCTAAAGCAAGCTCCTCGGGCATGGTTCGAAACCTTCCAGAGTCGCTTATGCGAGAGTGATTTTACCCAGAGTCCTTATGATCCATCTCTCTTTCTGTGCCACACATCTACTGGTGTTACTGTACTTCTTGTATATGTTGACGATATTATTATCACTGGCACGGATGCTGGTATGATCAAATCTCTCCAAGCTTCTCTCAAAGATTCCTTCCGTATGAAGGATTTGGGCCCATTGCATTATTTTTTAGGCTTAGAAGTGCATCAATCTCCGAAAGGTCTATTTGTTAACCAACACAAATACACATCCGATCTTATCGAGTTGGCGGACCTCCAGGACTCTTCCCCTGTTGATACACCTGTAGAGGTCAATCTCAAGTTGAGTACAGATGATGGAGATCTTCTTCCTGATCCTCATACATACAGGCGTCTGGTGGGCAGTCTTGTCTATCTCACTATAACTAGACCTGACATCTCTTATGCTGTTAATCTTGTGAGCCAGTTCATGACAGCTCCTCGACACCTTCATTTGATAGCTGTTAAGCGGATTATTCGCTATCTGCTGCGAACTGTCCCTCGGGGTTTATATTATCCCAAGGATAATCCTCTTCATCTGACCGCTTATGCGGATGCTGACTGGGCAGGCTGTCAAGACACACGCCGTTCTACTACTGGTTGGTGCATGTACCTTGGCAATTCTCTCATTTCTTGGAAATGCAAGAAACAAGAACGGGTGTCTCGCTCTTCCACGGAAGCTGAATATAGGGCAATGTCATATGCTTGTTCTGAGATCTTATGGCTACGGGGACTTCTTTCGACACTCGGGTTCGCTCAAACCTCTCCTACTCCATTGCATGCCGATAATACTGGGGCTATTCGCATCACTGAAAATCCCGTCTTCCATGAACGCACCAAACATATTGAAGTTGACTGCCACTTTATTCGAGATGAATATAAGCGTGATGTCATTAGTCTACCGCATGTCCCTACAGAGTTTCAGTTTGCCGATATTTTCACTAAGGGACTTCCTCGGCCTCGACATCAATTTTTTGTCTCCAAATTGCTGCTTTATGACTCCCCAGCATCAATTTGAGGGGGGTGTCAATCCAGGCCCATTCATTTTGGCTCATATCCAGGCCCATTTATTGTTCCTATTTATTACTGTGTAATTAGTCAAAGATTGTTCTTAATTTTAGGATTTGTAATTGATTATAATTGATTGTAATTAGGGATTAAACCCTTATATATAGACATCAGTCGATCCAAGGAGGACACGACATTCAACTCTATCTTTCTCATGTTCTGGAATTCAGCTCTTTCAAAACTGTTAGTATATGTGAATCTTTAAGGCATCAAAAAGATAGGCACGGCGAGTAAAGTCTAAAACGATATAGATTAGTCCTGTACCTTTTTTTCGATTTACACAGAGAGGAAATTCGCAGATGAAAGGGAGCATGAAGAATTGGGAAGCATTTTCCTTTGAGTGGTTGCAGCATTTCTACCGTGTACAGCATCGCAGTGTGGAGGGAGTTGCAGGAAGGAGGTTGGGTTAGAACGTGACGACGTGAGGGTAGGTTTTTTCTGTGAGGGTAGGTTTTTTCTTTCTCTTTCTTGAGAACCGTCTTATTAGTCAAAATACGATAGAAAGCGGTCAAAATAGTATGAAAACCAGGAAAACCTCTTAGCTTAATATAGTAGAATAGTTTCAATTACCAATTTTGACACACAGGATTTAAAAAAAAAAAAAAAAAGAGGAAGAAAGTAGGGGATGAGTTTTGATACCCACAACCCTTTCCCAAGAAATGAAATACTAGTGTGGGAGGTGTGATAGGTGCGAAAATTTTATGTTGAAAATAGCCCCATTTATACTGATTTTCACATCCCGTTCACATATTTGGCGCAAACAAATGTATACATGCCTAAATATCACATACATATGTAAATGACCTCACGCGAACAAGCCCTCATGATATACTACTCTCCAGTATGAAATATATGTCATTATGCCTCCAACAATTGAGGACTTGATTTTAGCTGATTTTTAGGATCAAACCATCGAGGAAGGGCATAAACAACGACAACAACAAACATAAACGAAATCACCCAAACAACAACAACATATAATTTCAACAAAATCGATCATTTAAATGTTAAGAAAGAATTACTAGAAACTTTGAGAGATGCCCTATGGATGCAACGAGAGAGCTGATCTGGTACGTCGAATTTTAACCGTAACCATAACCAATGCGATCTCGATCTGGTGGTGTGCAGCATTTTAGAAATGAGACGTTATCCTATCAAATGGGATGTTACCAAATCACTGGCCAGGGATCTTCACCTCTGTGCATTGCATGAATTATCCTTTCAAATCAAATAAGAGATTATCAAACTGCCCCCATACAAATCTTCACTTCTGATCCTTCACTCAACCACTTTCACTAAAAAAAAATGCTAAGAAACCGTAGCAATTCAATACCAATAAATACGAACTAGCCCTCATTGTTCAACAAAACCTCCAATCCACAAATCCTCAGATCCGGGCAATACAACTCCATAGGTTTCACAAGTTCTCACACTCTAATCTCCCACACCTTGAATAAACAACAAAACATACAAATTTTCACAACTTTCCGCTTAAATTCCAAGAAAGCTCTGATGATTCAAGAAATCAAACATCAAAACAAAACACAAAGCAATGCAACAAGATGGATGAGAGAGAGAGAGAGAGTAAGGACGGGGGCTTTCCAATACATGGAAAGAGGTAAAAAGCAATAGCAAAAATGACACTTGTACATGGACACCATACAATATTCCTAACCATTGCCATATTTAAAACACAAATACTGAAGCAGTTTTCACTTTCCAGTAAAATTTGCATGTTTCTTGCAAATATTTTTTTTACTTGATAGGATTTAAATTTAGCCATCAAATCATCATTTAAACTACTGTGACATTCACAAGCTATTTTTGTTTGACAGGAAACATGTTTCTGGCATAGTACTAATGTCAATTCAAAACGAGTTCCCTCATAAAATTCACAGTTCAATTTGCAATGTAGTTTAATATACTTATGAGGAATTATGTGAGTGAAACAATCTAGACTGCTGATTCTGTATATGGGATTTAAAAGAACAACAGAGATGGTAAACGATCAGCAATTCAAAGACAGAGTCCCTAACCACAAAATTTCTGCAAAGCAAAGACTAAAACATATCCAAAGAAGGGAAAAAATAATTCAAAACAACATACTAATTAATGAAAAGGTCAATGAATCCATGAAAAACGAAAAATTTCAGAAAGATAACACAGCCGGATAACAGAAGATAGTCCAATAGGCTTTACCATATGATCCAAATCAAATCTGATAGTAACATAGACAAAAACATACAAATTTTCACAACTTGTATGTTAAAATTTCAAGAAAGCTCTGATGATTCAAGAAATCAAACATCCAAACAAAACACAAAGCAATGCAAAAAGATGGAGGAGATGGAGAGAGAGAGTACCGACGGGACGGGGGCTTTTGAAAATGAAGGTGACGGTGTCGGCGTCGTCGATGATGTCGTCGTTGCTGATGCATTTGATGAGCTTGGACACATGGTTAAGGTTCATGCCCATGGAGAGGGTGCGATCGCAGCGGAAGTGCTCGAAGCAGTCAAATCGGAGGATGAAGGCGACGTGGTTGGAATCCATGGCCTGGAGGGAGAGGCCGGAGTTAGAGCAGAGAGAGGAGAGAAAGAGAGAGGGATTTAGGGTTTCACACTTAAAAAATAAAACAAACTCTCCGTTCTTTCTTTTTCGTTACGAAGAAGAAGGGACTTTGAAAACGAAAAACGATGTCGTTCGATACAGGAGGGGTAAAACCGTCCAAAATCAACGTACGAACACTAAAATGGAACGTATTTGTAGTTAACCTTTTCAGGATTCTTTTCAATAAATAAATCAATAATTACCTTATCTAGGTTTGATTCATCATATAATGTCATTTAAGCAATATAGAACATATCTCGATAATTCAAATTCAATTAAACACTACCATCCAATTGGGTGTAATCCTCAGTTATTTAATGTACTTGTTTTATTCTCGATGAACATCATAGTTTATATAAAATTTGTACATTAAAGTCTCCTTAATTATCACCTATGGAGGTATAACAATATAAACAGCCTTGATTAAATCAATAGGCTCTTATCTTTAAATTTCAGAAATTAAATCTTGAAAATTCATATACATACTCGGTTGACCGCCCTTCGTCGGCTGACCGACAAGGTTCGGTCAATTCTCGGTTCAAAAACCAGAGATGCATTCTTCCCCATACATAACGTCGGTTAGCTTGTCAGTTAGCTCGTCGGTTGACCGATGCTTGTCGGTCCAGTTCTCAGTCAGGTCTCAGTTTGAAAACCAGAGACGCGTTTTTCCTTCATTTTTACACTGTCGGTCAATCACCTGTCGGTCGACCGAAGGCTAACCAAACTTATAATGTCGGTTAACCAAACTCTGTACAGAATTCTCTATTGAATTCGTTTCAGAGTTCCGTTCTTCTCCCAATCATTCATAACCTGCATAAAACATCTGGAACCTCCTGGTCCCTTCCTCCACCCTTATTCAACATATATTTATCACTTAAATACCATTCATTCAATCTAAACACCATTTTAATAATCCATAAATCAGTCTATACAAATGAACAAAATCAATTTCAATGACAAAATTCACAAAAAACTCTTAAGACTTAACATATAATCATAAACAGTGTTTGTACTTGCCTTTCACTTGTTTCTAGCACAAAACCCCTTTGATAGCTTGAGGTTTGAGATAAAATTTCCCCCAAATTGAAAACCATATTTCAAACCTAACACCAAAAACAAACCCAAAAATGAATTTCTTATAATTACTTACACTATAAACCATTCCAACTCAAGTAATAGAACTCAAAAGTTCTATGACATCAACTAAACACTTACTGTGGGCGGGCACCGCTCTTAGCTAGCAAGAAGAAGCTGCAGGAGTTTGATTCGTTTCAGTTGCCACCGCCTCATAAGAAGGGGATGAAGCCGGTGCAGGCGTCGGGGCCCTTTTTGCCGGGGTCGGGACCGAAGTATGTGATGTCAAGGGAGGAGATCATAGGAGAGCCGTTGACGAAGGAGGAGGTTAAGGATCTTATTAAAAAGTTGCTTGAAAACAAGGAGGCAGTTGAATATGGGTGAGGTTTTGTGTTCTTTTTATCAATTTATGTTTGTTTTTGTTCAAGTCTGACTAAATTGTTGCTATTAAGCGAAATGGGGTTCTGGCATTTTTAATTTTTTTTCTAAGTTTTGAATTTTGTTTCTCTTTAATTTGTATTGTTCAAGCAACATGCATTTTTTTACTATTAAAAAAAGTAAAAGAAAAGCAACATGCTATATAATCTGGCGAGGGATGCAAGCTATGAGTTAAGATTGCGTGTGGGTTCGAGTTTCCAATGTAATACCAATAAAAAAGGGTTTTTGTAATTTGAAAACTATGATAGCTTCTATGTGTGTTTTTTCCTCTTTTGACTACGAATGTGTGTTATTTCTTACTCTTGATGTTCATGTTATTTGGCTGGCTATCCAAAGTCATTTTGCATAAGGAGTTGCTATGTTCATCCCTTTTTTTATATCTGTTGAAATTGTTTTGTTGCTTTTGGACAGTGAAATTTTATTGTTCTGTTTAATGTGTAAACCATAATGTTGGAGAATCAAGCAATGGAAAATGCAGAGGAAACTATCCCATTATGAAGGAAAAAGAAGTAAGGAGGAAATCTTATGTGATAAGATTAAATACTCAGTAGCACAATGGGTGCAGATCGACCTTATTTTCAAAGACTATCTCATTGATGGAATTATGTTCAATTGGAAGGAGCTAGCTTTCTCATAAGTAGGGGTTAAGGCAGTCCTAGTATCCTTAGTGTTCTGGTTTTCAATGTAGTTGAGTAGCTTGTTATGTTTGGAGATTTAAAAATTGTACTTTTGCTTGTTTTTTCCTTTGGCCGGACCAATATAATCCTTTTGTACTGATCTCTTTTCTGATTTTAATGAAAGTTACCATTCAAAAAAGAAAAAGAAAATGTAGGCAAAAGAATAATTTTAAATTCCCTTCTACGTGCTACAGATTTGTTGTAATGATTAACATGCCATTCATCCAAAAAAATAAAAAAACAAGAAAAAGAGAGGAATTCATTAATTGTTAAGTGGTATAAGTATCATCTCCAGAAATGAAGACTCATTTTTGTAGAACATTGCCTTAACTGAGTTCTAGTAATAGGTATCATCTTTCTCAGCCTATTCCAATCTGCTTTAACCAGCTTTAACAGAGTTTTTCTTTTCTTATGAGCACCAGCTTTATTGTAGTTTACCAGGTATTAATGATGACAAGCTGTTATTGATTTTTTTGAAATGGTTTGAAGCTTGAACCTTAAACATGAGTTAGGTAAGTAACACACTTTACTTCTATATATATATTTTTTGTGATATATACGCTTGGGTGCTGTGTTTTTGACGATTTCTCATTACCTTTTAGAGTTCTTTGGCATAAACAAAAGCATTCTCATTCCACTATTGTTGTCGTTAGCTGGTTTCTGATATCATCTCTCATTACAGGTAGAGATGGATTAACACACAACATGTTAGACAATACCCATTCTTTATGCTAGTACTGATGTGATGAAGAAATTTCGATCCATTCAGGGATCAGACCAAAAAGAATTTTCGTCAATGCTTCATAAAGCTTTGGAGGGTGCAGTCATACTAGAGTCCTTCCCAAAGACGACTGTTGACATTTTTGCATTGGTGTTGAAATTTTTATATTGATTCTGAATCTTGTTTTCCTGGTAGCATTAGCCTTCTGTATTTAGCTAAATTTGGTTGACAGTGGTAACAGAATTTGTTTTCACTGTGCTGCTAATAAGATGTTGTGCTCATGATCAGAAAATTGCTCAAAAGTGAAATGTTAGACTGCCATCTTTTTCTATTGATAAAGATAGCTTTCAGCTGATGACAGAAACTGGTACCAATTTAAATAAAGTAGAGGATGAGAATTACTTTCACCACTACATTTTTCTCTAGATTTTCTTCTCATGTATAAGGATGAGCGAATCTTAGAGTTCTTAATAAAGAAGAGGAAGAGAATTACTTTCACCATTACATTTAAATGAATCCAGTGAAGTTCACGATATCTTCTCTTGAATGATAGCTTGCAAACACAATAATCACTTAAAAGTGGCCACCCAATGGTTTCCTACAGTACATATTCTATGGACTTAAACTCAAAAAAAGGAAACAGGTCAAAGAAGAATGGAGACAACCACACTAACTACATGCAAGTGGTCAACTAGGGGTTTGCATACACACATACACTAAGAAAGAGGGTTTGTATACACAGACAAAAACCGTAAAAAAAGGTGGAACATCACAGTACAAAATTACAAAGACATGATGGGTGTCATCTCTCACCGACCATAAAAAACATGACTAGGAAACAAAAGAATAGGGGATAAATCAGCGTATTAAGGTAAAATCATAGGCGAATTCCTACTCATACGAACTTGAATTTTGTGCCCGACATTATTTTTTGATAACGATATCATTACCATCATTTATAGTTTCTTCATCCATTTTTTGTGTCCAACAAGAAAATAATGATTTTAAATTGAGATGCATAAACAATAAGAAAGACTCACGATTTCACTCAAAATCTAGTTTTCAAAAAATTCTGATAACAATATCGTTACAATTATTTATAGGTTCTACATTCCATTTTTTTATCTCCAACAACAAAATGACAATGTCTTTATAATGAGGTGCATAAACAATGAGAAAGGCTCACGGTGTATAATAAATTTTAAATCTTCTTTGTTAGTAAATGAAACAATGTCGTACATATGTATCTAACATTATTCTATCCCACCTATATGTTTACAGGATGATGTATCAGTCATGGACCAATTGGACTCTCAGTGGGAAACATTTTGCACGTACCATGTATGGAAGAAGCAATAATATACTTTTTTAGCAATAATTTGCTTCTTTAGCTGACTTAATCTTCTGTTTTGTAGTTTTAGAATCACATGGTTTTACTAAACTCAATTGTTCATTCCTCTATGTAATCTGATCAAGTCCTTTGATCAACTAAACTCACAAGAATCCTGAGTTGGGACTTTGAGATTTCATTCTACTGAACTAAGTTATTATATGATGAAGTAATTTCAGTTTTATTTCTTCCAGGGAAATTTTTTTGATCAATCTGGATACAAATGTGGATGCCGAGAAAAAGATGGCAGAATCAATCATAGGAAGCAAAGAAGCAGCGATGAAGTTGATTAACTTCTGGTGGGTCTTTTTGATCCAAGCAAGTGAGCTTGGTGCATATAATGATGGAGAAGAATGGATGGTTTCTCATATTATCTGAAAAAGGAAATGATGCACATGCTTTGTAATAGGATTCTTCAAAAGGAAATGATGCACATGCTTTGTAGTAGGATTTTTATCTCTAATATACATTAGCTGGAATCTTTTTCCCATTTGATATGGATTATTTGCAAAAGGAAGATATTTTCCATTTTTCCATTCTCCATCATTAGCCTTGATATACACTATACTGTTGCCCTTTGCTCAAAAAGATACGCCCCCACTTGCGTTCTCACTAGTCCAATAAAAGATAAAACCCTTAAGGCTCGTTTTGTTCTTCGTGAATGGAATGCAGGTAACACAATTTACACATAGAGTTAAGGACCCTACATTGCCTTCGGATTTGTTTAGCACAAAATTATTTTTTCCCTCAAGTTCGTCGTGAAGTTTACGATGAGGAGAAACTTCAATCTTTGTTGTGGGCTCTTGCTGACACTTGTATTCTTATGTGTACTTGCAATTCCAATGGATTAAACTTTTGCAAGTGAACTAAGAGCTGTTGCTTCAGTCATGTTCATGCTCATACTCATGGAATTACCTGAATGTTCTTCTGGCACTTTCACCAATAATTGCTACACATAGGATAAAAAAGGCCACCTACTATCGACTCAATGGGGTTTTTCTATCCTAATCCTTCATTTTATAACTTGTAAAAAAGGTGGATTACTAAAGTGGAGTTTTTCCCATCACAATGGATTCCCATCTTGAGCAAATAGCCATGTTCATATGTTAAGAAGGATTGATAGTAAACATATCACCGCAGACAAAGGCTCTCACTGACAATTACGTGCGTTGCACGTACCTCACACTAGTATTCATAAAAGACAGAAGCATGATTTCTATGGTATAAAGTCTTGAATACAAAAGCAATGCATATGAAGTGCAGGAAGGTTGGGAGAAAGGAAGCACTTACACAATTACTAAGACAACATGTAAGATGTGTTCTATTTTTCATGTTCAATAGCCAAATTAATATGTGAATATATTGGGATGCATAAACACCCATAAAGACCCACGTATTTCACAAAGAAGTATTCTTTTCGAGTTTGTTTGATAACGATATCGTTATCATTATTTATATTTTCCTCGTTATCATTATTTATATGTTCTTGGTCCAATTTTTTGATCCAACAACCAAATGACAATGACTTAATTTTGAGGTACATAAACATTGAGGTACATAAACATTGCTGAGTACCCCTGTTTAGGACACTTTTTACCCCATTTTTTGAGGGTTTTTTTCGCTGGGATTTGGGGATTTCCAAGACCATATCATGAAATTAGAATCTACTATTTTTCACTAAATTACGATCACGGTTGCCTGCATTTCAAACCGCGCACTTTTGCAACTCGGTTAAAAAAATCTGCAGAAACCTTGCTGAGTACCCCTGTTTAGGACACTTTTTAGCCCACTTCCGGAGGGTTTTTTTTTCTGGGATTTGGGGATTTCCAAGAACATATCATGAACTTAAAATCTGCTATTTTTCACTTAATTACGCTCCGCATGCGTTTCAAACCGCGCACTTTTGCAACTCGGTTAAGAAAATCTGCAGAAACCTTGCTGATTACCCCTGTTTAGGACACTTTTTAGCCCACTTCCCGAGGGTTTGTTTTGCTGGGATTTGGGGATTTCCAAGACCATATCATGAATTTAAAGTTTGCTATTTTTCACTTAATCACGATCACCGTTGCCTGTGTTTCAAACCGCGCACTTTTGCTACTCGGTTAAGAAAATCTGCAGAAACCTTGCTGAGTACCCCTGTTTAGGACACTTTTTAGCCCACTTCCCGAAGGTTTTTTCCACTGGGATTTGGGGATTTCCAAGACCATATCATGAATTTAAAATATGCTATTTTTCACTTAATTACGATCACGGTTGCCTGCGTTTCAGACCGCGCACTTTTGTAACTCGATTAAGAAAATCTGCAGAAACCTTGTTGAGTACCCCTGTTTAGGACACTTTTTAGCCCACTTCCCGAGGGTTTTTTTCGCTGGGATTTGGGGATTTCCAAGACCATATCATGAACTTAAAATCTGCTTTTTTTCACTTAATTACGATCACGTCTGCGATGTTTTCAACTCAGGCACCTTTTCAACCCGGTTAACACAAACATGCAGAAACAAGGCTGAGTACCCCTATTTAGGGCACTTGTTGGCCCACTTCCCGAGGGTTTTTTTTGCTGAAATTTGGGGATTTCCAAGTCCATACTATGAACTTAAAATCTACTATTTTTTAATTAATTACGAACACGTTTCCGATGTTTTCAACTCGTGCACTTTTTCGACCCAGTTAACACAAACATGCAGAAATCTCCAAATCCCCAGATTTCTGTTTTGAACTCACATATTTCAATCTTTCATTCATTCCGGATCTTAACAATCCCATTTTTATAAATTCAGTCAAAGGTATGGACATTTTTGTTATATTGCTCCATTAATTCAGCACCACCAGTCCTTGGTTTTGTTCCTTGATAAAATAACTTGGATTAGAATTCTTTTTTTGTTATTTTATTAACTCTGATAAATTTGATGGTTTTGCAGCCTTTTCTCCTCTCAAAATTCGATTAGGAGGGACTCTGCAAGATAAGGTCATTTATGATAGTGGTGATCCTCCACAACCATGTAATTCATTCATAAGAAACCCCTCTGAGATGTTTGGTTTTACACGAGGTTGTGTCCTTGTTTATGCTTCTCAGTATAAAGGCATTGTAATTTGGTTGTCTGTCACAAAAAACCGACGAATATACTATAAATATTGATAACAATATCGTTACCATTATTTATATATTCTTCATCCATTTTTTTGTGACGAACACCCAAATGACAATGACTTTATATTGAGAACTATAAACAAGGAGAAATACTAACGAATTTCACCCAGAATCTTATTTTAAATTTTTTTTATAACGAAATCGTTACCATTATTTGTAGGTTCTTGGTCCATTTTTTTGTCACTCAATGGCCTAATGGAATTGAATTTATGATGGGATATATAAACAATGTGAAAAACTCACGTAACCCCTATCTTGGTAAAGCTACCATCAGGACCCATCCAATCAACAAAAATTTAGGGATGTCAGTCTTATGATTGATTGTGAGACCATAAAGAGGAGAAGTCATGTTAGTTTATCAACAAACAATTGAGCACCAATGGAACATCAAATTTGGTTGTCTTCTAATCTCAACACCAACTCATACTACATATCATAAAAATCAAATTAGAGAAAATTGAGCACCGATGGTTTAAGCACCCAATTAGGAAAATGCATTTATGAGCCAAATTCATGAGCCTTTCTCATTGTTTATGCACCCCATTATAAATTCATTGTCATTTTGTTGTTGGAGACAAAAAATGGGCGAAGAACCTATAAATAATTGTAACGATATCATTATTAGAAAATATTGAAAACTAGATTTGAGTGAAATCTTTAGTCTTTCTTATTGTTTATGCATCTCAATTTAAAGTCACCATTATTTTCTCGTCGGACACAAAAAATGGATGAAGAATTTATAAATGATGGTAACGATATCATTTTCAAAAAATAATGTCGGGCACAAAATTCAAATTCTTATGAGTATGAATTCAAGTTCATATAATGTCAGGCCTATGATTTTACCTTACTACGCAGATTTATCCCCTTTTCTTTTGTTTCCTAGTCATGTTTTTTATGGTCGGTGAGAGATGACATCTAGATTAGTGATATCTAATGCTTTTGTTCATGGCATTAAACAGATTGAAGAGCTTACTTCGATGATACAAAAGGTCAGAACTTAAAAATTGAAATGATGAACCTCAACAATTTCTTTCTTTCCTTTTTTTTTAATGCATACTATCGTTACATGCACTTCATCATCTGCAGGAATTCAATGGATTTTGCGACAAGAATAAAGGTGATGGTACCCCATTTTTAGCTTTGCTGGCAATGCCCGTAAGTGGCCCACATTACAATGGATCAATGACTGGGACCAACATTTTGGACCCCAAGTCCAAATAAAAGAAGAACAACCCATTCATAAGTCCATTATGTTCTATTTCTACAACATTCAGTTTCATACATTAATTCTAAATCATGACACGACAATTGGATACAAAGTGTTATATCCACTCCAACATACAACCCATTCATAACGTCCACAATGCATACAGTATACATTCCAAAAACTAGAGAGGACGAAGGTTCCAGGGTTCCAACCTTCCATCTTGTGCATTTCTGGGCCAAAAACCGGAGAGGACGAAGGTTCGAACCCTCGTTGCCAGGGTTCGAACCTTCCATTTTGTGCATTTTTGGGCCAGATTCCAGAGAGCACCAAGGTTTGAACCCACTTCACTGCTTTTCTGGGCCAAAAACTAGAAAAGGAAGAAAATAAAAATAAAAACTATAAATTGTATAATGCACTTAGATTATGAATCTTCCTACTTGAAATCTCTTTAAGCATCCCTAATAAGGACAATTAAAGATGGCAAAAGAGAGCTGATTTAAGAAACATTATTTAAATTGTATAATGTGTGATGATTATTTATCAGTACTGAACAATGGGACTATTTTGATTTCATCATGGTTTAAATGTTATCTAGGCAAAGAGAGCTATTTCAAGGATGATGTCTTGCATAACTTATCCTTTAGCCGTTACCTTTCTCTATTGTAATGCTGATATAACTCTTAAGGTAGGGCTAATCTATTTGGATGCTTTTCCTCTCTGTTGAAAACTAACTTAGCCTCATGCGGCACTATACTAAGAAATCAAGAATGAAACTCTTGTAATAATTGATCTTTAGGATTTCTTATCCTTCTTGCTAGTGTGTCTAGGTTGTGTGGTTGGCTAAGTGATGCCTCTAATTGTATTTGTCTCGTTATGTGACATTAACTCATGTTACATAAGATTGAGACAATTATTAAGAAGTGTCGGAAAACAAACAAAAAGATGACGAAGAAGGTTAGTTTAAGAGTTTTATTTTTAAAATCATATAAACACATAATTCAATTATTCACAATCTAATTGAAATCAAATTATGAATGTGCAGGGTATGACGGTGGTCGATCATGGAGATATTATACCACATCCTGTGGGATTAGACCAGATCATCACACAAGAGACTGTGAATTTAACTGTAAGAACATCTGCCCCCAATTTATGAAGTGTTGCGTTTAACTTTATTGCATATGGCCTCATATACTTTATGCATGTGCAGGTTTCGGCCAAAGATCTTGAATTGAACCTTGCGAAGATTTGTCAGAATGAAATATGCGAAGAAGATCACTTGAAGTCTTTGTAGGGTGTTATCTTTTAAGATTCATTGGGATCACTTGGAGTGCTACCCCATTCACGTTTTTGTCACTTTAGATACATTTGTATCTGTTGGATTTTGTTGGATATGTTGCCTAGCCTAAATTAAGTCGTATGATTGTTGATTACTGTAGGTTACTGTCCTAACATGTAGACAACACTCTATTTGGTGACTTTTTGTTGTTGCTTTGTATTTAAGTGGCAGTTGGAAGACAGTTGCAATTTAGTTTTTGTTTGATTCAAGTTTCTCTTTGGAGGATGTATATTTGCTCTTTGTAGCATGAATAACAATGTGAGTTCTCAATTGATAAGGCCATGTTGATTTTTTTGTTGTCTGGCCAATAGCAATTTTATCTATCATTGGGGCCAGTACAAACTACAAAGGGTGCCATAAAAATAACCATGGACTGTTTGGGGAAGCAAGGTTTCTGCATGTTTGTGTCAACCGGGTTGAAAAGGTGCCCGAGTTGAGAACATCACAAACATGATTGTAATTAACTAAAAATTAGCAGATTTTAAGTTCATAGTATGGACTTCGAAATCCCCAAATCTCAGCAAAAAAAACCCTCGGGAAGTGGGCCAACAAGTACCCTAAACAGGGGTACTCAGCCATTTTGATAACGATATCGTTACCATCATTTATTAGTTTCTCCATCCATTTTTTGTGTCCAACAAGAAAATAATGGTGACTTTATATTGAGATGCATAAACAATGAGAAAGGCTCACAGATTTGGCTCAGAAATGCATTTTCCTAATAGGTGAAGTTTTGAGGGTTCGAACCTTCGGACTCTCTGGAATATTTTGGCCCAGGAAGGCAGTGAAGTGAAGGTTCGAACCCTCAAGATGAGGGTTCGAACCTTCATACTCTGAAATTTGGCCCAGGACCGCAAGGAAGTGAAGGTTCGAACCCTCATGAGGGTTCGAACCTTCACTTCACTGCCTTCCTAGGCCAAATTCCAGGGAGTACGAAGGTTCAAACCCTCATTTTGAGGGTTCGAACCTTCACTTCACCTATTAGGAAAACGCATTTCTGAGCCAGATCCGTGAGCCTTTCTCATTGTTTATGCACCCCATTATAAAGTCTGAGTTATTTGGTTATTGGAGACAAAAAATGGGCGAAGAACCAATAAATAATTGTAACAATATCGCTATCAGAAAATTTTTGAAAACTAGATTTTGAGTGAAATCGTGAGTCTTTCTTATTATTTATGCATCTCAATATAAAGTCACTATTATTTTCTTGTTGGACACAAAAAATGGATGAAGGAACTATAAAAGATTGTAACGATATCATTATCAAAAAACAATGTCAGGCACAAAATTCATGTTCGTATGAGTAGCAACTCAAGTTCTTAAAGATTTTCCCCCCATAAAAACCATCTATAGATCATCCCATCTCCAATTATATTTTTTTTTCTTATGTCTGTTGCTATTCTTAACCTTACTTATGGGATCTTTGAACTGATTGGGTTCATCGTTAATGTTGTTTATCATAATGTTTTTATGTTTGTTGCACCCATCATGTCTTCGTAATTTTGTACTGTATCCACCTTTTTTTACTAAAATGAAAGCCTAAAATTATGTGTGGGGTACTTTATTGATTGGTGCTAACAAAAGAAGATGACAAGTACCATTGACCCTTTGCCTTTCTTTTTCACA
Organism: Litsea cubeba; assembly: GCA_012931725.1. Taxonomy (NCBI): domain Eukaryota; kingdom Viridiplantae; phylum Streptophyta; class Magnoliopsida; order Laurales; family Lauraceae; genus Litsea; species Litsea cubeba. The sequence goes on along the minus strand of CM022944.1, from coordinate 48,137,509 downwards.
TTAAACACAATTTAGTATTATTTCATTTTCAATTCCTATATATCATATTTGACTTTTGTGTGTGTGTGTGTGTGTGTGTGTGTGATTGGAGGCCAGAGTCTGAGAGCTTCAGGGGTAAAGGCATGGGTCTAGTTCCTTCAAAGTGGAAAGGAATCTGTCAGAATAACACCGAAGCTGGAGTTAGTTACAATGTCTTTCTGTAAAACCGGTTGACATCACCTTTGAATGGTTCTTTTTGTTTTGTTCATAGAAGTGATTCTTAGTCATGTTGACGGTGAGGTTATGAAATGTCATATAAAGGGATTGTAACGTTCTTGAATTCCTATGAGCTATTTTCTTTTTCTTTTTTCTTTTGACCTTTTTGTCTGGTGGCACAAAGTCTGGAACCATTATTGTACTCCATTAATTTGTAAAGAATATCATTTTCACTCTATTATTCAGAAGAATGCTCATCTTCTTTTTCGCTAGCAGACAACCTGGAAAACTGAAAGTAACATGCTCCCATTGCAAGAAGCCTGGTCATAATAGACAGACATGTAGAGATCCACCTCCAAGAGGATGAATCATCATTTTCCTCTTGTTTTGAATGACATATTACTTCAACTTGTCCACATCTTTGTTTAGATTTGAAATGTTGAAAATACTTACGAGGGGGGAACATAGTTTGAATTATATTTTCGATGTATCCTCAATAACTAGAGGAGAACATAAATTGTTTAACGTTTCTAAATTTTTTGATAACGATATCGTTACAATCGTTTAGAGTTTTCAACGAGGTTGGCCCTGACTATATATTGAGATACATAAACAATGAACAGGCTCACAAATTTCACCCAGATTAGTGATTTCTTCATTTTTTTTATAACGATACCGTTACAATCCTTTAGACTTTTTTGTACCGTTCGGCCCTAACTATATATTAAACAAGAAAAAGGTGAGAAGGCAAGAGCTTGTGTCTTCAAACCATGCATCATACAAGCTTGAAACCTTTAAGAGCCATAGGCAAGTAGGTTTTGGCGTAAAAACCAAATTTTTGACAAGTGCAAGTGGAAAGTCTTAAACTTGTGAATTTTTCGCATTTAACCAATTCTTCTCACAACTCATGTCCAAAAATCCATAGCCAAGCGAATATTGGCCTAAAACCTGTATTTTGGACAAGTCTAGGTCTAAACCTTGAACAAACAAATTTTGGTCTGCAAACCACGCATCATACAAGCTTAGGCTAGAATGGCCACACGCAAATGAATTTTGGCTTACAAACCATATTTTGAACTAGTTGAGGAAAAACAACCCATGAACTTTTGGTCTTTTGTCTCAAACCAAGCATCACAGATTGTCTCAAACCAAGCATCACACAATCTTAGTATAGAAAGATCATAAACAAGGTAGTGGAATTTACAAAAATCCAAGTCAAAATAAAAAAATATGAGAAAAGGCAGAAATCTTTATTATTTAATTCTATTTCTCACATTTGTATTACATGGAATTGAAAACTAACTGCAAATTACAGGGGTAATAGCCAATTGCTACAATTGCAAATTGCTACAATTGCAGTTGGTTTATGCTTGGAACAGACTAAATTCTCTCCTTCATTCTTCCTGAACTGGTTGCCAATGGTTTTGAATTCCCTCTCCCTGTGATTTTGCATGGTTTATCCCAGTAGTTTTCTATATGAGATTTGATTTTGGCCAATTAGGCATCTTTGAGATCATCATTTATTTTACAATGCTCGATGCTCAGTCGCCTTCTCTTCTCTGCAACGTGTCTGCCTTCTCTTCGATGCCCAGATGGTCAATGTAAATCTGATGCAACGACACAACACCCAGATCAAGAAAACTAATAAAATGAAGAGAAATCACCCGACTTCATCCATTAAATCAAGCTGAGATAAGGAAGATGGTGATAACAGGGGAAGAAGGAAGAGCAAAGAAATGATCTCAATTGAATCTTAAGTTTCAACAAGGAAGAAAAAACACCCATAAACTAAAACTAAGCCTATGTAATAAAACAACATCTGAAACAACGATTGGAGAGAATGCTCCAACACTTTCCTAGTTTTCATTGAACTAAATAAACATTTGCAAGACTGCATTCTTGCCCAAATCAGGAAAACAAATTCGACTTAAAAAACAATTGCAAGTACTGCGTTGGGTACAAAAAACATTTAACTTAATAAACATTTGCAAGTTCTACATTTGGATACATTTAACCCAACTCTAGTAAACAATTTCAACTTAATAAACATTTGCTAGGACTAAATAAAGTCACATATCCAACTCCAAGTTATGTGGATGCCCAGCTGTCCATTTTTTTTTACCTTAGCCTTCTCCTGAAAAGAGATTCTTATAACCTGCAACTTATCATACATGTCTAAATAGTTGAGATTGACGCTATATGCAGGAATTTACAAGTAATGCAGGAATTTACAAGTTACAACTTTAAACAATTTACCTTCCTAACTGATGCCCAAAAGAAAGCTAAAATGTCAGTGGAAATTATAGTTGCTTAGAGGGAGTACAATAAACAAACCCAACATAGAGTGTTGGAGTTATGTAGCTCCATAATTTCCCATTTGTTACTGTTGCAGCATGAAGTTTCACGGCATGGGGTTCTGAAGCATGAAGTTTGATGAAAAGAGAGATGGTATGGGTTGCAACCGGTTTCAAACAAAATATTTTCACATCTTCATGGGATTTTCAGAAAAAATATTTCCATCTTCAAAACAGAATCTTTTAACACCTGTATCTCAAATTTCCACAGCTGTGACCTCCAAACTCTAACTCAAACAGTTTAGAAAAATCAACTTGGAGCATGTGTCTCATCACATGTAACCTATACCTGAACAGTAAATGAATGATACTTAGAGCATACATCTCTCATTAAATGTCCATAGTAAACATGAGAAATCCACATTAAGTATAAAAAAAATATAAGAAAGTACTTGCCTTTCAAAAAAACAAAAAAAAAAAAACATTTAAGTTGAAAAATTGTAAGACCCCGACCCGAGAGACCTCGTTTAGAGTTGATTAAGTTGTGTTTTAGTTTTAAGTGTGTTTAGTGGTTATGGATTAGTTGAGGATTTGAATAGCTTTTATGATAGCTTTGGGGAATTTGGAGAGCCTTTTGATTTGTGGGACCCTTTGGGGGTTCTTATTACGAATTGTGTGAGATTGGGGGTTTACCGATGATTTCCAAGAATCGTGTTTTTAACCCATTGGACTTATCTTGTTAATCCCTACAACTTTCATGTTGACATCGTTTTCATTCAAGGACCTTAAACCCGATTTTTCACTAATTGAGGGCAAAATGGTCTTTTTACCCAAAATCTGGACACCGATTTCAATGTCACCAAAAGGTGCAAAATATATACTTTTTGGAAACTAGAAATTTTGCCGAGCAACTTTGTCTTCTTCGTCGAATTCGTTTGAAGCCCCGAAAATCATGTTTTGAGCCCGAGAAGTCTTTTAAGTCGTGGGCCCCACTCCCACTTACTATATATAGAAAGCTTATTCTTCTTTTTCCCATTTCTGGCAAAAACCCTAGAGGAGGAGAGAAATCCCAGCCCTAAGGGCTTTCCCTTACCCTTTTTCTTGCCTCTTCATCTTCAATCCCCACTAAGTTAGCGCTAATGGGAAATTAGTTGCTACAATCTTTTTCCTCATCTCAAGGCCTTCATCTTGACACCATTTTTGAAGAAAACCGCCCACTCCAAGACTTCCTTTGGACAACATCTTGCTTTTTGAAGAACTTCCTTGTAAGTGATCTTTTTAAAGGTTTTATAATCTTGTTTGTTTAGCCCTAGGGAAACTCCATTTCAATTATTGGAAGATTCCGTTTTGTTTTATTTAGTTTTGATAATCTAGGGTTTGGATTTGGGGGTTTTGTGTATAGGTGTTTGATTGAGGGCCTAAGAGGTGATTAGAGCTCAATTTGATTTGCAATTGGACCCAAGGCAAGTGGATGAAATGATTCTCATGTGTTTTATCATGTTTTCTGCAGAAATCTTGATTTGTCCTCATTAATGGTTTTAATGATTTATCATGTTTGATGGTTTAGTCTTATTAATTTTGAATGATGATTTGATGAGATAATGTGGTCAAGGAATAGCCCAATTATTCGTGAAGATATGTATGGAAGAAGGGGAAAGAAAGGAAATGGGTAGGAGTTGGACAAGAGAAGAATTCAACCAAATGGGTTGAGATTCGTTACAGGACCGATCGATCGCCCATCAGGTCCGATCGATCGGACTGTAAATAACTGAGAGGGTTTTCAGGACCGATCGATCGCCCATCAGGTCCGATCGATCGGATTGAAATGAGATGAACTGTAAAATGAGAGAATTGTGGGACTATTTTCCAGATTCATTCCCAACCCATACTCAAATCCAATTCAGCTCTATCCCTTATCTTCTTATTTGAAGGCATTGAACCCATAATGATGCATTTAAACTCATGAATGAATTGGGTAAATTGCAAAGGGTTGTAGTGGGGAGGTATTATTTGGAGCCCCATTGTTATTTAGGGACTCGTAAGGCATTGCGTGAAGTCCGGAGGAAGGGGAAACTCGTCATGGAGATCCTATGAGATTTTCTAGATTGACCAATGTGTATAAGGACCCGGAATGTCCTTAACTCTTAAAGAGTACCAAAATTACATCATGATTGACATACGGGACCCTATTCGCACTGATTCAATTCTAGAAATCCCATTGTTCGCCTGTAAAGGTATGGAAAACTATTTGTATTCGATTTTCAACCAAACTCCTATTTTGGGATTTCAACCCATATGATACGACTAGACTATTTCAAGAGTACTAGAAGAGATGTGCTTAGCTTTTGCTAACCGGTATATGTCAACTTGAGGTGAATGTGTATTTTGTGCATCTTGGCACCCCGTTTCTTACTGTGTATGTGATTTGATTTATCGTATTTGACCTATGAGTCGGCACCACTGAGCTTGGACGACCTCGTCGGTTTGATCCACCGACTTGGGGTTCCTTCCCCTCCTGATAGTCAGCTGCAGTCTGGAATGTGCAGAGTTTTTACCCGGTTCGCTACCGTGGTCCCGCAGAGTATATATATGTATATTTTAGTATTTATCATTGTCCCACCTCACTTTGTGTGACTGAGGTCAATGATCCTGTTAGGGTATGCGCTCTCTTCACTTCGGTGAGAGAGGATATAGCTTTGTGTGGGTTGCCATCTTGACAGTTCCTTATCCTTGGTACCTCTACTGTTTTATATCGTTCATGTTATTGTTTAACAAATGATGCATTATTTCTTATGAAATTCATTATTTATACGCAGGTTTTCTTAACTCTTGCATAGTATCATTGTTTTATTATTGTTATATCTTTTCACCCACCTGCCAGACCGTCGTGTCTGATCCATTTATTTTGGTACTCAGGTCCCGAGCTTATTGCCATTGAGGAGGAGCCGGAGGAGGCGGTCGGTGAACCGCAACGAGTGATTGAGTGGCAAGCCGATGATGTCATGTAGACATTTGGCCTTGCCTTGAGAACGATACACTTTGGGAACTTATGATATTTTCATTTTAGGTTTCATTTGGTTGTACGGTCTTTGTTGACCGTTATTTTGGGGGCATTAATTAACTGATACTTTGTAAACATATTTAACTTTACTTTTGGGGAAATATGCTTATGATCATTGCTCATTCTGATATCTTGTTATGTTAATCATAAATCAGTCTTGCTTATGAAATTGAATAGTACTAATATGGTTTGCTACACGCTTCCGCAATCTTGAGAATATGTTTGATATGGTTATATGTGAGATGATGTGTAAAGATAATCCTCACCGCGGAACCCTGTGGGAAATCACGTGCACGGATAAATATTCTTTTAATTCCGTGTGCGGTTTAGCCAAAGAGATGCACGTGGCGCGGCATCACCCCACCACTGTCCCGACTCCCGGACTCGGATCCTCCTTTTCCCCTAGTTTCCCGGTCCGGGGTCGCGACAAAAATGATTCAGCCTTAATATTCATTCAACATGCAAGCAACTTTAAACATAAGAATACATCAAATCTCAATACCACATATATTCCACCAATACATCAAATCCCAACACCACCAATATGTTCCACCAAAAACATCAAGCCTCAATACCACCAATACATTAAACTAGTACACAATGAATCTATAACAGCTATTTCACACAGCACATAATATAATACACATGAAAAGAAACCACAGCAAATCACAAGCATTAAAATATGTTACATGTCCAAAATCTCAGTGCTCCTATATACTTCCTTTCAACGCCGACCCTACACATAGGAAAACATTATCAAAACCAAGACATGCCATTGTATATACTAAACATTAAAATCAATGTATAGGATAGTTATTACCATTGATGTTAAAATAAGAGCAAGTATTTGAACAGAACATTATTCTTTCTACTTAAGCTACACCATGAACAATTTAGCATTTGTTTGAACAGAATTATGAGGTAGGCATTCTAGTACAGAAATGACAACTAAAGCTACCCATCTTTCTCTATATGAGGTTAGAATTGCTAGTCCAATTAAATCCCCTTAAAAAAATTTAAGATAAATATGCAGAGTGAGACTTAATGGATTTGAGATTCAAAATTGGAGGATGGCATGCAATGGAGTGGAGGTTCTATCTACATGCAAATAAAAATAGAGTTGTTGAAAGAGGATAATCTATAAACACTGATGGTACCAAATATTTGATGGGAAGCATATATAATATCATTAGAATGAGTTATGAACAAACCAGTCTGCCACAGCACCACCAGATTTCACACTCAAGCTTTTGGTAGTAAACATGTGAATTTCAGCACCATTACTCTAGATTTTAATGCAGAAAGACCCCAACCCCAACATCCAGTTATAAAGATGCAAGTAATTGATAGGTATGTACGTTTAGACAAAAAAAAATTGATAAGGTATGTACAAACAAATGAGGAAAAGGCAAAAAAATTAAGGCTTGCTAGTGTAATAACCCTAGAAATATCCAAAATATTAAATCTTTTGTTGTAACTCTTCATCAAAATCATATGCAATAGTGGTACAGAGCAATTGACCCAGGAAAACATCTTATTTCCAAATGCAAATCAGAGTAATAACAAGAAACAAATATAATGCAGGAGCTTAAACCAAACCATGTAAAAAAAAAGAAGGGCTTATGCATACCTTAGTACAAGGTGAAAAGCAAGGCTTATGCATACCTTAGTACAAGGTGAAAAGCAACCAGATCAACAAAGAGAATGCAAAGAAATATCCTATCACCTGAAAAAGACCAGACCGAACATGGAAGCTGCGAATAATATAAGATAATCAGATTTAACACTAATACTATGCTTCAAAGTTCAAACACGGCATAAAAACTCCAATTCATGTCAAAGGAATTCAGTGACCTATCAGATGAAGAAGGGTTGTGCCTTGAAAATCCCCAATTGCTATTTTGAATGTAGATTCATTTAATTTTCTTTCTTTTTCCTTTTTTTTTTTATAGATTAACACCCACTTGGAAATTTGAGATTCTTCAATCTTGACATGCAAACTCTTCTAAACGCAACCCCAAAGCGTATGACGGGATTTAATTAAAGCAAATTCATAAAAGAAAACATTCCCTTGAAAAAGTAGGATGACACTTACCTCATGCTTGCAGAGTTTTTGGCTTCTCCAACATCCATTGACGGGGCAATTTGTGGCCTTTCAAGTCCATTCTCGTGTTGAGAGCGAAGATGGAGAACATCTTCAGAAATCCATTCCTCCTCTTTTGGGAAAATATTTAGAATGCTTGGGATGTGCTGAACCATTTTCTACACTTCACTTCCATCGTTTTTCAGCTGCTCTATTAACTCCTCAGGCATTTCCTTCAGATGCAATCTCGTAGGCCACTAAGATGTTCAATGCCTTTGGGTAGTGTCATCAATCCCACACACCGATAAAATGTAACGTTTTTATACTAGGCATTGCTCCTTGCTCTATCCTCACATCTTATTTCCAAATGCAAATCAGAGTAATAACAAGAAACAAATATAATGCAGTAGCGGACACGCAGTAGAGGGAAAGAGAGAGCAGGGAGCGGAGAGGGAGAGGGAGGGAAGGAGCCGAGATGGGGGGAGAGGGGAAGAGAGAGCAAGGAGCGGAGAGGGAGGGAGAGAGGGAAGGAAAGCGAGGAGGAGCGGAGGAGAAAGAGAGAAATAGGCGGGAGAGGAGAAGGATTTCGTTCGATTAGGGCAATAAGGGTTCTCTTAGTAACGATGTCGTTCAAAACATGGGGGGGGGGGGGGGGGGGGGGGGGGGTATTATCGTCCGAAAACGCTATATGAACACCAAAATGGGCATTTTAGTGTATTTCTGATTAAATCCGCCGTATACGAGTATAGAGACACTTTTTTGGTAAAAATCATGTTTACCAGAACGGAATTGACAACTATGGTTGAGAGTGATTCATATAATGCAATGAGGACGTGGGGTGGGTTTTGCATAGTGGAGTAAAGCCTTGGAGGCTTCATTTTCTGTTGAATGAGATTAAAGTGTTGCTCTCTCATGCAGATGTATTTTATATCATGTGGTTGCGTAGGATGTTTCAGCTACGAGAGGTAGATAGAGTCACTCCTTGGGTAGCTTCTATCTTGTAAGCTTTTGGGGGGCATAATTCTCGTACCCGGCTCTCTTTTCTTTTTGGGTGTGGTAATTTGTCCTGTGTTTAATAAAGCATTTGTTGTTACAGACCAAAAAAAAGAAAAATAAATCCAAGATCAACATAGGCTTAAACTATCATGAGCAAATAGTTAGAAAGTTGTAAAACTAATACAAAGAGACTCTAATGACATGATCAAAATCAAAATATCAATAACAGATGGAAAAATTTAAAATCTGGAGATCATATCTTGTACTTGATCGCATAATCATAGACCACTAGAAACATCACAAGGAAAAGAAGTTGATCCAGATATAGTAAACTATCAAGTCTCAAACTAGAATAAGGAAATAAAGAATATGTTCCGCAATCAAAGAAGAGTAGTCCAGTAAACAATACCATAACATTTTACTGACGTATGTCAGGCATAAACCAGCCGCAACTTGAACATCTGCAATCTATAGGGTTGATCACTTGCGGTACGTACAGGTACTGAACAAACAAGATCCTTCCAAAATCAACTCAAGTTGTTTAAAACAATTCAACTCATTCTTGAAAGAAGAAATAAAAGGAGATAATCACCGTCAATTTTATTAAATAGGCAGAATGGGCTAAGCATCTGAACAAAGTTCAGCCCATTCTTCTGACAAGCTTCTTCCACCATAGTAGTTAAGAGAACCATGACCGCAGGGGTTATTTCTTCTACTAACATTCTTCCCAAATAAGTTTCTTCTATATCCATCTTACTTTCAGCAGGCACCAGTGTGATATCCCCCGAGTGAAGAAAGAACTCAGACGAACTAAATGTTGTTTCAAAGTTTTGATGAAGACGGGATCAGATTGCACTGCATGTTATTCTGTTGTCCAAGAATTACTTAACCTGACATAAATAATCAATAAATTTAGAGATGTAACTAACTAAGGACTCGTTTGGTATCTCTACTCTTATTGTCACATAGCCATCCAAAATAGAGTTATAAAAAACTAGCCATAAAAAAGAGAAGTTTGTGTTTGGTATTGCACGGATCTATGAATTGACCAATTGGTACGCCCTCTATTTTTGTTTTATTAGAAGAGTTTGCCTGTTGTTAGAGGGATAGTTTCTATCTTTATCTAAAAAAAAAAGAGAACTTATGCACATTTACTATTAGAGGGGTAATTTCTTTGAGTATCTGTGAGACAAATTAACATCTAGGCTGAATATTAACTTTCTACTATTGATTCAAATCACATGAGCTCCAATGAAGGGTAATTAAAGATGTTAATTAAAATCCCCAACATCCACACCAACCATCCTCTGCATAATTAAATCAGACCATTGTCCTGCACTAGAACCTCATCACTACCCACTTCTAAAATCTAAAATCTTCATAGGCCTAGCCATTCCACCACCAAAGACCTCATCACTGTCCCCACCACAAATCTCAAGGCTTTCCAAAACCGTGAAGACACCAACACCAAAGTCCTCATCACCTAGGATGACCCCAAGTCCTCCTTCGCCAAATCAAGTGCTAGACAGCATTGCCTATCTAAAATAAAAAGAGCTGGTGTCTTTGTACAAAGATGAGCAGGGGCAAATCTAAGTAACTGGCACAACCTTCAATCTCTACTACATGTGATTACGGGTTGGAATGAGGAGGGAGAGTTTGGATTGCATGTGAAAAGGAGCATTGCTCTTGTGAGCAAGTCTAGTGATTTTTAAGCATGAGTGCGTGATCCCAGGGGATTGGTGGGTGGAGAAGAAGATGGCGAATGGCAATTGGCTCCTCATGATTTGCTCAGCCCAGACACAGATCCAAACCTACCCAGCCAAACTGCTGCAAAGAGGAGAACTTTCATCATCCACTTCAAAACCCATTCGAACACACGCACATACAGAGAGAGAACCCCATTTTAACATACAGATTCGAACCCCACATATTCAAAACCCCATTCGAACACACATCCGAAGTTCGAGCCCCATTCGATCGTTGTCCCTCTCTCTCGTTCGCAGCCAGTACTGCCCAATCTCCCATCTTCTTCCTTTCCCACCGTTTCATCATCTTTCCCCCATCTCTCTGTCTCCCATAACCACCACTTTACATGCCAGCATAGAGATAGGAAAAAGAATTAAAAAAAAATCGGAGAAGAAGAAAGCATACCGTGTTCAAGGAAAGATCGGGTTCTTTCTTCCCTCTCCCTCTCCCTCTCCCTCTCCGGCTGCAGCAATGAATTTCATTCGTTTGTGAATTGAAATTTGGGAAAAAAAAAAATGACGATGTCGTTCGAAAGAGGAAGGGGTAAAAGAGTAAAAAATCCTTATACGAACATCAAAATAGGCATTACAGTCTATTTCACACTAAATCCATATAATACAAGTTTAAGGACACTTTTTTTTTTTTTTTTAAATCCCTTCCATTAAATCTCCTCTCTCCTCAATCTCATCACTCTTGTGATTTTCTACACTTCACATGGATACAAACAACTCCCACAGGGGGCAACTTCTTTCCTTCATCGGTCCTCTTTCTATGGCTTCTCTAGAATCGACATGGAGATAATAAATAGCTTAGTGGGGGCAATTGCCCCTCCTCGGCCCCCTCCATCCCTCCACAACTGGTTTAGAAAGTCAAGCTCCCATTTGCATTGCCACCTTCTATCTTTTGGCCCATTGCCTCATATCATTTGCATTTCACCTCCTTGATAATTCTTATGTGGAGCTCCTTTGACTATGAATTTGTATTTAATTGATTTTTCTGTAGTTCCTCTCTGCACTTCATTAGAGTCCCACTAATAGTAGGCCCACCTGCATGAATGGTGTAATCAAGGTATAACCTATACCTATATGATACCATGTGATTATGTAATTAATGTAATAATGGTGGGTCTACAAGTATAGTTCATAGACATATCTACGTGGGACCCAATAACTATTAGATCAAATTAATCTAGCCATCTACATGAGACCTATTAGAGGGTCCCATTTAGGTGAAGATGAGAGATGCATACGAACTTCATCTAGTAGCCCTAGGTAGATCGGTATAAGGGTGGATGGTCAAGATATTTCATTTAGTTGATCCTACATGGATGGATGGATTGACTAGATCTAGTGGGTTTGAGGTACGTAGGCATCATGGGTAAAAACTTAGGGTTGCAAATGGAACGGTTCAAGTTGGAGCCATACTGGATCCGGACCCATTTACGGTTCCGATTTCGGATCCGGTTTTGACTCGGAACCAATTTTGTTGGTTCGAGACCCGGTTCCAATAGAAATACCATGATCCACCTAGAGAATTGGATTTAGTTTAAAAATTGGATCTAACTTCTCTTCAACTATTTCATTTTTTCTTAAAATAAGTATATCATTCAACTTATAACAGTGCATCAAGTCTACTATCTCCAGCATTATACATAAAAATGTCAAAAAAAATATATTTATTTTAAGGTACAATTTGCAATATCAAAGACTCATATGCCGGGTCCCGGGTCCACAGATCGGAACCTATATAGACTTGGAACCAAACCCGTTTATCAATCGGAACCTAAATTAAGTTCCGGACCCAGACCCGTTGATGAATCGGAACCTAAAATAGGTTCTAGATCCGGTCTTTTTGTGGTTGAAACTTTTGGGTAATCGGATACCTATTTGTAACCCTAGGTAAAATGGGTTGATTGTTAGATGGTTGTATTTTTCACCCAACTTTTTACATGTAGTTTGTTGCATTTGGTGGTTCCATATGTTTTGTTGGATAGTTGATTTTTCATCTAGTGGTTCTTTTTATTTTTTCTTGACACCTGACCGTTTCAACGACTTACACAAACACTATTGGATGAAAGATCCAATCATATAAACATCCACCCATTTTGTCTATCCATGTCAAACCCACTAGATTAATCAACCCACACAACTTTGTGGATCAGTTTCATGAAACATCTTGCCCATCCACCTATATACCCATCCACCTATGGCCCGCTAGATGAAGACCTTATGCATCTTATTTTTACTTAAAAAAAAAAAAAAAGCTTTACCCAACCTATACTTTGTACTTATCCAAATGGGACTGTCATATTCTATACATCTACCCTTCCTACATGGACCCACTGGATTGGTGGACGACCAAATAATTTTATCTAGTGAGTCCTATTTAGATGAATAGATTAATTTGATCTAATAGATCTCTATCCTATAAAGATATTTAGAAAGGCTTTATTTGTAATGCCCACTATCCTTCTAATCTTAATATAACGTTATGATATTGTGTTATTTAGATGGGCCATCTTGATTTCATCATGTAGATGATCCTATTGTTTACATAGAGAGGTGGGAAACTTACCCATGTGCAGAGAAACTTTACAAAAAGGGGAGAGATGGAGAGACACACAAGACAGAAGGGTAATTATGAAATATAAGAGAAAAAAATTATGCTGAGTTATACACAAGACTTTGGGCTATCAATAAGACCGGTCGAAGAAATCTGTTGTTTGCAATTTGCAATTGATTGTTGCATACTTCTATTTGCAAGAAGTGTACAAAGAACGATCCAAACTATCATTCAATTTACATTAATTTGATATCAGAGCAACTCTAAACCAAAATTATTTCCTATGCAACTTTTCCAATGAGAAGTCCCCGGCGGTCAGATCGAATGTGCAAGAAACTATAAACAGCTACAGTTGTCTTAGGAAAGGCCCATAGTCTCCTTCCTTTCTCCTTCTTTACCAATTTGGACTCCAGGACCTGCATAGAATAGAAGAGAGAATTGCTACTCATTATGTAAACATTGAACATTTGGAATGATGCTATGTATCACATCAACATGCCTTGGTGCAAGAGAAATTGACATCCATTCGTCCAATTTTTAATATGAATAACTTTCATCAAGATCATACCATCTATATATAGTAGCTGCAAATCATATGAATTGCTATGTTATGCAAAATTTAGACAACCTTTCAATTAAATCTGCATAGTGAAGATTTCATGCACACCGTGACTGGTGCGAGGCTGAAAGGTTCCAGTGAAGATAAGAGCTGGGTCAAAATTTAGCTTAGATCCAATTATCCTGCTATCTATAAGAGCCCCAAGATTATACATATGGATGTATAATCATTAGATGTTTGGGCGCTTAAATAGGATTATTTAGATCATAAGTAGACCAAATTAAATCTTGACTCACTCCAAATCCGCTCTTAGACATTTCAATCTCACTTACATATGATTGGCATGCATTCCAGTGGACCTCACAAATGATTCTCAAATTAAAGGAACAACTTCTCTTATATAATGGACATTTTACGCGATTTTGTCTTGGCGCAGTCACATTACCTCATTGGGGATTTTGGAGACACTGCTTTGCATTCCTGTCCCACTCATCCCATTGCTTGTCCCTACATTAAAATAAAAATAAAAACACATAAATACATTATTCATTTATCAGCACGCGAAAGAAAACATGTTTTGAGTAATTTTGATATTTTCTATGTTTTGAGATGATAGATTTTTTTTTATATATTTATTCATTTTCTTTCTATAAAGATGCCGATGGCAGAGAAAGAAATGTAGTTGTATGCTAAAATGGATTTTATACATTTGAATTTCTTTGTATATGATTCCTTTTTTATATATAAATTCAGACTAAATCTTTTTGAAAAAGAAAAAAAGATGAAAAGTCAAATTTTGAATTAAATTCTTTGTTAGCAAAAAAGAAGTAAAAAGACATTGCAAAACAAAGATAAATGACAAGGAGCCGATGCACTTTTTGTAATCTCTTTTTTTTTTTTTTTTCTGGTAGAATGTCATGTCATTCAATAATTAATCGAAGGGTTGAAAAATTCCACGAAGATCATTGGTAACACACACATAATTGAATTGATTACATTATATATGGTTTTAGAACAAAGTTAATTAGGTACCCTCTATTGGCCAAGGCCAAAGGCGTTTACTCATGGAGCATACATAGTAACATAGATCCTGACCTAACATCTTGTTTTTTTTTTTTTTTTTCATCTTTTTCTAAAAAGATCAAAAAATATTGAAAAATAAAAAAATTACATTTCTTTACCTTATTGGCCTTTATAATATTTTAGATGTGAATATTCATAATAGTAGAAAACAAATGTTTGTTGTGGGTAAAGCCAATATATACGACGCTATAATATTAAGGGGAGTTCTATTTGGCACCACAAATCTTTCTCTCCCCACCACTAGAAGACAAAAAATGTAATTTTTTCCTAAACTACCCCTCCCCCCCTCCCCCCTCCTCGTCCTCCTCTTCCCTTCCTCCCTCTCCCACCCTCCACCCTCATCTCGCGCGCCCCCCCTCCCAGTCTCCAGCGGGGAGGGAGCCCCGGCTAGCTGGCTGGTCTCCCTCCCCTTCTATTTTCTTTCCCTCTTCTCCTTCTGTCCCTTCCTCTTCTTCCTTCTCCTTCCCTTCCCTACTCTTCTTCTCCATCCCCTCCCCCTCCCAGTCGCCGGCAGGGAGGGAGATCGGGCTGCAACAGGCGGAACCATGGAGCCCGATCTCCCTCCCCGCTGGTGACGGGGAGGGGGAGGGAGAGGGAGAAGAAGAGTAAGGGAGGAAGGAGAGGAAAGAAGAGGAAGGGAGAATAGGGAAGAAGAGGAAAATAAAATAGTAAGGAAGGAAAATAGAAGTGAAGGGAGGAAGAAAGAGGGAGAGGGGGGGGCGAGATGAGGGAAGAGGGTGGAGGGTGGGAGAGGGAGGAAGGGAAGAGGAGGGAGGGAGAGGGAGGAAGAGGAGGAGGAGGGGTAGTTTAAGAAAATTTATTTATTTATTTATTTATTTATTGCGGTGGGAAGAGAAGTTTTTAAGCTGCTAATAGAACTCCCCTGATATTAATGTTCTTGGAAATCATTGTATGGATATCTCAGGACAATTTCAAATTTGGGATTTTTTTCAAGATACTATAGGAAAAATATGGAGAAGCATACATTAATGTTTAAATAACTCAAAATATAAAAAAAAAAAATGAAAAGAAAATAAAGAATATTTTAAAATTTCCTCATTTAATCTTTATTGTATTCTGTATTTTTGTTGCGATATTGTAATATTTTCGCTGCATTTACTATTCTTCCAATATTTTTATGAATTCATAATATTATATAGAATTAGTGTTCCCTGGTAACATTCACTGAGTTGAGATTCCTATTTTTAAGAATACAAGTCGAATCCAAATATACTGAGGCATACTATGGTTTTGCTTTGGAAGTTTGGAACTCAAAGACGTGTGCGCGCGCACGCGTGCGTGGGGGTGGGGGGGGCATGAATAACTCGTGGAGCCCACCCATGAAGAAGGGGGGGGGGGGCATGAATAACTCGTGGAGCCCACCCATGATCCATTCAATCCTGTCACACACCCACTATTTTAACCCATTTGAATGTCATGGGCCTCTTTTTCTTTTTTTTTTTTTACATTGATTTGAATTGGATTGACTGTTGGATTAAAAACAACATTGTTATTTATCCAATTGCTATTAAAAAAAAAAACTGATTACAAATATTACACATCTAAAATAATCACACAAAAAAGATGATAACAAGCACAGAAAAAAGTGATAATTTAAAAGTAGGGAGATGAAATTGAATGTGTTGAATAGTGCACAATAGCATGCGTACTCAATCTACAGATTACCTATTCATTAATTATGATAAAGATGTCAATCCAAATGCTTCTTTTAAGTTATAAAGGTTAAGTCAACATTGAGTTAATAGGTCAGGGTCAAGTAATTAATGTGGTTAGTAAAGTTGGGTCGGGAAGTCAAATGTCATATCTTGACTTTAATCCAATCCATTGATTAATTGGCTTAGAGAAATGTTAACTTAAACCCACAAAAAGAAAAGAACTCTAACTTTGAATGACAAGTGAGTTCAAGTTTCTAATATTCCACCGGTAGCTCAAATGGCGGGGCACCTCCCTTCCATAAAAACAACTAAGGATTAATTCCTAACTGTAGCGCTGATGGTGAGGGACTTGATTGAGTGAGTACGATGGATATAATTATTTATATTTAAAAAGGGAGATTAAAGTTCGGTTGGTAAGTTTGATCAAAATTGCTACTCCCGTCAATATAGTCTAAAACTTTCTCCCATTAAAGGATGATAGTTATTTTACCAACTATGTCATGACAAAATTCTTACTAATTATCATAACTTAAAAGAGTTTGTAAAATTATCTTACTCAAATTTCATTAGAAGGTAACTCGCACCTGACTTAAGCCTAACATGTTGCCATCAACCTAATATTATTTTATATTTATAAGTTTGTAATGACCTTGATAGTTATTTATTAGGCTGCAGTTTCATCTTGGACCAATCCGTTGCATATGACTCAATTGGGTTTAAACTTGATGTTTTGTTCAATGCATTTATTACCATTGGATTGACCACTATATTTTTTACCTTCAAATCAATAAAAAAAATTATAACTTATTTACAAATATGAATGTTGTGACCATTTCTTTCTCAACCGTTATTATATATTATATATTAAAGTTGTTACTTTTATCGAACCAATTTCAATTTTAACCCTTCTAATTTCAAACTTGACCTCTAAATTCCAAATTTCTAACCCTAAATTTTTTAGGTGTTAAATCATTTAAATATTATTAAGATAATTGTCTCATTTAATTTATAATATCATCAATCAAAATATACCTAAAAGAGAGGCTTTTCTTTCTTGATAAGAGAGAAGCTCAAGTTCATTTCACTCAACAATTTAAAATTATGACCAATATACTCTCTACAGTTATATAACTTTTTCTTTAACCAAAATAATCTCAAGAATTATGCACAACTTACTTTTAGGCTCATACTTAATAAATCTCATTATGTCACTCCAATTGAAATAGACCCTCCAGTTTGATCATTCTTAAAATACTTGATAAAAAATAAAAGAAAAACCAAATTACTTGATATGTAGTTAAAATTTATATAAATTTCTAACTTCTCATAATCTTTTATATTTTTTATTACTTTTATTTTTTAACATTTAAACATTGACACCAATAAAAATTTAATAACGTTCAATTTATAAAACTAATTATATATTTAAAATCTTGACCCCTATCAATGCTAATATGACAAATGTCCATGCTTTAAGTACGGGTGGTCAAGCTAGTTATTATATGTGAAGCCCGAGCGATTTGATTTGAAAATTGAGGTTCAATTTGGCAATCGGTTGCTCAATTTTGCTCTTCGATTTTGACTTTATCTATAGTCCATATTAATTAATCCATATAGGGGTGCTCATTAATTAGGCAGGCCCGATCCCAGCCCATAGCCCGCGAAGGTACAACCTATGGCCCAGTAATGCATGCCTTGTTGGCGGATAGATAAACTTATTGATGTTTGTGGAATAATGGATGTGTTTAAATGGCCTATTAATGGCATGAGGGTTTGAAAATTGAGCAATACAAAATTTTGTATTTATTGCTTTATACAAGCTTCAATGTGGTATTTATGGCATCATATAAGAATCAATGAGTAATATTTATAGCCAAATACAAGCCTCAATGTGATATTATTACCTTATACAAGTTTCAGGGACAATTTAAAAAAATAAAATTTTTTGTTTTTTTTTTTAGAAAAATAGAAGGCACATTACATTGGTTAGCTCGCCAGGGCACGGTCCAACACGACACGAGCCTGCCCGTGCCTGTGGGCCGTGCTGGGCTGAGGGCGGCCCTGCCATTTTGGGCACGCGCATGGCCCGTGAAGTTTCAAAGGCCTGGTCCATTTTACACCACCTATCGTAAATTTTGTAGATATTAATTGACCTCCATAATCAGTAATCACCGTAAAAGTGTGATTCCATTCTTACCTTTTGCCTTTTCACCATCCTCCGATTCAGCGAACGAGTTACGGAAATAGACCCTGAAACTCGGTGAACTCGGTCCAACCATAGCTCCCAAATCGCCCACCTCTTCATCTTTCTCATTGCAAACCTTCACCTTCATCTCCTCCACTCCTTGCTCTTCACTGTAATGGATTGCGATCTCATCTATCGTACCGGTGGGGGGCCGGATCTTCATTTGTGGCAACAGCCGGAACTCCATCTTCGAGACGCTGCACCCCATCGGCGACGATAGAAGAGAGAGAGAGAGAGGTAGAGAATAGAGAAACAAGGAGACAGACAGAGCCAATGAGAGAGAGAGAGAGATAGAGAGAGAGAATTAGAATATCAAAGAAAAGTGTTTGCTTTTTGAGGATTAAGGAATGATATTTTGATTTTGAAATGAGAGGTAGAGAGAAGATTCCGGGCATTTTGTGTTTCGGGTTCCTTGTTTGTTGAAATGCCAACAGTGCGGTCTTCAATGGAGGGAGAGGTTGTTAGTTGGTGAAAGCATCCCTGAAACTAGAGAAAATGAGCAAGATAAGATAAAACAAAACGTCTAAATGGCCATCCCTATTTTGAAAATGAGATCAGGGCATGTTCAGGCCATTTTTCAAAATGAGATCTTATGATCCAGGGCATGATTAGGCCATAATATCAGGTCAAGTAAAACGATTGAAGATAAAATTTGGCCACTATTTTTTTTTCAAATTTGAATTAAATTTACAATTTTAAATGAAATTACAACTTTGAAAAGATTTATTGCTTGGAATAAAATTACAATGTATATAAATATTTGCTTTATTTTTTGTTATATGTTATATAAAAAAGGGGAGAAGATGAGACCGACTTATATAACATCAATATGTATATACTAAACAAAAAAACAGCTAGGAGAGAGAGAGCGCACGCTTTTGAGAAGTTCTTAGAGAGAGAAAGCACGCACTTGACCCTTGATGACTTGCTTTATCTTTGTCTTTGAAAAACTAATTCAAATTAGTTTAAGCACCTTAGAGCCTTAGAGAAAGAGAAAGAGAAAGAGTGTGTGTGGAGATGAGTGATGGAGGATGATATTTATAGGTCATATATGTTGAAAAGATTTTTAAAAGCCGCATAATATGGATATTTTATGATTGTTAGCGGCCTAGGTGGGTCGTGCCGGGCCATGTCAGGCTAGGCCACGGCCAAGTCAACGCCATGCCCCGGCCCAGTTTTCAACTCTACATGTGATGGGCAGGGACGGACCTACATGAGAGACCGCCCTAGATGAGATTGATAAATTCCCTACACCTTCTAATGGGCCCCTGGCCATGCCCCAAATGTTTCAAAACATGTGCCCCACCTATTGCAGTCTTGTATTGTAGTCTTATAAGATGAGTGTTGGAGTCTCGCCATGTATTGGAGTCTTGATTGAGTAGTGTTGTATTGCAGTCTTGCAAGATGAGTAAAGAAGACACGTTGTAGAGAGACAGATAGAGGGTCTTGTGCCTGGGCTAGTCTTTGTTTTATCGGAGAAGTTGGAAATGAAATATATAGAAATAAATTGAATGAGAATTGGGTGTTCGAAAAGAAGAGTTTATTTTATAAAGAGAATGAATAATAAAGAAAGATATGAGAATTGGGGGATTGAAAAATGAGATATTAATATTTAAAGGGAGAATAGTGTGTTTGTTTTATAAAAAGAGTGATTTGTAGATTATTAAAATGTCATGAGCATCTAAAATTCTCATTTGCTTTATGTGTACTTATGTGTGAGATTTACCTTTTTTTTTTTTATTTGCTGAGATTGAGTGCGTATTTTGAATGAACTAGAATTTCCTTCAATTCCATAATCCATAGTGATTGACTGTATCATATTATTGTCATTCTCAAATTCTCTTTTACATGGGAGTTTGCTGCCTCTTTCTTTCTTTCTTTTTTTAATTAAAAAAACTGAGTTTTAACCACTTATTTCTTCTTCCTCCTTTTTTTTTTTGGATCATGATATGATGTTTATAATTATACTAGCAAAAGTTTAGCCCCTACCTAAATGAAAATCATGGTCCGCCACTGGTGATGGGTAAGTACATTTTCTTTTCGCCGATTCCTTTATCTCCTTACAAACACTTTTGAGACGTATGGGATGACTGGCTAGATGCACAAGTTGGATGTTGGTGGGACCAACTACCTCCCGTAGCTACCAAGAGTCCAGATCCTTTGTCACAACTATTACACAAGAATCGTGTGACACATTCCTGAAACTCCATCTTGGGGCTCGTATTAGATATAATCTGAATCGCTCAAAATGAATCTCAACCCCTCCACGTACATATTTCCAAGTTTCAGTTCAAAAGGCGAGGATCCCGCCATCCGATTGACCACCATGATTAAAACCAACTAGTGCCCAATCATGTTTCCGTCATTGTGCTCAATGACCCACACCCTTTGAACTAAAACTTGAGGATGTATCAATGGTTGAACAGTCCAAATTATCTCTATGTGGGCCCCAGGATGAAGTTATGGTAACATGTTACACTGAATGCTTCCCGTGTAATAGCTGCGACATAGGATCCAAAACTCGTTTTTTTTTTTAAGAGCAACTAAGAATCATTACTTTTGATCGGACGAGTTAATATCCAATAAACCTAAATTGGAAAGACTGGATAATCTAAAATAACGAGAATAGTAAAGAACCCTCAAACCATTTCTAAGGTCGAAATGGTTTGGTCTGCAGGGACCACCAGCCCCACCTATGATTAGTTTAATAAGCCCATCGCAAAGAAGTAGTGCAGAACTAAATTTGAACCTCATAAGCTCAGGCAATAAGGTTGACGCACACAGTGCTCATAGCACCAGCAGGTGAAAATCTTCCCACATACAAACACTACCTTTGAGGGCCATTTGGATCCTCAGAACTCTGTTGGACTGCCCTCCAGTTTAGCCGTAGCCCTATTTACTTGTAATTGATGGATGATGAAAGAACAAAAACACTGCACAAGGTACTTAAGTTTATCCAGAAGTATTGACCCAATTTATAGATCCAAATGCACCCAACAGATCAGAGTTCACTTTGTTTTAAGTAAATCATGTGCTCTAGACTGACCTGCATCTGATGAGAGAACAGTTCAACAGATGATTTAGGTGGTGGCTTAATCACATTGCAAGCACTTCCAAAAGCAAGAAGAAATGAAGGGAGCGGGTCAATAAATACACAGTCAGCAGGTAAATGCATTTGACAAAACAGCTGAAACCTTTGGAAAATGTAATAAACTTCCATTTGATTTCGCCTTTGCTGCCCCTATTCAGTCTGGATGATGAGAAAAGGTGAGAAATAAAAACATACCCAGTTCAAATTTATACCTGGGGCGGGCTTCTCCAGCTGTTGTATAGACATTTAAGTGACCACTGAGTAGGGTTGTAACGGTTCGGTTAACCGGTCATTTTGGGAAAACCGTTAACCGAACCATAATCACGGTTTTCTGCCTTTTAAAACCGTAACTGTATCCACAAAAACCGTGGAAAACCGAATCACGGTTAACCGTATTAGACGGTTCCGTTACGATTAATAACCATGGAAAAATCTGTTCGGGTCAAGAAATCATTCGCCCAATGACCTCGTTGCCGTCGACCATCTTGTCATAAAAAATACCTTGAGGGAAGTAGAGACTTCTGATTAAAGGAATGGATTCTTTCCACCGCTTGGAGGCGCAATTGCAGGTGCAAAGCATTACTGATGTGGGAAAGAATGAATTGAGCCATGGCATCTGGAAAGGCATCCATGGGTGTTATATTGACACTAAAATATCAAAGGGGTTTCAAAAGATAGAACCCAAATTGGCAATGTAAGGTAGGGGGAAAAGAACTGAGAGAGAGAGAGAGAGAGAGAGAGAGAGAGAGAGAGATCTACAACAAGGAAGAGAATGAGCCAACCCAGAATACCCATCAAACCCCAAAACAAGAAAGTCATTTCAGGTAAAAAAAAAACCCAATAGCAAGAAGAAAGTTTAAAAGAAAATGAAAGATTCTCTAAGTAAAGGCGGAAGTAAAAGACAAGGAACCGAAATTTGCAAACCCCCAAAACCAGAAACTAAAATAGAATGTATACCCACTCTTCACTTCAGGTAAAACCCCAATAGAAAGAAGAAACTATGAGAGAGAGAGAGAGAGAGAGAGAGAGAACAAGACTTCTATTTGTTGCACAAATCCAACAGAAAATGAAACATTCTCTAATTCCAGGTAGAAATCAAAGAGAGGGAACTGGAAACTCCATACCCCAAAACAAGAAACTCAAATAAAATGTAAACCCACTCTTCTTTTAAGGTAAAAACCCAATTTCTAGAAGAAACTATGAAAGAAACAGATCAAAACCCAATTTTTATTTGTTGCACAAACCCAATAGATTGTAAAGAAAACAAGATCTAATCAAGAGGGTTTTGAGGTGGGAGAGCTCAAGGGTATAGGACCTCTGTAGTTGGTGTTATCTAAGCCTAGTTTTGGTGATTTAGGTAGGTCGGTAATTGAAGGAAAGAGGAAGAAGAGAAGGATTCTTGTTGATTCCTGAAAAGAGAAAGGGGCTCTAGGGTTTGTTTTGTTATTTATTACATAAGTTAAGAAGTATTTCATTTGGGCCCTTTATTTTTTCTTTTATTTGTATAACGGTACGGTTAACCGTCCGAACCGTATTTTACGTTTCAGTTCAGTTAATAACCGTGAGATGTTATGGAAAACCGTAACAAAAAACCATGAAGTGCGGTTTTTGGATTTCATTAACCGTAACCGAACCGTGAAACACGGTTATTAACCGCGGTTAGGTTCGGTTCAATTAGACGGCTTTTCGGTTTTCTTTTACACCCCTACCCCTGAGGGCTCATTTGTTTGCTCAGAATTGAATCCAGTGGAAGGGGCTTAAAAGAGTAAAGGCAAAGATGCAGAAAGGGAGATGAAATACCCTTTCCCATTTGACAGAAAATGATTACCGAGCCATCACACCAGAGTAAATCATATCTTAGAAGTAAATGTCCACTACAACTTGTAAATTCACTGATAGCTGGGTGGTGGGTGAGGCATCTCCCTCTCGGTAGAAAGAACCTGGGTTGGTGGCTGTGTGTGAGTGCTTATAAGAGAACCCAAAAAAAAAAAAGTCTCATACATCTCTCCACTATATATATCCTTCACTCCCCACCCCATAACCACCTTGTAAGAATCCATTTTATATGAATTCCTAGAAATTCATTAAGCATTCAAATGAGCCAAAGGCCCATTTGCTTGCATGAAATTATATTCCTTGTAATTCTAAGAAAACGTATTCCCATCAAAGTGGCTAAAAGGAAATCTACAAATGGACATAAAAAAAATGTCCCCTTTAGTGAACAATGAACCCAATCATCGACCTAGCAAATCTACTCCCAAGAAAGTCAGGTCCATCTACATCACCACTTGTACCTTTCAACCCTCACATCTTTAATAATCCTTCATTGAAAACCATATTACCACGAATTCCAGGGATTTCAATTACATGCAAATAAACAGCCCTAAACAAAAATGAAATATAGAAATATTAGCCAGTTAGGTGTAATTTTCTAAAAAAGTGTTCGCATTTCTAAAAGAAACAATAATGAAAAAACATGTTTGGATGTGTAAGGTTAACTGTTTCGAGAAAAAATGTCTAGAAATTGTTCTGGCCAATACTCTCCTTATAATGGAATGCGAGAAATGTGCAAGAAATTATTGTAAATGGTTTTTAGGGAGAAATGTTCGTTCAAACTGAACGGGCCACATCTCTGGTTACATTCAACATCGAAACCAATCGAACTGCACATCTCTTTCTATGGTACACGTCTCTCCCCATCCTTGTAAAGTGTCTTCTACCTTCAACAAAAACAAAAGAAAAAAGTCTCATCTTTGCTCCCCTCTCCCTTTCTTTTAAGTTTGCATATTGAGGATTAGGTCATCGAAGACATGGGACCCACTTGCTCATAATCCAGGTTTGAACCTACACTAATTATGTTAATAGGACTCTGTTACATAAATAATGTTAATAGGAATTTACATGTCGTTGTTTCAATGTTTAGTCCAATAGCTGTGATTTTTCAGTCAATGCAATTTAGTCCCAAAGAAAACCTCCATAGCAAAAGCCAATCTCATGAGACAAACTATGTCTCGGGCAATCTTTTTTTTTTTTTTTCTTCCTCCTTCTCATGGTCCTTCTTACTTTTATTTTTATCTCAAATCAAATAATTCATACAAAAGTTTGTTGTACTTTTAATTTAAAATTTATTTTTAGAGAATTTTACGGGGAAAAAACCCTTAGATGGCCCGTGCACAAAAAAAGGGCCTCATAGTTTCTACTGCACAAAAAAGGTCCGCCTACCAATTTTAACCTCTTTTTTTACCATTTTAGATTGAGTGACAATATCGTCACTCGTTTCAATTGAGCAACGATATTGTCGCTCGTGTCTTCTTCTTCCTCTTCTTCCTTCCTCTTTCTCCATCTCCCCCACTCCATTCCTCACTCCAAGAAGAGCGCCCCACATGCTTGCATCTGTTTCTAATGGCATACTCTTCGGATGTCGCATAATACAAACTATTTTGGTCCTTGAAGGTGAAGTTATTCAAGAGAAGAAACTTTTCAGTGAGGACTGTTATTGAAGCAGAATAGAGATTATGACCAGAGTTTGGAAGAGGATGGAAATAGAGCCGAACTCAATGGCGGCCCTTCTGCCGGATATCGAATTCATAAGAAGACGGTTGGGTGGAAGCCCGGAGGGACTGATATATTGGATATGGAACACTAAAATTAGAGCTAGCAACAGCAACATCACCCTCACTTTCTAACAGAAAAGAAGGCTCATGAGAATCAATAACAAGGTCTGACCTTGAACAGATACATTTTGAGAAGACCCACATGCAATTAAGTAATTGTTGATAGGGTTAAATTCAGAAGAAGAGCCATGAAGCAACAAGCTACAAAAAACAATGGGAAACACCCAGGCTATTCTCCTCAATAACCCCATTTTCACCATTTCCTACAATTTCAATCCTTGAAGAAACTCAAAATCCAAAATTCTAAAATGATTGGAATAAAATTCAATCAAGTAGACGATCCAATGCCGGATCTAGAAACCATAACCATCCATCCGCCAAATCCTTTTGTGCAACTCAAAAGCAATTCTTTTCAGCTAATTGATTAGGCTGTCATTTGCAGAAGAGCAGAGGACCCACATCTCAAAAACAAAATATTTTAAAATCCAGAGGCTGTATTCAGCAGACTTCATAGCTTTTGTTTTTATCCGAGTAGATTTAAAGAGATGGGTATTAAATAACACCACCACCCATAATAGCCTTCCAACTGAGCTTTACTGCCACACCTTTTCATTCATCTCTCTTGTTTTTAATAATAAAGAGATGGAGTGAGGGAGATGGAGAAAGAGGAAGGAGAAGAGGAAGGAGAAGACACGAGTGAGAATATCATCACTCAACAAAATGAGTGACGACATCACTCGGTCTAAAAATGTAGAAAAAGAGGTTAAAATTGGAGAGAGGGCCTTTTTTTTGCAGTGGAAACTATAAGGTCCTTTTTTGCGAATGGGTCATCTTAGGGCTTTTTTCCCGTAAAATCCCTTTTTTTTTATATTTACCAATACTTTCCCAATAGTATCCCAATAAAATAAAGATACTGAAATGATTTCAATATTATTTTCTATCGGTAACACTCTGATAATAATATTGAATTGTAGGAATGTGACGGAACAATTTTAATAATATGCTGCAAAATGAGTTCTTTATTCATTTTCAGAAAAGAACATTCCCAAAACAACCGGTTCTCATCCCAGAAAGAATTTCAACTCAGGAATGATGCCAAAGAGGCCCTTACAATCACTCTCCATGATTTGTTACATTCACATCATGTCTACTAGGGGTGTCAAATGGGTTGGGTTGGGTAAAAATGTGTTGAGTAGGGATATCTACAGCTTGAATCTCAACCAGTATCCAACCCATTTTTTAGATGGGCCAAACAACATTGACCTGCACCCGATGCTAATCAGCCTGACCCTACCCGCATATACAAAGAGAAATGAGTTTCGTCCCATATGCAAAGAGATCTAATGCTGACAAAATCCATGAGGAAGAGGAGAAGGGGAGAACTCAAACCTACTGGATTCGTGGGGATCTAGAGACAGGCAACAAAGAAAGTGAGCAGCAGAATGTAACCCACATCGATGCCGTGAAGATGTTGAGAGACTAGATAGAGATTGGTTTCAGGCATTGCTTCCTTCTTCTCCTTGCGTTTTCCTCCTCATTCTAAAGGCTAGAGCTAGGGTTTTATTCTTTCCAAGACTACAGTTGGGATTTTCTCTAACTGGGTCAGATGAGTTATCCAAGTCAACCCTAACCCAGTCCGCTTTCCTGCAGGTCAGGTTTACTTGACCCATGGCCGACCGTAAGATTACATGTGGGGTTATGCGGGTTGACAGCAGGACAGATGCTGGTTGTGTCTTTTTGCCTTAAAAACTGTCGAATGTTCCCTAATCACCAAATGGAATTGTGCCAGTTAAATTAACCAAGGATTTCCTTAGTAGTAGCTAGAGCAAGATAGTACCTATGTAGCAAAAACACTACATAAAGAATTTGACACTTGATTTGGGTTTCAAGACATCCAACTTCTCAGCACAATTAAGAGGCAATTTCAGATGGAAGGAAAGGAAGAGGATGTACTCCTAGTACTACTTTCAGAAGATTTCCTGAATCTGAGGAGATTATGGCTTAGGCACGACAATTGACAAGAACAATTCTTAAACTAAAGCTTAAGCCCTTGCCAACTCAATGGAGACATCACCAATGAAGTCAACACCAATCTGAAGAGCATATAATCTGAATTCATTGGGTAGGAGGAAGAAAGCACAGACCCCTTTACTCAAGAAGCCTGGATGTCCTCTTCTCCTAAACATATTTATATTGGATCACTCTACTACTATCACTGCTAAAAATAACCTCTGAATCTTCAACTTGAACTAAGACATTATACATGATGAATAAAATAAATATATTACTCTCCTAGAAGGATTGGACTTAGGCTGGACGTGTGGACCCTTAATTACGCATGGAACTTAATAGTCACTTGATTGTGCCCACTTGTATGAGCCAGTTGACCAGGTCCCTTGAAGCTTCTTTTCTTACATACGCCCATGGACAAGGCTGCATTGAATATCCCCTCTTGAATTGGCTCAACTCCAGTAGGTGAAGGGCTTGGTAAAATTCGTGTAAAAGTTCATATTGAGCTACCGTAGGTCTACATTTGTAATAAATTTGCTATCAGACACAGGTCGTCCTCCTTTCCATCACACCATGAACTTCTAATTGTGCCTCCATGAGTGGTGAAGCCAACTGATTGCCAAGAATCTCTTCATTTTCTTCTATCCTTAGAATAATAGGAAGCACGATAGCATGTTCTTCATTGTCATCATTGTATGACCATGACAGATGGTCAAATCTTCAATTTTGATGTGGCCATATGTTTAGTTAGTTAGGTAGATCCAAAACATACACACTGGAACTTATTTCTTTACAATCTTGTATGGACTCACACTTTCAGGGTGAACCTCTTGTACAAACCCTTTAAAACAACTTCAGATTTCGTCCTGTACATAACCTTGTCTTCTACATTAAACTCAACATAGCTATGTCCATTTCAACACTCTTTACATGCACCTTTCATTTTGTGAACCTCTCATCATGGACGCTGCACATAGACTGTGAAATTCTATGCCTCTTCACTTGGTCATCACTACATTAGCAATTGCACCAGATCAATGGGATGTTGGTAGAGCTGTCAAACGGCCAGGCCAGAGTCTTCCCTTACCCTACCCCTCATACATGCGTCTTCCCTTACCCTACCCTCGTACATGCGGACCATGCCAAACTTGTTGGTATATGCTGATCACAAAACACTCCAAAAGCAAGTCTCTACTTCAATTATCCCGCTCTTATCTTATGTTGGACATCTTTCTCAATCTCTCTATCCTTATTAATTATCAAGCCAAGTTATCACAATGAATCTCTGTGGTATTATCTCCAACACTTCTCATAGGAGTTTCAATTCATGGGATATTGGTAGAGCTGTCAAACGGCCAGGCCAGAGTCTTCCCTTACCCTACCCTCATACATGCAGACCATGCCAAACTTGTTGGTATACGCTGATCACAAAACACTCCAAAAGCAAGTCTCTACTTCAATAATCCCGCTCTTATCCTATGTTGGACATCTTTCTCAATCTCTCTATCCTTATTAATTATTAAGCCAAGTTATCACAATGAATCTCCGTGGTATTATCTCTAACACTTCTCATAGGAGTTTCAATTTTTCGCATATCCCCACTTAAGTTGCAATTTTTGTACGAGTTATTTTACAGCCCTTGGTTCTAAAGTCTTTTGCTATCTCTCAAGTTTCGCATTCATGCCATTTCTTCATTCATCAACCAACACTATATCTGCAAACAATATACACTAAAATACCTCCTCTTAAATATGAGTAGTTAGTTCATCCATAATCAGTGGAAAGAGATAAAGGCATAAACTGACCCTTGAATCCTGATACAAACCTATGGTCATTAGAAACTCACTTGTGTCACCATAAGCAGTTCACACACACCATACACACATACATTAATAAACAAAGGGCTGGATCGGGTTGGTTGTTAGCCCAATCTTCAAGATAGCGAGCTTTTCAAAATCAAGCCCCTACCCAACCTACATGATTTCGGAGAACAAAAGAAGCCCTTGCTTGTGTAGAATTTGCAATTAGTAAAGTCTATAAAGTCAGGAGGAGAGAATTTTATTAATATTACACATCTTGGTGGTGTGAATCCAAGTAATAAGTTATGGGTGAGTGTTCATCCATAATCTCGGATGGGAATGGTGAGTATCATTCTGGCCTTTACAAATACGCTGTGTAGGATACCAAGGTGTTGTCTAAACTCTAAATCAACAATGTTGCTGAGTGTGTAGTTTATATTGTAAAGCATATGAAGTTTTCATCTCCTTCATCAATCAAGTTGCGAATACAATCGAAGTTCCATCAATGTGCACGAAGATCAAGCTGAGAAAGTTCCTCACCAAAGCAATTGGAAAAGGAATCAAATTTATGAGGTGATTCCAAGCTAGTAATAGTATCCATGTATCAGCTTGAGGGAAAGTGTCAAGAAACAGTTGGAGTTTATTTGAAAGTTTGGGTTAATAGGTTTATCTATAATTTGGAGTAAGTTCCTAAATTAAGATTAGATTAAATTTGTGTAGTTTATATTGTAGAGCATATGAAGTTTTCATCTCCTTCATCAATCAAGTTGCAAATACAATCGAAGTTCCATCAATGTGCACGAAGACCAAGCTGAGAAAGTTCCTCACCAAAGCAATTGGAAAAGGAATCAAACTTATGAGATGATTCGGAGCTAGTAATAGTATCCATGTATCAGCTTGAGGGTAAGTGTCAAGAAACAGTTGGAGTTTATTTGTAAGTTTGGGTTAATGGGTTTATCTATAATTTGGAGAGTAAGTTCCTAAATTAAGATTAGATTAAATTTGAGTTATTTTAGACTAGAGTTATAATGCAATTAGGATTTCCTATTATAATGTGATTAGGTTTCCCAGCATGCTTATGATTAGGTTTCCTAGTTTGAGTTAACATCTTTTATTTTATTCTATAAATGACTATTAGCTATTCACACTAATATAGATCCAAGAATTGTGTTAAGATGTATCCTAAAATTTCAACCATCCTAAGTCTTCCATCCTACTGCACTAATATGTCATTGGAGAGAGACTCGTGGGCCACATGTGGGACCCAAGGGAGTCTAGAGATCTTATTATTTTATAAATTGTAAATAGTTTCTAATAGAAGAGTTGTATTTAGGAATAGATTCTTATTTTCTATAAGATCCTTATCTAGTTTCCTAGTTTGATTAGGAGTAAGAGTCTTCGTGCTTGAGTTTCTTTTACTACTTATAAAACATTGTGGAGATCAGAATCTCAGAGCTGAGTTTAATAGAGTTTTTCCGTTGCGGGATTTTATAGTTGGAAAGTGTCTTCATCGTGAGATTGTTTCAGTGGAAATATAAAATTGTGGTGCGCACCTACGATCCAAATCCTAAAATCCATAGAATATCTCTTGAACTATTCCCCATAAAATCTATCATATTTCTTTTATTGGAAAGCTTTAAAAAATTTCAGATCTTTTCTCAACTAAAACCTCTTTTGGATGATTACCTCCCTAAAATCTCCCTTAAATTTCAATTGAGTCAATGGGAAATTGCTCCCGAGGCTCCTTTCACAAAATATAGCCTCTCCTTGCTTTGGTGTTGCAAATACAGTGCTCCTTTCACGAAATAGAGTGTCTTGTTGCTTCGGTGTTGCAATGTGGGCCCACATGTACCACGTCATCCCAAGCCTTCCATCCTCTAGAATCTCTGTTGAACAATTCCCTCCCTAAAATCATCTTCAACATCAAAGCCTTATCCTAATTATGTTACCGTCAGCTACATGAATTATGTTCATCCATTCCATACTCCTTAAAATTTCTTTTGTTTTGGAATTTAAAGTTTTTTTTTTTTTTTCCTCTCAACTAAAATCTCTCTTGAATAATTCCCTCCCTAAAATCCTCTCAAAATTCCTTTTTTTTTTCCTTCTAATCAGTATCCCCATGGTATTTGAGTATTTGACCCAACAGGACTAATCTCATGGGCGCACACATGACCCCGCAATCTTTTAAAATTCTTTTGTTGGAAGACTTTGAAGTTTTTTAGATTTCTTCTCAACTAAAATCTCTCTTGAATTCTCTATTTTGTGACAAGAGCATCAGAAGCGATTTTTGCAACACTGAGGCAAGGAAAGGCTATGTTTTGTAAAAGGAGCCTCAGAAGTTGCTACCCTTTGATTTAATAATAATAATTTCAATGAAAGAAATTTAAGATATTTTAGTTAAGAAGACATGTAAAAACTTTCAAAGTCGTCCAAACCAAGAAATTTAAGGGCGTGTTTGGCAATTAACTAGATAAGTTAAAGTAAAGTAAATCCAGACAACAAATGGCAAGAGGTCATATCAAAAGTACACAATTTCAGAACTCCCTCCGAATTTTTCAAAAAAAGTCAAAAAAGCAACCTCCTTTATCCACTAAAAGACAAAAAAAAACTCCACTTTTTTATACAAAAAGTCAAAAAGATTCAATACCAAGCAACTAAAAACAGAACACCATCATCACCCCTTATATTTTATTCTCTCTTGATTTGATGCTTCACCTCACCATACATCCAAACACGCCCTATGGGCGATTTTATGAAGGGAATCCTTCAAAGGGGATTCTAGGGATGGAAGACTTGGGATCACATGATGCATGTTGGCCCATTTTGTAACACTGAAGGACGGAGAGACTCTATTATGTGAAAGGAGCAACGAAAGAAACTTCAAAGCACTGAAGCAAGGAAAACGAGCCTCAAGAGCCATTTCCGATTGCTTTAACATATAAAACTGCTTTATTATCAATAATTCTACCCCCAAAAGTTCATTTTTCTCAAGAAGTAGTTAGTGACCAACGCATTTCATCTCATCATAATGATTTGTTCTTCTCCATCTTGATTGGTTCAAGCCAAATGGACTTGAAGGTTATTAGAAATCTCAAGATACCAACTCTTTACAATCAGCGTTGGCGTGAAAACAAATTCTTTATAGAGCCATTAAACTAAAACAGTGGTTCATCTTAGAGGACAACAAGATCTGACAGGACAATAACATTAGATAGAGAAGTTGCAAAATAAACAAGTAGAGTAGTGCTCAAACACAAGAAAACCGTAAAGCAAAACAAAAGAACCGAACCCATATGGAACAGCATGCTCGAACATGCTACAAAAACTGTATGAATCAGACAGCTTCTATCAAATCAATATAAACGCCAAAATATACAAGCCATTGCCCAAGAAAATGGAACTTAAGATTCAAGCACACAAGTTCATTAAGCAAGAACCCAAAAGAAAATTAAAAAAAAAATAAAATAAATATTACATACTCTGCAGTTCTGGCACAGACAATATCAATGTTTCCTGTCAAACAGCAAACTCACTATACAACACATATCACTACTACATAAGGAGTAAAGAAAAAGAATTTAAAAAGAAGGAATTACAGACCTATCATTTAGAGACCAAAAGAATCTCTGGTTTCTTCGGTTTGGTAGGCGTGTTTGCATTAGAAGCTGAATTCGCAGTCGCCTTTGCGGCCAGACGTGCCCTCTTATCAAGCTGAATTAAACTACGCGTGGCCAAAATAGCTTGTGGGAGAATATCATGCATAGCACGAGCATACAATCTCCGGACTGCCATTGACGCTGCATCCTTGACCTCTTGCAAGTTCAAGGGTGCCAAAAGGCAATGCCCTACAATTCTCAGCACGGGCTGAAACAACTCCCATGGGAGAGGAATCCTCGACCCTCTTGGGGAAGAAGTTTCCTGGGCAGTCTCCACACAATGCTCATTCCCATTCGCTTTCTTCGAGTTTTCTCCCCCAATTCCCAATCTCCCAAATTCCTCCCCCACCTCCTCAATCTCAATCTCCCCATCACCCTCCTCATCAGAATCCCTAATCTCAGACGAAAAGCTAATAATATTATTACCACCATTACTACTATCATTACCTTGGCGATCGAGTTCGTCCGGGCAGGAGCAATTCTGGCCAGCCCAAGCTGCAGCAAATCTCGCAAAATACCATTTTGGAGTGAGCGGGCATGTGAGAGATGTGCTTGTAGTAGCAGTCAAGCGCGACTGCAACAATGCACGCACGCTTGGTGGACTTGACTGCGAGTTGGGGTTCCAGGGGGGCGGAGAGGATGCCGATGCGGGGCACGGATTGGAGAGCAGCAGGAGACGGTGGACGGGCGCGAGGAGCGTGGTAGAGGGAGGGCTGAGAGAGGTCAGGCACGGAGACGAGGACGGGCTTGCCTGCACGGGCCTTGACCTCAGTGGAATAGACGGAGAGGAGAACGGCCTCGAAGCCGGCGAGGTTGGGGAATTGGGGGAAGTCGGACGTGGCGGAGACCACGCGGGAGAGGTAGAGGCCGGAAAGGAGGGGGAGGAAGGAGAGGGAGACGAGGCGGAGGTCGGGGTCAGGGGACTGGTGGGTGTCGTAGAGCCACTGGCAGAGAGGGTCGTCGCCGGACCCGGAGAGGGAGGCGGAGACGGCGGAGAAGGCGGCGGGGGAGTGGAGGAGGGAGAGGGCGGGGCGGTCGGAGTCTGCAAGGAGGGAGAGTGGGGAGGAGGAGGAGGGAGGGAGGATGGAAATGAGGGTTTGGATGCGAGAGCGGGCTCTGGAGATGGATTCCCACCATGACTGCATGGAATTAGCGTTAGGGTTGGGGTTGGGGCTAGGGTTGGAGTTAGGGTTAGGGTTAGGGTTTGTGGAGGAGGAAGAGGAAGAAGATGAAGGAGAGCCGTTGATTGTTATGGGGTTGGAGAGCTGGATCTCCATGGCCGTTGTTTCCTTCATCTGGGCTGGAATGGATGGCTTTTCTTCCAAAGTCTCTTTCTCGTCCTGTCTCTCTCCCTCTCTTGAGTCTCTCGATAGTCAACTGTGTAATAGGGTAATGGTAGCTGTTACTAGTTTGGATGGCATAATGAAAACCAGAAAAAAAAAATTATAAAATGAGAATGGCTAAATGCACACTGGTTTTTGCTTTATGCACACTTAATAATTTCCATGCTAAACGACGAAAAATGATAAGTTTTCCAATAAATCTATATGGACATACTCTTTGGACCGATTTTATGACCGATCCCACGTGGCGGTACAGGTGGCGCTGAGGTAGGCAAACCCATCTTTTTCATCTTTTTCAAATGGGCGCCGGAATGAAAAGAGAAAGATGAGGAAATTGTTTGGGAGTCCCAGAAAACTTCGTTGGTTCTTCTCCTTTCACAGACCATTCTCCTTCCTCATCGCCTCCCTGGACATCAGCGAGAGAGAGAGAGAGAGAGAGCAAAGCGTGCATCTCTCTCCAAGCTTCTCGCGGATCTTAGCTCTCTCTCTAAGCTTGCAAAGCTCGGCAGTCTCTCTCTCTCTCTCTCTCTCTCTCTCTCTCTCTCTCACGTGGCCGCCTCTCCATCGGGACGCCTCCCCCTAGCCATCGCTCATCTCTCTTTCTCTCTCCCCATCGCAGCACCTCCCTCCCCATGGTTAACCTTCAAATCGCTCATCTCTCTCTCTCTCTCTCGCCTCATCGCAGCGCCTCCTTCCAGATCGCACTTAGTTCTTTATCTAGTTAGTATTTCTCAGATGGGCTTGATTTGTATTGTACTGTTTGAAGAAATAATTTTTCTCAATGCACTTTACCATTTGAAGTTTTGGGCTTCTCTGTTTTTAGTGGAATCTGTGAGGTGAAGATTTATTCAAAAGCTTGTTTGTTGAGTGAGATTTGAAATTATCTGCTTCATGCCCAGCATTTTATATTTTAGATCATAGAGCATTGCTGGCCATCTAATTAATAAATATGCAACTTGTTAAAAACAGTCAGCATATGAAGAGTGGATATTTTACTTCTATAAAGCATTTTATGCCCCTACATCTAACATCATTAAACAACGATTATAATATATTAGTTATTTTTATCTGTATGCTTTGATTTATGTGTTAGCTTCTGCTTGTTCGAATGGGGCTTCATTCTGCACATGCCATTCTGTGTTAGCTTCTACTTGTTCGAATGGGGCTTCATTCGAATGGGGTTTTATTTTATATGAGGCTCAATGATGACTTGAAAACAGTTGCTGCAATGGATGTGCTTGTTCCTAAAGTTGTTTTGTGTGTATGTGGGTATGGAAAATTAGTTGGACAGGGGTTAGAATATTTGGAAACAATGACCCACCTAATGGGATTCCTGATTTGTCTGAGGGAGATTGATACATTCCTGATTTGAAAATCTTTGTTAGATAATTAAATGGAATAATTTTCACTGTATCTATTTTTAGAAATGAGACTTTGCCTAATTCAATTGAAATAATTATTGCCATTATTTGCGTGGAAAAAACAGGAATGCAACAACTTTATTGGTTGGTGTGATGAATATGTGAGATCGACGGTCAATCACCCATATCCTTACCAGAGTACTCGGTGCCATTGCCCCCCCCCCCCCGGGAAGCTGAGAGCCATGTGCCATATGTTCTTACAAGATTAGAGCTTGAGCAAATTTATCGAATCTTCATAGTTGTTCTGATTGTTTACGGTGTCCTGCTTGTGGTATTATTGTGTCGAATGTAGAATTCATCATGTAAGGGGTTGGTTTGCTGCCATTATGTAAGGGGTTGGTTGATAATGGATAGGTTAAATGGTAGACCTTTTTTCTTTTTTTGTACTTTGATTAATGGAAGCTGCTGTTGTATGAACTGAATATATTTGGGGTAAATGAACGAATCAGTTATGTTTGTATATGATTATATGAGAGCTTATCTATGGCCAATGGATCAATTGTAATTCTCCTAATGGTGAATTTTGTAGCCCAATTTACGTACTCGAGTTTTCATGATGATTGCTGCATCCCAAATGAAAATTCATGTATTTAGGAGATTGACGTGAAAATCTATTTTAAAGGAGAATTTTCAAACTCTTATGAAACCACGCACTTTTCCAACACAGTAGCGGGAAATCTGCTGAAACATCGCTGAGTACCCCTGTTTGGGGCATTGGTTAACCCACTTCCCGATGGAATTTTTATCCGAAATTTGGGGGTTCCATAGTACATATCACAAACTAAAAATCTGCTATTTTCCGGCACGATACAATCACGTTTGGCTGCTTTTGAAACAGTCCACTTTTGCAATCAGTAGCTGGAAAACTACTGAAACCTTGCTGAGTACCCCTGTTTGTGGCATTGGTTAACCCGCTTCCGGATGGAATTTTTGTCCGAAATTCGGGGGTTCCAAAGTACATATCACGAACTAAAAACCTGCTATTTTCCGGCACGATACAATCACGTTTGGCTGCTTTTGAAACAACGCACTTTTGCAATCAGTAGCTGGAAAACTACTGAAACCTTGCTGAGTACCCCTGTTTGGGGCACTGGTTAACCCGCTTCCCGATGGAATTTTTGTCCAAAATTCGGGGGTTCCAAAGTACATATCACGAACTGAAAATCTGCTATTTTCCAGTACGATACAATCACGTTTGGATGCTTTACACTAGATGGAAATCTACTGAAACATCGCTGAGTACCCCTGTTTGGGGCATTGGTTAACCTGCTTCCCGATGGAAATTTTGTCCGAGATTCGGGGGTTCCAAAGTACATATCACGAACTGAAAATCTGCTATTTTTCGGCACAATATAATCACGTTTGGCTGCTTTTGAAACAACGCACTTTTGCAATTAGTAGCTGGAAAACTGCTGAAACCTTTCTGAGTATCCCTGTTTGGGGCACTGGTTAATCCCCATGGAATTTTTGTCCAAAATTCGGGGGTTCCAAAGTACATATCACGATCTAAAAATCTGTTATTTTCCGGCACGATACAATTACGTTTGGCTGCTTTTGAAATAGCGCACTTTTGCAATCAGTAGCTGGAAAACTGCTGAAACTTAAGAACTGAATGGAAGGTAGGAAACGTACCAAGTGCAAAAACAATAAAACTCTGCAATCAGATTCAGAATATGAAAATTGAAAGAAGCCCACATAACATTTTCAGCAAATCTGACATGTAATAGAAGTTACAAATTGACCCCTTAAATTACATAACAGTTTCAGCTACAAATTTTACTGATATATCCAAAATGGCTACAAATCCAACATGTCCAACAAATACAACACAAACACCAACATAAACCGCCAAAGTATCTGGGACAAAATCCAACAAATCCAACATAATCCAACACTGTATAACCAGCTTCCTAAGTGAATCTTGCACGAACACAGCCTACAAAGTATCCAAATGTTCTTCTACCGCCGAAACCTGCACATGTATAAAGTGTAAGAGTTCATATGCAATAAAGTTAAACATAACTTCTAGTAAGATGGGGGTATTCTTATTGTTAAATTCACGTTCTCTTGTGTGACTATCTCGTCTAATCCCACAGGATGTGTTATACTATCTCCATGATTGTCCACAGTCGTTCCCTGCACATGCATAATTTGAATTCAATTAGATTGTGAATAATTTAATGCCGTGTTTGTTTTAAAAATAAAACTCTTAGACTAACCTTCTTTGTCATCTTTTTGTTTGATTTCTGACACTTCCTAATAATTGTCTCATCTTAGACTGTCTCCTTTTTTTACAGCGGTCGACCCTTTAGCGGCGTTTCATTGGATCACAGACGAGGTTATTGCTCTCTTGCCAATATCGGGTTGCTTGCACTTGGGGTTGGCTTTCTACCCTTACTGCATCCAATTGTAAAAAACTTCTTTTCTCCATCCGATCCCTTTTTTGATGTTCTCAGGGCAACAGCAAACCCGATCTGCCTGGCATATCTTGCATAATATTCATGTACTTCTTCAATTGAACCAAATACCATTCCCCTCTGAGGTTCCATTACTTCCTCTTTTAAGTGTTCGCCTTCCTCCAAGGGCTTCTCCATCTCGACAATATTTAATTCCTGATAAACAGTCCCCATTTCAATTTCATTGTCATCTCCATCAAATTCACGTGATAATCCATCTTCTTCCACGCTTCTAAAAAACAAATTAAG
This sequence comes from Litsea cubeba, assembly GCA_012931725.1. Lineage (NCBI taxonomy): Eukaryota > Viridiplantae > Streptophyta > Magnoliopsida > Laurales > Lauraceae > Litsea > Litsea cubeba. Next base: position 48,099,370 of record CM022944.1, on the reverse strand, counting down.
CATGCAAGTGTTTAGAATAACTCGATAAAAGAAACGCAAGTGTTGAGAAAAATGAAGCATCATTTTGTAAATCTAAGCTAGAGCATTCACTTTTTATTCTTTTTCATTGGCAACATAACTTGAGCCTACATATCATCAATCATACCCAACCACCAACGCACATGTACGCACATGGAGAGTATGTGTGAGAGAGAGAGCCAACAAACTCGTCAAACAAATCTGAGAATCCATCAATTTATTTCTTTTCCAACAACAAAAGAAAACATGATAATGTGGAAAAGAAATGGAATAACATGTAAGGGTATTAACAAATTCATAAGGAAAAAAAAAAACCCAAAAACATGAATTTTTAGTAGAACATTTCTTCAATCAAATTAATAGGGACTGTTGGGTTGATCTACACATGAAAAACAAGATTTCATACTTATTGAATTAAAATCTTGATGCCCATGCATTTCCCAATCCAAATGTGTATCTGTCCCAGCTGGTCGGTATGCAATTTTGGATCAATAACTTCTACAGTTGGATTAGCTGGGACACCTGTTTTCAAGTGAATTGGCAATTAGTGAATAGGCCAATAAGTCTACCATTTGTATCTGTCCCAGCTGGTCCCAGCTGTTTTCAAGTGAATTGGCAATCACTGCTTCACATAATGAAGCCCCTTCGAACAAGCAGAAGCTAACACATAAATCAAAGCAGACAGATAAAAATAACTAATATATTATAATCGTTGTTTAATGATGTTAGATGTTGGGGCATAAAATGCTTATAGAAGTAAAATATCCACCCTTCATATGCTAACTGTTTTTAACGAGTTGCAGATTTATTAATTAGATGGCCAGCAACTGTTTTTAACAAGTTGTAGATTTATTAATTAGATGGCCATCAATGCTCTATGATCTAAAATGTAAAATGCATTTGGGCATGAAGCAGATAATTTCAAATCTCACTCAACAGACAAGCTTTTGAATAAATCTTCATCTCACAGATTCCACTAAAAACAGAGAAGCGCAAAACTTCAAATGGCAAAGTGCATTGAGAAAAATTATTTCTTCAAACAATACAGTACAAATCAAACCCATCTGAGAAATACTAACCAGATAAAGAACTAAGTGCGATCTGGAAGGAGGCGCTGCGATGAGGCGAGAGAGAGATGAGCGATTTGAAGGTTAACCGTGGGGAGGGAGGTGCTGCGATGGGGAGAGAGAAAGAGAGAGATGAGCGATGGCTAGGGGGAGGCGTCCCGATGGAGAGGCGGCATGCGAGAGAGAGAGAGATGAGCGATCGGGAGATTTAGGAATGCAATATGTCGCAGAGAGAGAGAGAGATAGCCGAGCTTTACAAGCTTAGAGAGAGAGTGTGCTGAGATCTGTGAGAAGCTTGGAGAGAGATGCGCGCTTTGCGAGAGAGAGAGAGAGAGAGAGAGAGAGAGAGAGAGAGAGAGAGAGAGATAGAGAGAGAGCTGATCTCCAGGGAGGCGATGAGGAAGGAGAACGGTCTGTGAAAGGAGAAGAACCGGTGAAGTTTTCTAGGGCTCCCAAACGATTTCCCCTCTTTCTCTTTTCATTATGGCGCCCATTTGAAGAAGATGAAAACAAGAGAAAGTCAAATGGTTGTGCTTACCTCAGCGCCACCTGTACCTCCACGTGGGATCGGTGATAAAATCGGTCCAAAGAGTATGTCCATATGGACTTATTGTTTCAAAATCTATGCTGATCTAGTTGCTTTTGCTCTCTATACACACCCACTCTTCTTCTAAGCCATATACTTTTCTCACATTTCCTCTTAACCTCTAAGTCTTCTCACACTCATGTCCCCCTATTCTTCCCACATATCCCCCATTTTTCTTCTCACTAATGCCTGTCGTTCTTTTTTTTTTCTCGGGACTGTTCAATTAAAATAAAAAAAAACAAATGACAGGAGGAGAAGGATAGAGGGAGGGAGAGACAGGGTGAAAGGGAAAGCCTAAACAACCATTGTTGAGGCCAACAAACATCCACTGCCTTAAAAATAAATAAGAAAGATGAGAACAGGGGAAGTGATTTACCTTAAGAGAACTTTAGCTTTAGAATGAGAATGAGTGAGCTGTTGGGCCTAGTGGGTCTAGACCAAGTGGATTCATGGTCATGGGTGTTTTGGTAATTATACCGGGGCTTTCGGGTGTTTTGGTAATTATACCGGGGCTTTCTTATTGACTAAGATAGGGTTTCTTGGGGGATAAGAAAGAGAGCATTATATATATATGATGTAATGTGTAACCCATGAGATAAGATATTCTGTACTGCATATCATAAGAGTGAACCTAAAGGAGAGTCGAGTTTTTTTCCCGTGGACGTAGGCAAGATTGCCGAACCACGTAATTTTCTTGTGTGTGATTGCTTGTTCTTCTGTGGTTGATTGATTGTTCGATCGCTGATTCACGTTTCAGCATACACGCGCACAACAAGTGGTATCACAGCCTAAGCGATTGTGCTGCGTTGCGATCGACGAATTGGATTAAAGAATTGATCCGGATTTCTGCACGTTGCTCTTCGTTATAGGAAACAGAAAGAGATCGGTTCCGATCTCTGCTGGGGCACACGATCAGTTGCAGAGAGAACGATTGGGTTCTTGATTCCGGATTGCATACCGAAATTGAAGAACAGAGGGCTGCTCATTGCCGGAGAAGGAGGCAAACAGGGGATCGTTTTTCCCTTGGCTGAGATTGCTGGCCGGAACCGGAGAAGGACCCATCACTGCGCACAGGAGATAAGTGCCGCCTGGGATCTCGATTTGCAGAGCCTGCTCCTGCCGCTGAAGAAGACAATCGGTTTCTGGGTGCGAGAGCAGAGGATCCGGGACTACCTGCCGCTGCCGGTTCTCACTGTCATCGGAGTAGTCCCCACCGCCCGTCACCGGATTTATTCCAATCATCGCCGGCCATCACCCATCACCCTTCGCCGCTGCTGCGCCATCATCGGGGAGGAAGAAGAAGACTCCCACAGTGCTGGTTCTCATTCTGGTTACAAAAACCAGAACAGAACGAAGAAGACGACTTGGCAAGATCCGGGTTGGGTTCGGGTCGGTTTCGGTCAGTTCCGCCTGATCCGTGAAGTCCAGCCCACAGCCCAGAGCAGGTCAGGTCAGTTTTGGGTCAGTTCTACCTGACCCGCGAAGCAGGTTGCCCATTCCAGCAGTTGCTAACTTCAGCACTCGTTAGCGAACAGTACGGTTAGCAGGAGTTTGATCAGGAATCGATAGCAGAAACTTGTTTGGATGATATCTTGATCATTTGGTGTCTGATCGAAGATCCGTTTACGCCTACAGACTCGTTGCGACAAGATCTACGTAACTCTGGAAGAAGATTGGCAGTTTGACGGTCAACAAGATAGTTTGACTAATCGGAGCGTAGAAAACTAATTTTATGATATCGGAGCCATCCGGAGTCAGATTTCAGATCCGTTTCTTCCACGAGCCAGATTTCAGATCCGTTTCTTCCAGCGTGCTCGTGGTGATGAGATTTACAGATTGGTGCAGAAATTGAGGTTAGTGAAAGTTGTTTGTTTTTCATGATTATTTAATTGAGATGGAGAACAACACTATGAACATTACCATGATCAAACTCAACCATACCAATTGGTTGATTTGGAAACCTAAGATGGAGGATATACTTTATTGCAAAGACCTCTATGATCCCATTGAGGGGGATAATGCCCGACCAAAAGAGATGTCTGATCCTGATTGGAAAACGATGCATAGAAAGACCATTGGTCATATCAGACAGTGGGTGGATAACATCATATTTCATCACGTGTCTGATGAAACCAATGCGAGAACCCTTTGGATGAAGTTAGAAAAAAGATATGAGAAGAAAACCACCGTGAACAAAACTTTTCTGATTGGAAAGCTTGTGAACTTGAAATTAATGAGGGTGGTAAAATTGAAGATCACATCAATGATTTCCAATGCATTGTGAATGAGCTGGCTACAATGAAGATGGTCCTAGATGATGAGATGCAAGCTTTATTTCTTCTAAGTTCTTTGCCAGATACATGGGAGACATTGGTCGTTTCCGTGAGCAACTCTACTCCAGATGGTGTGTTTCTAATGAGTCAGGTTACTATCAGCTTGTTGAATGAAGAAACAAGGAGAAAAACTGCAGGGACAGATAATGCATAGGCCTTTGTTACTTAGAAAAGGGGGAGGAGTAAGAGTAGGGGACCAAAGGAGGGTCGTGGCAAGTCCAGAGGTGGATCACAGACTAAGAAAAAGTCTGGAAAATGCTTTCATTGTGGCAAGGAGGGTCACTGTTGACGCACAAAAAAAATGTGTCACTTTGCCTCTTCAACATCAAGAAAGCTACATGAAGTCGCAGCCTACCACAAGCAGGCAATGCTACTTCAAAAATAAAATCTTGTCAAAATCAAATAAAAACTGCAAGATCCTTCAAGACAACCAAAAGAGGTATACACAAGAAGTTTCGGGCCATTTTAGAATCATTTGGCCTAACTTCGCTTCTCTGATAGCTGAACAGGAGCTCCCGGCGGCGACAGCATCGAAGATACCAAATCTTCGATCAGAGCCTGTGGATGATCTCAAAATACGTCCAAAAGACTCTACGCCAAGTTCCAAGTCAAACCGACAACGTTTGACCCTACATCAACCCTCAAACAGCTAAATTAAGCCTCTCGGCGGCGAGAACGACCGAGGCCATCACTCACCAGATAGAACACATGGCTGGCTTCAAGATGCTTACAAAGGGCCACGTCAAGTTTCAGGTCATTTCAACAACATTTGACCAAACTTTGACTCTCGGAAGCCGAATCAAGCTTCTCTGCGGCGAAGCTCTCTGGGACCATGGTTTCCAAGATAGAGCCTGTGAACCATCTCAAAATTACTCCAATAGGTTCCCTGTCAAATTTCAAGTCAATCGGACATCGGTTGACAGCACATCAAGCCGCGACATCTTCCTCACGACAAAATCAAGTCTATTGGCAATAGGACCCCATACGGCTTCAAAACTCAAATAAAAGCCCATCGTTGGTCTTATTTATTGCTCAGGAGGCTTCACCTCGAATTTCAGGTCATTCCGACATCGTTTGACTCAGTTTCAGCTTCTGACAGAAAATCGACAGCTCTACGCGACAAAGTCTTCGACTTTCCCGGAAAATTGGAAACTTTGTACTCCAAAATGCAAGGATTCTCGTCAAGTTTTCTACAGGAAAATCAAGCCAAAAAATGTGTAAAAATGTCAAGAAAAATACAGAAGAAAAAAGAATTGGAAAAGACCTTAAAACGGCCGCGAAACGGGACCAAAAGGGGAAAAATCCCCCCAGGGTCGCAGCCCGCGACCCTGCCCACGGTCGCCGGCGACCATGGAGCTCCGGATCTCTGGATTTCCCTCGGAGAGGCCCGTTTTTCGTCTTTTTTTGCATTTTGAAGCGTCCAACTCCTGTGGCTTTCTAAAATCCATACTTTTGAGGCATCGAATCCTTCGGCATCCGTCAAAATTAAAGGTCCGTTTTCAAGAGTATTAAAATCAATATTGATCGCCAACCGGTCAACTAAAAAAGTGTGCTTTCTACCCGATCGATCGAGAAATCGACATGATAGATGGCACCGACCCGCTGTTGACAATCAATGCCTGAAGTTACATTGTCATCCGATGTCGATCTACATGAAGATCCATCAATGATCATCGCCAGAATAATCGCAAAAGAAGCGGCACGGCCCGCGACTCTTCAACTGCTCGGCGACCACTTAATGCAATTAATTGACTAGCTTTATTGCAGTCATTAATTCATTTATTTGGATGGTCCAATCAGAAGCAAGCATTCAGGAGTTACAAGTCAATTGTTTCATGGCATTTAACCCATGAAACTCCTCCCATCATGGCGATTAAAGGCGATTAAATGCCCTAAACCTCCATCGGCCAATCAGAAGCCAAGGTCCACGAGTTACGAAATAAAGGAATTAAACCTTGTAACTCCTACCTTAATGCGGCTTAAATGTAATTAAAGCCCATAAACCCTCCTAAATGGCTACCAAGAGCCTATAAATAGGAGAGCATTCCAAGAAGAAAGAAGACACATATCCCAGATCAGAAAAAAGCACAGAAAATCCAGAGAAAGAAAGAGAGAAAACTCTGCGAAAGTTCTGCACCGGCCACCACTACAAGGTGACAAAAGTCACCTTGGGGGGTACCCCCCTCAAAGATGCCTTCTCCTTCTGCCTCTAATGGCTTAGGCGTGGCTTCTCAGTTCATCTACTTAGCTTTTTATTGGACATAGGACTTCCTCTTGGTCTTTGTCCTCTAAAAATCTGAGGTTATAGCCAAGCCAAGCGAATCAAGAGCATCATATGTTCTCATCTGCATGGATGATGGCGAAGTCCACACATGGCTTGCTACCGGCAATCTGAACGAGTACTCTACAATCTCCTGAGAAGTTAAATCCTCCTTTTTTTGCTTTTCATTGTAGTTTGTATTTTTCTAAAAGAGACAAAAATTACAACTCTTGTCTTTCATTATTGATAAGAATTGTAAATCAGTTATAAACGCCAAAATTGGCTATAAACGCCAAAAAATCGGCTATAAATGCCATAAAATCGCCTTTCACGGTAAATAAGAAAAATATCTATTTTCTTAAATATATGTGCAACGGAAAACTTGAAAGAAGTTGATTTCCTTTTTACTTGCGAAGGTCGATCTCCGAAAAAATAGAAAATGTGGCACACCACACAAAAAAATGTTGATGCATGCCTTTGCCTCCCGGGCGCGAAAGGGTCAGATCAAACGGACTCCCACGTCCGCCGACCTCGGTAGCACCGAGCATAAGCGTGGTCCATCAAGCTGGCACACCCGGTGGGACTCGTTCATTTGAGAACACAATGCTTGGGAATGGAGTATTTACATACCATAATTTTGCTCTATGCTTATACTTCTTTTCTGGATTCCTTGGCTACTTTCTAGTTGGTGGCCTATGTTGGATTTCGCATCTAAAAAAATGAGATGGGATTTTTTGGAAATTTCTAATTCTTCGAATTTATTTCCACTCTTTCTCTTAAAAAAAATAAAAAAAATCAGATTTCTCAGTTTGGATTCAAAATTGAGAAACTTTGATCCTCTCCTATCATTCATCGTGCTTGCAGAAATGTTGAGCCTGTTCAAATAAGGATTTGGGCCATCGTTTCTCTTCGATGAGTTCATTAGAGATTTAAAAAAAATAAAAAAAATCAGATTTCTCAATTTGGATTCAAAATTGAGAAACTTTGATCCAATCCTATCGTTCATCGTGCTTGTAGAAATGTTGAGCCTGTTCGAATAAGGATTTGGGCCATCGTTTCTTTTCGATGAGTTCATTAGAGATCTTAAAATATATATATATATATAAATTTTTCGTTTTGGATTCAAAATTGAGAAACTTTGATCCTTTCCCTTCTGGGCGCTGGCGCTCGCGGAAATCATTGAGCCCGTGTTCAGATCAGGGATTGGGCCATCGTTTCTCTTTGATGAGTCTATTTGGGATAAAAAAAAAAGACATAGAGCACTAAGGTTAAACCAATTGTGTTCTTTGATCACGGTTGATTCAAGAAAAGCCTTGTCCAGAGTGTGGAGACATCTTGACTATTCTAGGCAAGGGTCCTCCAAACGGGTTTATTAAGTAATCCTACCCTTACCTGGGGGCAATTCTATCAATTGAGATTTCATAGGACTGGGTTAGGAGGCCTATGTGTACTCTCTCGTCTTTTAAATAAAAAAATCTTTAAAATAAAAAAAATTTCAAAATAAAAAATAAAAAAGAAAAAAAATTTCAAAAATTAAAATTTTTTTTTTCAAAAATCTTCAAAAAAAAAAAAAAAGAACTTCCATCATTTTGGGTTCAGATCTGAGAACTTTTGGTCTCTTTCTTTCTGAGCACTGACGCTCGAGGAAATCATTGAGCCCGTGTTCAGATTGGAATGCCTTTTGCTCTCTTTGATGAACCCGATCTTGGCCTTTAAAAAAAAATTCTTGTCATTTTGGGTTCAGATATGAGAAATCTTGGTCTCTTCCCTTCTGGACACTGGCGTTCGCGGAAATCGTCCAGTCTCTGTTTAGATTGGAATACCCTCTCTTTGATGAATCCAATCTCGACCTTTCAAAAAAGAGAATCCCATCTCATGGATGCGGTCTCCAAATATTTGTGCCTAGCAATACTGGTACGCCCTTTCAGGGTCTACTGTATTTGCGACCGGCACATTTGTAACTCCAACCTTATATTCTTCTTACCTCGAGTAAGCTCTGCTTCTCGATAAGTCGAATTTAGGTTCGCAATTGCTTCTAGCAGTCACTGGGACGGTCATTTTAGGCTCACCATACTTGCGATCAGAACAATTGTACCATCTATGGCTTTTTTGCTTCTTCATGTCGCTTGGGGCATGTCTCTCGAGCGATTTGAAAAGACAAAACCATGGAATTTTCCATTTATGATCATTACATTCTTGTGATTACTAATGGATGTGGTCTTGTTTTAGAAATTTTTAAAATTAACAATGGTAGCTTCCTTGACCATTACTTTTGATGAGGACAAGCACCAACTCATGCTTCAACAGAAGCAAATCACGTGCACTTACAAGCGCCCTATCATCTGTCGAAGCGTCAACTCCCTCGGCAACTCTCTGAACTCCGGGTCGACCTCGACTCCCCGGACTATCGTCTTTGGGACGCTGTGACCATTCCCACTTCCCAAAGAACAAACTGCTCATTCCAATAAGTAGAAGGTCGCCTCTCAACGTGTCACTACCATGACACCAAAGGCGAACACCAAAAAGCCCAAAGCCCGCGGCACCCCCACAAAGCCTCAACCCACAATCAACCAAGTCTATCCCAAGACTTGGTCCCCAAGACCTTCACCAAAACAAAGAAGGTTCCAAATATCCAACAAGCCAGCATACCTGGCCCCACTCAAGGAGAACCAGTTCTACCCTCTTGCTTACATAAAAGAGGAGAGACCCATCTCCAACCTGACTACCAAGTCAACCCAGCATGAGCCGGCTTGTTCCAACATTCTTAAAATCAAGTCATGCATCACAAGGCCTCTGCAATCACCTGCCAAGGCCTACAATCCTTCTGTTCGACCCTTCATATCTACAAGGGCCGAACTCGAAAAATTCAAAGCTTCGCTGCAACAGGAGAAGGATCGGGTTCGCATCCTATCTTTACCCAGCTACAAAGAAGATAAGCTCGGTTGCTGCACATCCTTCATTGTAAAGCCCAGCCAGAGCTGAATGAAGCTCAAATTGAACGTCGTATACGCTGCCGCGCGTCGTATCGACAAAAGAGACTAGAGAAACAAACGATCCAGCCTCCTACACTTCAAGTCTCCCACAAATGGGTCGAAAAAGAAAGACCCGACCAAGTTGCTGTTGTCCATATGGTTGGAAAAAACAGAAGACGCTAAAAGTCAGCAACAAAAATCCATGTTCGACGTCCGGTGACCCACAGCGTCTCCAGGACAAGAAGACATTCAGAAGAATCCCCTGCTCCTTCAAGCCATGGACGATAGAGTAATCCTTCCTCAAGCTCTTCATCAAAAAGAATGAGCCCCAGCTCAGTCACCAGGACAATTTCTTCATTCGAATCTCGAGGGATGAACGTCCTGGCTACAAATCCTGAGCCACCACCTCGCAATCCACCTTAAGATGATGCGCTGACATGCATCCAGCAGTTGGAACAAGGCCACCAGAGGATTGAAACTCTGATGGAAAACCTTCTCCTCGCCTTCCAAAATCAGGCAAACAATGAACCTCCTCCGAATCATCAAGATGATGAGGTAAATGGAGAAGAAAATTAGTCACGCGCTCTCACCAAAAAGGACATAGACAGTATCCTCGCAAAAGCTAAAGAAGAGGATATACTCAAAGAACATGGGATCAAGCCACCATATCCTTTATGGATGGACTCGGTCTCATTCCCTACAAAGTTCAAACATCCTATTCTCTAAACATATACGGGGAAAGGATCCGCCAGACGGCACGTCATCCACTTCAAGATCTTGACGGGAGCTGTCGCGGATCAAGATGCACTCAAGATCTGCCTCTTTGCAAGTACCCTAAAAAGTACGGCCTTTGATTGGTACTCCACTTTGCCAGAGGACTCCATCCAAAACCGAGCCATGCTAGAGACATGCTTCCTGACTCATTTCAAATGTGAGGATCATCTTGCTACTATGGCTCAGCTTTGCAGCCTAAAACAGGGGGAGAATGAGTCAATATATGACTTCATTCACAAGTAGAAAGCAGTGGCATACAAATGCTCTGATGTACTGCCACAAGCATCGCTAGTCGACGTCTGCCAAAACAACATGAGAGCTAGAATCCGCTCCATGATCATTGGAAATAAATCAAAGAACCTGGGAGAACTCCTAGAAGCTTCCATGGAAGCTGAAACGGTGATTAAAGACCTCAACATTCAGAAATCATCAAGGAAAGAGCCAACCACCATTGCAACCTCTAAACCAAAGAAAAAAGAGGTCCTCAATGTGCAAACCAAGTCAGCTCCTTAGCTATCAAAGAAAGCTGAAAACAAAGCTGCTGGTAAGAGACTTGAACTCTCTAATGCTTTCAAAGAGCGAGTAGAAAAAAATACCCGTTCGATGAATATGTTGATGAAATCTTCGGGGCTCTCGTGGCAAATGGCAAGCTCACCTTGCCTGAACCCAAAAGATCGGGAGATGTTGGTAAAACCAACGATCCTCGTTACTATCCATACCACCAAATGATCTCGCATCCTCTCAATCAATGCTTCGTTGTGAGAGAGAAAATAAACAAGTTGTGGAAAAACGGAGTCATCACGTTTGACAAAAACTATGGGTCTGCCTCCGTCAACATGGTGTCATGTGGACAAACACCAAAATCACCAAAGAAGAAGATCACTACTTCCTTCAATGTGATAAACAAAATTGAAGCGTCCGAGAGCTGGTTCCTTACCCGACACCAGACGGACAACCCATACGGGTACATCCTGATCTCCTGGAAGATGAAAACTGAGAGGTCGTGAAAACAAAGCTGACAGCTCAACAGCGAAGGCATGCTAGGAAACATCTCCACAAGCTCAAACGGCAAGAGAAGACCCCAGCCAAAACAAGAAGTCCATGAAAAGGCAGAGGCCTCCTCTACCGCTTCACTGGGGGCAATAGAAACGTCCCTTCCAGAGACTTCAAAGGAGGAAAGAAAGTTCACTCTCAGTGATTTTGTGCCACCTCAATTCAAAGAAAAAGCCATGTAAGTGGCATCATACTCTTGCAATTCGGTAGCTGGATTCTCCATTACTGGATACGAGTCCAGCGACACCGACGATAGATTTGAATCCAAATAAAACCGACGAGTGGGAGGAGTCCCTTGAAACAGGAGAATATCTCTCCGATGAAGAATGGATTCCTGAGACTCATCTTATGCCAGTAATCTGGTATAACCCCCTACAGCCACAAGGATCATGGTCTGATGATGAAGAAGACCATAATCTGGTATAACCCCCTACAGCCACAAGGATCATGGTCTGATGATGAAGAAGACCAACAGGCTGTACAAGAAAATGCTGCTGACCCGACACCCGTCATTGCTCCAGTGGAAATCAACTATGTTGAGCCACAAAGAGTAGATGAAGAAGAAGATTTGGCTCTCATGCCTGATCTTGACGAATATGCAAGGATCTTGCAGCGTCTTGCCCTAGAACAAGAGCAAGACCGCGTCAACGAGCTTCCTCGCAATCCAGAACCGAAAATCCCTGAAGACAATCAGGTACTTCCTCCCTTAACTCCTGAAAATGGAGAAAATTGTTAGGTGGACGATCCTCTTACATCGGAGGATAAGTCTGACTCCGAACAGGCAACGTCTCCCATCAGAGCTTCCTATAATGTGATAATTTAGGATTGTAGCTCTTCCGAAGAGTCGTCTGATGAGATCACTTATATTCCGACGACGCCTAGCAATGTATCTTCTGGAGCTACCTCGTCTCACGTGACTTACACAGAGAGAGTACTCTCACAGGTTTCTTCCCGTGAGACCGTGACTTCAGAATTCACATTCTTCCCGACTGATCATCATGAAGAAATCCCGGCTATTGATGCTTGGGATGACGAATTAGTCGTCATAGAAGAAAAGTTGCTGGATACTGTTCAGGACTTGCTCCCGAAAAATGCTCCATGCAACACAATCACTGAGGGTGGCAACTTTGCTGCAGATACATCATCAAGAAATGAGAAACGACAGCCTCTTGGTCCTGAATATAATCTTCCAAACGAAGACCATTCTCAAGAAGCTCTCGAAGTTGGTAGAGGCACCCGCTCTGGCCGGGACTACCATTTATAATGAATCTTCCTTTACTTATGTAAATCCTTCGGGAAAAGATGTTGTAAGCGCCCCTAGTGGCAACAATGATGAACATGCAGGCCCCAAGGAGGCTTTCAAGTATGACTTGATCGAACACTTCAAGCACATGCATGCACGTCTGCACATCCTAGACTTATTACGAATGTCTCCACGCATTCGTGATAATCTCATTTCAGAATTACAAAAACTGAATAAGGATGTCGACAAACATGCCCTGCAAGTCCTCCAAATTGAAATGGACTACCGGGACAAAAACTCAGAAACTTCATCAAAGGGAGAAAAAAAGAAAATTGAGGGATCATGCATCGAATGCCTCTCTCTTCAAAAAGCAGCTAGTGCAACCATCGCCTTTACTAAGGAAGACCTCCTACTTGGCGAAACAAGGCACAACTAACCCCTGTACTTCACAGGGTACATCAAGGAAATGCATATACATAGAGTTCAGATCGACCCAGGTTCTGCACTCAACTTCATCTCCACTTCGGCTCTCGAAGAGTTGGGCATTCCACCCAACAAGCTGAGCCACACATCTGTATCTATCTTTGGATACGATGGGAGCACTCAAAGGCCAATCGGCAAAATCAGATTTAAATTGCAAATCGATGATCTTATATCTGAGGTCACTGTGTATGCAATAAAAACCCATTCCAACATCCTTCTCGGACGCCCTTGGATACACAAAAATGGTGTTGTCCCTTCAACTCTACATCAATGCATCAAATTTGTCGGCGATGACGGCATGATACATTGAGTCTTTGCGGACAAAAACCTTTCAAAGGTAAAGAAGTCCACTTCGCTGACTCCCAGATGTATGAAGGTGAAAAAGAAGAAGAGGAGATGGCATCCCTTGTCGAACATCTCCAGAAAGATAAAGGCAAGGCTCCTCAACAATCATTGGAAGAAAACAAACCCTCTGGTAAATCCGAAGAGAGCATTCAAACTCCCTTCGTCATCTCCCTCAAGATTTCAAAGCCTTTCGTCATCACGACTAAAGTGAAGAAGACAAAGCAAAAGCCTGGGGCCAAATTTGTTATCTCTTTCGTGTCTATCATGCAAGACACTGATTCGGATTTAGAGCCAAAAGACGACACATCGTCAAGCCAAGCTGACATTCAGCAAGTTCAGCCTTCTCTTACTCCAATGGAGACACCTTCTAACATAGAAGATCCTACATCTACTTCCTTCATTGTTCCAGCAACTTCAGCAAAGGAAAAGCCGATCTTCTTCCATAGATCGGATGCTTCTTCATCAAACTCCCTACTTGAACCTTTCCAAAATAAAGGCATGCCTCAACTATCCCTATATAGTCCTGTGGCACAAGCTATTATGAAGAAAATGGGCTATGATGCTCAAAACCCAGTCAGTTTGGGACAAGGCCACGGTATTCTCACGCCATTGGGGCCCACCTTGACCAAGAGCCAGCTGGAAGATTGGAGACTCTACGGTTATGTAGAAAAGTCTTCACATGGGTTAGGGTATGATCCTGACACCCCTGAGATAGTTGACACAAAGGCTTAAAAGTTGAGTTGCCGACCAACCCTCAACATCTCAAGTCCATGAAGACATCGATGTCCCTGGATTCCTCTTTGAAGAGTCACCTGACAAAGATCCATGAAGCTCATCCAATTCGTACGATTTCTTTAATGATAAAGAGGAATTGTCCGGTAACACAGACGTATGGTTTTCTGACCCTGAAGAACAAAAGAAGTACGTACGATTTCTCTAATGATAAATAGGAATTGTCCGGTAACACAGACGTATGGTATTCTGACCCTGAAGAACAAAAGAAGTACGTTACTTCGACCCAGTTTCAATAGGCGATTGGGACCATCTCATAGCAAGCCTTGAGAAGATCACCGATCAAGAAGACCCACGGAAAGGAACAAAGCCTTGGTCTGAAAATACCGTTGAAACCCCAGAAGGTTTCGTTGAGTTGGAAGCCTCCGAAAATATTGTGGAGGAACCACCTTCGAATCTTCCAACAGAAGATCCTATTCAAAAGATAGACTTGGGAACACCAGATAACCCATGTCCTGTATTCATAAGCAAGAATATAAAGGATGATGAGTTACCCGAGTATATCTCTTTTCTTCGTGAGTTCGTTGATTGCTTTGTATGGTCTTATGCTGAAATGCCTGGTTTAGACCCCAAAGTAGCAGTTCATAAGCTCAATCTTCAAGGAGACATCAAGCCTGTCAAACAAGGCCAAAGAAGATTCCGTCCAGATGTGATGGATAAAATTGAACAAAAAGTTCAAAAACTCAAAATTGTCGGCTTCATCCGTGAAGAACAACATCCTGAATGGTTGGCCAACATTGTCCCCGTGACAAAGAAAAATGGGCAGATCAGGGTCTGTATTGACTATAGAGACCTAAATGGCGCTTGCCCTAAAGATGAATTCCCGCTCCCTATGCCGGAGGTAATGATTGATAATATCTGTGGATTCGAGCGAATGACATTCATGGATGGCTTCTCTAGCTACAATCAGATAAAGATGCATCCTGAAGATGAAAAACACACATCCTTTCGGGCCCTATTTGGCGTGTATTGCTACACTGTCATGCCATTTGGTCTAAAAAATATTGGTGCCACATATCAAAGGGCTATGATGAAAATATTACAAGATATGCAGCACAAGACGGTCGAATGTTACGTTGATGACGTCGCTGTCAAAAGCAAAAGAAAAGAAGACCATCTCAAAGACCTTCGAGAAGTCTTCCTCCGGCTTTGCAAACACAAACTGTGAATGAATCCTTTAAAGTGCTTCTTCGGCGTCTCGTCGGGTAAGTTCCTCGGATTCCTAGTTCGAAAAGCTGGAATAGAGCTTGACCCCATCAAAGTCAAGGCCATTCTAGAAATGCCCTCTCCAAGAGCCTTGAGAGAACTTAAAGGGCTTCAAGGGAGATTGGCCTACATCAGACGGTTCATCTCTAATCTTTCGGGGAAATGCCGTCCATTCTCCCGGTTGATGAAGAAAGGTGTAGACTTTGTTTAGGATGCTGACTGTGAAGCTGCATTCCAAGATATCAAGTCATACCTGACCAAACCTCCAGTGTTAGCTGCTCCTACTACTGGAAAACCATTCATCTTGTACACAAGAGCCCTTGATCACTCTCTGGGTACTCTACTTGCACAAGAAAATTATGAAAGAAAAGAAGCTGCTCTATACTACCTCGCCGCATGCTAGTAGGTGCAGAGCATCGCTACTCTCCAGTCGAAAAAGAATGCCTTGCAGTGATGTTCGCCGTACAAAAGCTACGTCATTACTTGCTTTCCAACACAGTCTACCTGGTCTCGAGGATCAACCTCTTGAAGGTCCTTGTCACAAAAGCAGGTTTCCCTCAACGCCTGACTTGGCAAAATGGTCCATCCTTCTGTCATAATTTGATATTAGGTATGTACCGCAAAAAGCAATCAAAGGCCAAGCTCTAGAGGACTTTCTCGCAGAGTATCCATTGCCTAAAGATTCTCCACTCAGAGATGATCTCCCAGACGAACCAGTCTGCAACGTGGAGACTTTCTCACAAAATGCCTCTTGGGACATGTACTTTGACAGTGTAACCAGGACAAATGAAAAAAACAGCTGATCTCAGGAGTTGGCATCCTCTTTGTTAGCCCCGACAAATACATGATTCCACACGCTTTCTTGCTACTGGAACCATGCACAAACAATACAGCTGAATATCAAGCTCTGATCCTAGGATTAGAACTCGCCATCAAATCTTACATCACCATGCTGGAAGTCTTTGGAGACTCTCAACTGATCGTCAACCAGATGAATCAGAAATTTGAAGTCAGGAAGCCTGATCTGCTACCTTACTATAACAAGGCATAATCGCTTCTGCAAAAGTTTGACATCTGTCACATCACCACATTCGTAGAGGTGAAAACATATGTGCAGATGCCCTAGCCGGACTTGCTGCATCTATGGCAATCCAGGAAGGGAAAAACATGTAAATCACAATGTGCGAAAGAAGAATCCTCCCTCCTCTTAACACACACCAAGCAGTTGCTGAAAAACACCAAGTGGTTGAAAGTCAGATCTCTATCCTTCAACCTTCAATCAACGACTGGAGGGATCCGTTCATTGATTACACTATGTTCGGAATCCTACCTGAAGATCCAAAAGAAAAGGTAAGTATCCAAAGGCGAGCCCCAAGCTTTCATTTGGATATTCCTTCAAAAATCCTTCACAGGAAATCCTTCAACGGAATACTTCTACGCTGCTTGCCACAACAAGAGACTGAAGAAGCACTCGAAGAAGTTCATGCTGGTCTTTGCGGAGCTTATCAGGTTGGTCCAAAGCTCTACGATCAGATAAAAAGGTTAGGTTATTACTGGCCTACCACGGTAGCTGACGCAATGCAATTTGCTAAGCACTGCCAACAATGCCAAGTTCACGGAAATTACTTTCACATGCCTCCAGAATGGCTGCATCCTACAGCGATCTCATGGCCTTTCGAAGCCTGGGGGTATGGAAATCATTGGTCCTATTTCTCCCCTTCAAGTAAAGGTCATCGCTTCATCTTCATCGCTACAGATTATTTCTCCAAGTGGTCGAAAGCATTTGCGCTCAACGAAATGAATACCTCATCAGTCCTTCAGTTCCCGCGCACCAACATTTTTTGTCGTTTCGCATACCCAAAAGATTCGTCCATGATAACGGACCATAATTTCGGGATCATCGATTCTACAGGTTCTGCGATAAATACAAAATCCAAAGTTGTCCTTCGACTCCATACAATCCGGCAGCAAACGGATTAGCAGAAGCCTTCAACAAGACACTCTGCAAAATCCTCAAAAAAATGGTCTCTAGTCACAAAAGAGACTGGAGCGACAAACTGTCTGAAGCTTTGTGGGCCTATCGAACCACCGTTCAAGGACCAACCCATAGCACACCATTCTCCTTGGCCTATGGATGCGAAGCTTGTTAGTTTTATGGACTCAATCCAGTAGATGATATAATAAATTGATTAATTTCTTTATTTATCAGTATATTCATGCTTTCCTTTCATGAGATGAATGGTGATTTATTATATACTTGCACATAACCAATACGAATGACATGATGGTTCATGAGATGAACCGGGGTCCATAAGTATATTAGATGTAATACATGTGTATGGATGAGATCCACATATGGGAGACATGTATGACAAATCTTATACTTAAAATATTATCACAACCAGTGATGAGACTGGACATCTCATACTGACAAGGTTGCAGCACTTTGATCACTATAAGATAGTGTGATTTGTCTCGATCATCAGAATGGAAGATTCTGGATCATAGTGCTGGTACATTGGATGTATTGAAGGACCATGAGAAGCACCTTATAAACACTGTCTTTACTTTAAGGTATGCTCTCATAATTCCCTAGCAATAGGCTCTCAATCCTGAGACATTAATGAACTCAAGTTTCTATCTATTCATTTGCTTTGAGTCACCAATGAGTGAGGCCAACTGTAGGTCAACACCTCGGTGATTTGGGTACGTGGTAGTAGAGCTGTGGGAACATTCAATGGTCAAGATGGAATCTATCTCTAATATCCCCTTCTGCCAATTAATGGATTTATCATTGGTAAGTGCGCACCCATTCCGATTAAGAGTTAATTGGAAAGGTACCTATGATCATTATAATTAATTGGGGCTCAAGGATAATAAGATATGGATCTAGTTTGGAAGACAGATCCAATTGATCCATGGATATTGATAGAGGGGTCTACTTGTGGTAATGTGGAAGTTTAGGGTCTTCTATGTAATATTCCTAAGACTGGAGTTCAATTGCATTTATATAGTGGAGTTATTTGCAATTAACTGTGGGCCCGGATTACAGATGAGATGTGGGGTCGCGAGTCCCAGTTGGAGCCAGCTTTCTAAGGAATCCGTAGTGGTCCCCACGCTAGCCCAATTATTAGAAAGTATCTAATTCTAGTTGAACTCTAAAAGGAAAGTTACTATTTCTATTTGAAGTGAGACTTCTAATAGTGGTAATAGTAGACTTACTAATTTTAGTAGAAGTGAGACTTCTATTTTAATTAGAAAGGAATTAGAAAGTTACTAATCATATTTGAAGTGAGACTTCTAATTATGATATAGTGAGTTACTAATTATTGTGGAAGTAAGACTTCTATCTTAACTAGTAATAGAAGAGAGTTACTAATTGTTAGGGAAGTAAGACTTCTATTTCAATTAGAAAGTGGAAGCGGCTTGCAAAAGCTATATATAGGAGGCTGGACGTCCATGCTTGCTACATTGCATTGGGATTCATGCCCAAGGCCCCTAGAGCAAGTGTTGCTCGAGTTTTTCCTCTCTCTCCGTCTTCTAGTTCTCTTTCTAGTTCCTCCCTAGAGTTCCTAGTAGTTTTCTCTTGGAGATCCCACCATCTTCTTGAGAAAAAGGAGAATCTGATACGGGTCATAGCGTGGAAGATCAAGAGGTCTTGGAGATTCCTATTTGATTAGTGAAAGCGTTTCATCATCAAAGAAAGACACAACTTCTCCATTAGAGCACAACCGAGCTCCAAAGGTATAATCTACTTCCTTGCATGTTGTAGATTTATTTGTGGCTTATATGTTGTTGGTTCTATCTTGTAGATAGATTGTCTTACTGATCATGATATCTGAGATTGAGGACATAGATCTTGGATTGGGTTTTAATAGCCTTCTGGATAGTTGATCCCTGCATCAAGTGGGTCAAAAGTTTTGAAACCTATCCTAGAGGCCCACCCTATTTCCAACAAAGCTGTCGTACCCTTGGAAGTACAAATTCCTTCCCGGAGGGTATCTTTGCAAAATGACATGACTCAAGAAAGCAATGTCAAATTACGACTCCATGAGCTGGACAGTCTCGATGAGAGACGGCTCGAAGCTCGACAAAGCATTGAACTTTACCAAACACGCATGGCAAGATCTTTTGACAAGAAGGTCAGGCAACGTGCCTACAAAAATGGTGACTTAGTTCTTGCGGTAAAAAGACCAATGGTCTTCGCTCATAAGTCCAAAGGCAAGTTTGAGCCAAAATAGGAGGGACCATACGTCATGAGGAAGCGACGCTTAGTCGATACTCGCACAAATCGGAAGAATGCGAACCACGTTCGACTCTTCCAAAATCACAGGGAAGCAACATTTCGTCGATACTTGCAAAAACCTCAAAATCGTGACATGCAACACTTTAGTTGATATCTGCAACCCAAATTTCAAAGGTTCAAAAAAAAAAACCTAAAATCGTGGAGACGCAACATTTCAGTTGATATCCAGAACCCAAATTTCAAAGGTTCGAAAAAACCTAAAATCATGGAGTTGCAACAATGCAGTTGATATCCACAACCCAAAGGTTCGAGAAAACCCCAAAATTTAAAAATCTTGAGGAAACGTCATCAAGTAAGTACCCGCAAAACCAAAATTTTTGAAAAGCAAGGATGCGACATTCCATCGATACTTGCACCCAAATCCGCGAGGAGGTGACATTCCATCGATACTCGCAACCGAATGAGCAAGGATGCGACATTCCATCGATACTTGCAAGACCATGTAGCAGGGAGGCGACTTTTAGTCGATACTTGCATTTTTGAAAAACAAAATCGGCTATCAATGCCACAAACTAAAACTTGGCTTTCAAAAAACCCGGCTATCAATGCCACAAAACTGGCTCTCATGCCAAAATCGGCTCTCATGCCACAAACAAAATCTGGCTCCCATACCAAAATAATCATTTGACAAAAGATTTTCACAAAATGACAAACTTTTGATCAAATCCCATTTAACAATTGCTTTCATCACAAAAGGATTAAGTGAGCGTCGGGTAAAGAAAAAAAAACAAAAAAACAGTACCAAAAAATACATGTGGTACAAAAAAAAGAGAAAGTGTTCACAAGCACTACAAAAGAAATAGTACCAAAAAGTGGTACAAAAAAAAAAGGGAAGAATAGTTTCTGTTACAAAAATGATGACAAAAATCAGGAGCTCAGCCAAAAATGGTCTCCAGCCAAAGTTTCAGCTCCTCGAGCAAACTCTTGGCCTCAGCTGTCATAGTTTCCAAGGCACGTTTCTTTAGGAACTTGCCATGAAATGCTGGAGAAGGCTGTAACCCCTCTTTTATACCGGGGAGTTTATCCGAAGCAGTTTGCCATTGTTTGTCTTCATGAAACTTCCTTTCGAGAACTTGATCGGCATCTGCGACCCGGCGAATCTGAGCACTCTCCCACTTGGCAGCGACTTGTGCCTTCAAATGTTCAAGACGTTTCCTGGCCTCATCGACCTCCCTCTCAAGGATGTTAAGGTCGTGCCTCAGCCCGATGAGGGCTAGCTCTTCTAAGTTCTTCTCTCGGACTACCTACTTCCTACTCTGTGTAGCCTCATTCAGGTCAGACTTAGCCTTGTTAGCAGGATCTAAGAACATCTCCTTGAAGAACTGATCATCAAGGAAGTCCATGGTCTCAAACCACTTGTCACCCAGTGCAATGATCCTATCAACAATTGCCCTGGCACCTGTGACGCCCATACCAACTTCTTTGGCATCAGTGAGAATCTCCTATACATGCTTGATCATACCAAATTTGGCATCCAAGTGCCCAGAAAGGAGAGTATCGATCCAAGAGCTCAAAACCCGTGCCAGTACCTTCTTCGCAAATAGGAGAGATGGCCCAGATGAAGATTCGCCCCGCTCTGTCAGTCGGCTGCTCATGTCATGACCCGTTGGAAGAGTAACAAAAGAACTCTTTCCACTTGGAGCCACTGGGGAAGGAATCTCAGCACGAGGTATCTCTTCAACCGTGTCAGAACTGGTTCTAAGAGTCTCTACCTCCAGATCAACCTCTGGCATCCCTTGCTGTGGTTCTGAAGGAAGCAATGGACTCTCTTCTGTCACTTCAAAACCTACCAAAGAAACACAAAAAGGTATGAATATGATCACGTTTGAAAATCATTATTAGGGTTATTACTATAAAATATCATCTTCGACGACTGGCAGAACACTCTCTTCCTCAATGAACTCATTGGAAGCATCGTTAACATTTGTGTCCATCGATGGTTCAAAGTCATCAGAATCCTGTGGCAAATCAGCTGACACAAAAAAATGTTGGCAAATCAAGTCACAGACAAAAAAAAAAAGAGAAGCAAAAGAAGTCATACTAGTCGGAGATTCTGGAATCACTCCAGAGTCTCTCGGTTCTGCTTCAGGTACCTCCACAGGATCTGTCACCACATCATCGGTCGAAACCTCAGGCATTGCCAAGTCTTCTTCTTCTACTAAAAGAAAAAGAAAAGCAGAAACAGAAAGCAAATCAGAACATGGAAAAATCCCATGAAAGGAATGAAAAGAGAAAGAGGAAGAATCAAACCTTTATCCACGGTCTCTTCTTCTCGACTCCTCTTTTCTGGAGGCTCGTCAGCTTTCTCTGGCACCTCCTCATTGATAGTAAGAGGGACTTCCATATCAGGTGAGTCTTCGTGTTGCTCCTTGCTGCGGTGCTGACTCCTCTTCCTCTTACCTCTATGGGCTCGCTTCCTAGAAGAACCTGCCCCACTGTCAGAGTCAGGTTTCTCACTTGACTCTTCACTGGATGGTCTTATCAGTAGACTCCACGGAAGCTCGCCTCTGTGCCGCTTGCATCCAAGCATCAAGCTCAGCTTCCTCTTATTCTAGCTACTCTAAAACCTCATCAGGTATTTCTCGAACAGCTTTAGGACCAATGACGCCCTGGTCACCGAGAAAGCCTATCTTGTGCTTCTCACAAGAAAGGAAGGCCCAAACTTCCTCTCGCCGGATGCCATCCGACTTTCCAAGGCCTTTTTCAGACGACAGCTTCACATCAAGCTCCTTCTTGGAAAGCCCCCGATATGCCAAAAAGCTCTCCATTAACCACTTCGCGAAGCCGGAAGTCCGAGAAGTTGACAATACAAGATAGGAGATCATGGCAGTAGTGTCTTCAGCACTATAGAAAAGCCCATGCGTTTCTCCCGTCCTGCAAACCTCCAAAGCGCTTCACCATGCTTGAAGGCGCTCCAACAACGCCTTGAGAAAAGCTCAACTGTAGCGCAAAGCGAGAGGGCACATACGGTTGGATGTCGACGAAAAGATGTCTATGGTACACCATCGTGCCGACACGTATACTGAAAAGCCACTTCTTCTCTGCATTTGTCAAGGAGTAATGCCTTCCCGACCCTGCCCTGGTAGAGTCTCGGGTGTTACCAAAATCAAAAGCCTTCTTCCGCAACTCTAGAGAAAGCTTCACTGAAGACCGCCCCATCTCGACATCCTTAAACAGTTGGATCCTCATGCGTGCAAATAAAAGTGATTCGGATACGGCTTTCCCCTTAGCCAGTCGAATCATCAGAGGATCATCATCCTGTGCAGCACCCAGCCGATGGAAGCCAGGATAGTGGTATACAAACCACGAATAAAATATGTGGGATGAAAATACCCTGTTCATTGGAAGCCCAAGCCGAACCAAGAAAGCAGCAGCGTGCAGTTCGGTGCACAAGTAGGAGTAAAGAGCAGGCACTAAAGCAAGCCGCTATCCAAACGCCATTTGAGAAGCCAAAAAAATACAATGCCGCCTGATGTGCGTTTCATCTCTTCCTGCAAAAACAGCCTCACCTAGCCAATAAGTGAGGTAAACAACAAGATCTTTTCGCAGTGCAATGTCAGAGTAAATGGCGTCTGTGCTTGCGAAGAAACCCCTAAACTCTTCTTGCATGGCCAAAGTCTTTTTCCTAACTTCCCGGTGATGCTATCAGAAGACTCCCTGCTGTCAAAAAGTTAGGGAACGAAGAGCCAAAACTCTTCCAATTGCTGGACCTGACTTTCGAGCCCTCATTCTCCTTAAAAAACTCATAGAAGGCGACAAGCTGAAAGTACAGGAGCCTGAACTCCTCTGACTGCTCCTCAAGGACGCTGTCGATCGGCATGAACTCTTCGTAGAGTTTGTCAGGGATAGGCAATCTAGTAATGGCACTCAACTCCTTCAAAGAAAAACCAATCTCACCATTCGTGACAACGAAGGTATTGGTTTGTGGAAGGAATGACTCTAACATAGCCATGAAGGCCTCGTCGGAAAAAATCACGGTCTCCCTAAAGGCGCGGACCGCATCGAAAATCCTTACTTTCCTCAAAACGGCGTCGCCAATCATGAGGACACGACCAGTCCATGACTTCCACTCAGAGTAAGCACTGAAACGGCCACGAAGTCGAAAAGGCTTCACCCAATGGCTGCCATCACCGCTGAAAATACCAAGGCCCACCGGTCCCAAATTGACCAACGGATAATCAGAGCCCTGGTAGCCGCTGGCCGGCATCAACATGTCCAGCAGGCGACTTCTCCGCATATCCAGGAGGACCGCCAACAAAAACCCCGGTCTTGATTGCATTTGTCCTTTTCACCCAGCTTGGAGGATCTTTCCACTTAGAGTACATGAGAGCAAGGCTCATAATCGAGATGGTGCGATCAAACGTCGACCGGGTAACAACGGTTCTCTTCTCACCATCAGCTGTGTAAGAGAACTGAAAACATTTTCTCTAGTATGTAACATCGCCAAGGACTACATCACCAAAGAAGTAGGTAGGCTTGGGCAAAACCCTTTGATCGTCCATCACCCAAGGACGGTTGCTTACCATGATCTTATAGAATTCATCATTCTTCATTGCGATCAGTCGCTGCCTCATCTCATCTCTGTTGAGGGAGTTGCACTCTTCGAGGTTTCTCTTAACATACTAGACCTTCTCCCAGGCTTGCTGAACGGCCGGATTGGAAGATCTAGCAGATCCACGAGGTACGCATGTAATAGGCTCTTTACCCTTGTTCATTCTAGAGGAACCACCTGTGAAGGTTGGAAAAGAAAAAGATTGATCATCAAAATGACAGGATTTCGCTAAAAAAAATCTGGTGAAATTTTGGCATGATTCCGGGGCAATTCCGAAGAAAAGGGAAATACCCCGAAAGAAATAGAAAGCTTGAAGATGGGCTCAACATTGCTGCGAGCTCTGAAACTCCAAACTTTCGAAACCTCAAAGTCTTCATAAAATCAGGAAGGGCTCAACATCACTGCAAGCTCCAAATTCCCAAATTTGCAAAGATTTTCAGGTATGCTATCACATCATGCTACTAATTCAATTTACAAAAAAATGCATGCGTGAACATCTTGGTTTGCCAAAAAATGCATTATCATGATGAGCAAAAAGAAGAAGAAAAAGAAACTTTCTAAAAAAAAAAAGGAGAAAGAAAAGAACAAAAAAAAGAAAAAGAATTTTCTAAAAAAAGTAGAGAAAAAAAAAGAAAAAGGAAACTTTCTTCAAAAAAAAGGGGGGGAAGAAAGATAAAAAAAAAAGAAAGATCGGCAAAAAACGCACGAGAAAAAAAAGAAGAAAAACATGTGTAAAAAAACACGTGGAAAAAGAAAAGAAAAAGAAAGAAACAAAAAAAATTTTTTTTTTTACAATCCTATTTTCTACATAGAGTTTTCTTGAGAAAAAGAAACTTACTTGAAGCCATTGATGGAGAAGAAGAAGAAGAATATTGAAGATTCTTGAAAAACTCTTGGTCTTGAAGCACTCTTGAGATTTTTGCAAAAGAAAGCAATAAGAGCAAGAGATCCGACCTCCTCCTTACTTTTATAGAAGAGAGCAAACCAAAGAAGGAAAGAAGAAAAGAGGTAAGTGTTACTAATTAGTAACCTTACCAAAAGAAAGAAATTAGAAAGATTCTTTCCCAAAAGAAAGATATCTTGAGAGATCCTCTCCCAAAAGAAAGCTAAGAGAGATTTTATCCCAAAAAAGAGGAGATTTGAGAATCTTTCCTAAAAAAAAGATACTTTGAGTTATTCTATCCCAAAATAAAGGGGACATGGGAGATTTTCTCCAAGTAAAGATATTCTTAGATATTCTCTATCCAAAGGAGATATTTTTAGATATTCTTTACAAAAATGACACCATATAAGATCTAAGCCATTTCAAAAGCTTAAGGTCCCATGGGTTAGCCCATATGAGTCAAGTTTGACCACCTAGGCACTAAAAAAAAAAATTTGGGCTTTTAGTCAAAGAGAAATCCCTCTAACCAAGAGCATACAAAAATGGTTCCATACCTCTTTTGAGTTGATTGGACCATACAAAAAAGAATTCCAAGCCCCATGAGCTTCCAAAAATCAAACCATCCAGCCTCATATACCAAGCCAAAATCTTGAAATTGACATTCCATAAAAATCCAAACCAAATCTTGGTCCCCTAACTTGCCACATACAGCCTGTTAGGTCACAAGATCAAAACCAAAATCGACCTCCAATATTCCACATACAGTTTGTTGGGTCACACGATCAAAATCAAACCTGGCCCCCTAACCTGCCACATACAGCCTGTTAGGTCACAAGGTCCAAAACAAAAACCCAAATCTGCATCCCTGATATCATTTTCAAAAGTTTGCCTCAAGATGGTACGTGATTCCTTTCACTACCATAAAATTCCCCTGGAAGCTCAAAAGGCTACAACACCAAAAGAAATACTGCTCAAAGACTCTTGGTCAAGTCACAAGCTCTCATTCGAAAATCTCTTCGAGGCACATCGACTACAAAAGTTAAGCAACTCGTCACTGAACCTCAAGGGGGCATTTGTTGACACAAAAAAAATGTGTCACTTTGATTCTTCAACATCAAGAAAGCTACATGAAGTCGCAGCCTACCACAAGCAGGCAATACTACTTCAAAAATCAAATCTTGTCAAAATCAAATAAAAATCGCAAGATCCTTCAAGACAGTCAAAAGAGGAATACACAAGAAGTTTCGGGCCATTTCAGAATTATTTGACCTAACTTCGCTTCTCCAATAGCTGAACAGGAGCTCCCGGCGGAGACAGCATCGAAGACACCAAATCTTCGATCAGAGCCTGTGGATGATCTCAAAATACGTCCACAAGGCTCAACGCCAAGTTCTAAGTCAAACCGACAACGTTTGACCCTACATCAACCCTCAAACAGCTAAATCAACCCTCCCGACGGCGAGAACCACCGAGGCGATCACTCATCAGATAGAGCACATGGCTGGCTTCAAGATGCTTACAAAGGGCTGCACATCATGTTTCAGGTCATTTCGACAACATTGATGATGGCGAAGTCCACACATGGCTTGCGACCGCCAATCTGAACAAGTCCCCCACAATTTTCTGGGAAGTTAGATCCTCTTTTTCTTACTTTTCATTGTAGTTTGTATTTTTCTAAAAGAGATAAAAATCACAACTCTTGTATTTCATTATTGATAAGAATTGTAAATCGGCTATAAACGCCAAAAAATTGGCTATAAATGCCAAAACATCGCCTTTCACGGCAAATTAAGAAAATGTCTCTTTTCTTAAATATTTGTGCAATGGAAAACTTGAAAGAAGTTGATTTCCTTTTTACTTGCGAAGGTCGATCTCCGGATCACCAATTGCAATTTAAAGTAAAATAGAAAATCTGGCACACCCACACAAAAAAATGTTGATGTACGCCTTTGCCCCCCGGGCGCGAAAGGGTCGGATCAAACGAACTCCCACGTCCGCCGACCTCGGTAGCACCGAGCAGAAGCGCGGTCCATCAGTCACATTAAGAAGAATTGCTTTGCCTTGAAGGAAAAGAAAGAAGCCAACAATGAGCAGAAGAATGACATTCACACTCCAGCTACTTTGAATAATGAAGTAGTGATTCTGACCAGTGAAGTTGAAGAATGTTTGAGTGTTGCAGATGATCAGGTTGAGTGGGTTGTTGACATAGCAGCATCCTACCATGCTACTCCTTCTAAAGAGATGTTCACGACGTACAAAGCAGGGGACTTTGGCACTGTGAAGATGGGCAATACAAGTCATTCAGATATTGTTGGGATCGGTGATGTCTGCATTCAAACCGAAATTGGTTGCACAATGACGCTGAAAGATGGGCGACATATTCCTGATCTGCGGTTGAATCTGATTTACGGGACTTCATTGGACCGTGCAGGTTATGAAAGTTACTTCGGAAATGGCAGGTGGAAACTCACTAAAGGGTCTCTTATTTTTGCGAGAGGGAAGGCGTGTAATACGCTTTACAAGACACATGTGAAGCTATGCAAATGTGTGTTGAATGCTGTTGAAGACAGATCCTCTCTAAATCTGTGGCACAAGAGACTTGGACATATGAGTGAGAAAGGACTGCAGTTATTGGCAAAGAAAGATTTGATTAATTAGTCCAAAGGTACATCCCTTGACCCTTGTGATTATTGTTTGTTTGGTAAACAACATACGGTTTCTTTCTCTAAAACATCAACGATAAAATCTAATGTGTTGGATTTGGTATATTCTGATGTTTGTGGTCCCATGGAGGTGGAGTCATTGGGTGGCAATAAGTTTTTTGTCACATTTATTGATGATGCATCCAGGAAAGTCTGGGTTTATGCGTTGAAATTGAAGGATTAGGTGTTCCTTTCAATAGTTTCATGTCCTCTTGAAATGTCTCCACACAAATAATGGTGGTGAGTACACATCCAATCAGTTTAAAGGCCATTGCTCGAGCATGGTATTCGACATGAAAGAACAATTCTTTGTACTCCACAGCAAAATGGTGTGGTAGAGAGAATGAACTGCACTATTCTTGAAAGGATGAGATGCATGATTAGAGTGACACAACTACCCAAGCCATTTTGGGGTGAAGCTATTCTGAATATCGTTTACCTGATTAACAGGTCTGTCGCGACCCCGGACCGAAAGGGGAAGGATCCGAGTCCGGGAGTCGAGACGGTGGGTGGTGATGCCGCGCCACGTGCATCTCTTTGGCTAAAACGCACACGGAATTAAAAGAATATTTATCCGTGCACGTGATTTCCCACAGGGTTCCGCGGTGAGGATTATCTTTACACATCATCTCACATGTAACCATATCACATATATTTTTGAGATTGCGGAAGCGTGTAGCAAACCATACTAATACCATTCAAATCCATAAACAAGACTGATTTATGGTTAACATGACAAGATATCAGGATGAGCAATGATCAAGCATATTTTCCCCAAAAGTAAAGTTAAGTATATTTACAAATATCAGTTGATTAATGCCCCCAAAATAACGGTCAACAAAGACCGTATAATCAAATGAAATCTGAGATAAAAATATCATAAGTTCCCAAAGTGTATCGTTCTCAAGGCAAGGCCAAATGTCTACATGACATCATCGGCTTGCCACTCAATCACTCGTTGCGGTTCACCGACCGCTTCCTCTGGCTCCTCCTCAAAGGCAATAAGCTCGGGACCTGAGTACCGAAATAAATGGATCAGACACGACGGTCTGGCAGATGGGTGAAAAGATATACAATAAATCAAAACAATGATGCCTTTAGAAACATAGTAAAATTCTAGATAAACAATGAATTTTTCATAAAAGTAGAATGCAACATTTAAAAGAGTTACATATGCAAATAAAACATGTAAGGTGACAAGGATTCGGGAACTATCAAGATGGCAACCACACAAAGCTAAATCCTCTCTCACAAAAGTGATGAGAGCACATCGGGACATTGACCTCAGTCACACGAGGTGAGGAGAATCAACGACGTTAACCTCAGTCACACGAGGTGAGGAGAGTCAACGATTTTTATATAATAAATACATATAATACTCTGCGGGACCACGGTAGCGAACCGGGTATATCGGGGCGAGGCGGGAACCATGCTGCAGCGGGTATAACTGAAGGGGGATATCCAAACCGGTGGATCAAACCGATAAGGTTATCCAAGCTTAGTGGTGCCGACTCATAGGTAACATGCGAAAATCAAAACATATAAATACACATAACGGGGCGGGAACTCATAGGTACAAAACGTATAAAAGTCGGGGCGAGTCTAAACAAATTAACAATATGGTAACACAATATTCTCGGTTCAAGAGTACTCACAAATCACGATTGAAATCTCAAAATAGGGGATTGGTTGGAAATCAAATACAAATAGTTTCCAATACCTTTACAGGCTAACAATGGGTTTCTAGAATTGAATCAGTGCGAATAGGGTCCCGTATGTCGGTTATGATGAAATTTTGGTACTCTTTAAGAGTTAGGGACATTCCGGGTCCTTATACACATTGGTCAATCTAGAAAACCTCATGGAATCTCCATGATGAGGTTCCTCCTCCCTTCGGACTTCATTCAATGCCTTACCCATCCTTGAATAGCGTTGGGCCTCCAAACAATACCTCCACACTACAGCCCCTCACAATTTACCCCAATCTTTCATGGGTTTGAAAGCATCATTACAGGTTCAATGTCTTCAAATAAGAAGATAAGGGATAGATCTGAATTGGACTTAAGTATGGGCTTGGAATGAATCTGGAAAGTAGTCTCCCAATTTTCCTATTTTACCGTTCATCTCATTTCAGTCCGATCGATCGGACTCCTTGGCCGATCGATCGGTCCTGATGGGCGATCGATCGGTCCTGAGAACCCTCTCAGTTATTTACAGTCCGATCGATCGGACCTGATGGGCGATCGATCGGTCCTGAGAACCCTCTCAGTTATTTACAGTCCGATCGATCGGACCTGATGGGCGATCGATCGGTCCTGAGAACCCTCTCAGTTATTTACAGTCCGATCGATCGGACCTGATGGGCGATCGATCGGTCCTGTAGCGAATTTCAACCCATTTGGTTGAATTCTTCTCTTGTCCAACTCCAATCCATTCCTTTCTTTCCCCTTCTTCCATACATATCTTCACAATCAATTGGGCTATTCCTTGACCTCATTATCTCATCAAATCATCATTCAAAATCAATAAGACTAAACCATCAAACATGATAAATCATTAAAACCATTAATGAAGACAAATCAAGATTTTGCATAAAACATGATAAAACACATGAGAATCATTTCATCCACTTGCCTTGGGTCCAATTGCAATTCAATCTGAGCTCTAATCACCTCTTAGGCCCCCAATCAAACACCTATACACAAAACCCCCAAATCCAAACCCTAGATCAACAAAATCCAAGTAAAACAAGACGGAATTTTCCAATAATTGAAATAGAGCTACCCTAGGGCTAAACAAACAAGATTATAAAACTTTTAGGAAAATCACTTACAAAGAAGTTCTTCAAAAAGCAAGGTGTTGTCCAAAGGAAGTCTTGGAGTGGGCGGTTTTCTTCAAAAATGGTGTCAAGACGAAGCCCTTGAGATGAGGAAGAAGATTATAGCAACTAATTTTCCATTAGCACTAGCTTAGTGGGGGATTGAAGATGAAGAGGCAAGAAAATGTAAGGGAAAACCCTTAGGGCTGGGATTTCTCTTCTCCTCTAGGGTTTTTGCCAGAAATGGGAAAAAGAAGAAGAAGCTTTCTATATATAGTAAGTGGGAGTGGGGCCCACAACTTAAAGAACTTCTCGGGCTCAAAACAAGGTTTTCGGGGCTTCAAATGAATTCGATGAAGAAGACAAAGTTGATCGGAAAAATTTCTAGTTTCCAAAAAGTATATATTTTGCACATTTTGGTGACGTTGAAATCGGTGTCCAGATTTTTGGGTAAAAAGACCATTTTGCCCTCAATTAGTGAAAAATCAGGTTTAAGGTCCTTCAATGAAAACGATGTCAACATGAAAGTTGTAGGGATTAATAAGATAAGTCCAATGGGGTTAAAAACACGATTCTTGAAAATCATCGATAAACCCCCAATCTCACACAATACGTAATAAGAACCCCCAAAGGGTCCCATAATTAAAAAGGCTCTCCAAATTCTCCAAAGCTATTATAATAGCTATTCTAATCCCCAACTAATTCAAAAACTACTAAACACACTTAAACTAAACACAACTTAATCAACTCTAAACGAGGTCTCTCGGGTCGGGGTCTTACATCCTCCACCCCTTAGGACATTTGGTCCTCCAAATGGAAATTAAAACTCACCTCCGGTAGGAGATGTGGGTACTTCTTCTGAACTTGATCCCGTAATTCCCAAGTTGCTTCTTCCGGTCCATGATTCTCCCAAAGTACCTTGACCCACTGAATAGTCCGAGTTCTCAATTCTTGTTCCTTGGTGTCAATGTTCTGCTTAGGCTTCTCAACATAGGTCGCATCTTCTCGAATTTCTAACGGCTCATAACGGAGTATGTGTAGTCTGTCAGGAACGTATTTCTTCAACATAGACACATGAAAAACATTGTGTACGCCGGAGAGTTCGGGTGGTAAGGCTAACCGATAAGCCACATCACCAATCCTACTCACAATGTCGTACGGTCCGATGTATCTCCTAGACAATTTGCCCTTCTGTCCAAACCTCAAAGTTCCACGAGTGGGTGACACTTTCAAGAAAACCTTATCTCCTTCTTTGAACTGTAAATCCCTTCGGTGAGAGTCTGCATAACTCTTCTGTCTACTCTGAGCCACTTTCAGACGTTCTTGGATCAACTTGACCTTGTCGCTTGTCTCACTAACAATGGTCGGTCCATGGAAACTGCGAGTACCAACTTCTTCCCAACAAACAGGTGTTCTACACCTTCTGCCATACAAAGCCTCAAAAGGTGCCATACCGATACTCGAGTGGAAACTGTTGTTGTAAGCGAACTCACACAACGGTAAGGCTTCATCCCACTGAGTCTTGAAATCTAACACACAAGCTCGAAGCATATCCTCAAGTGTCTGAATTGTCCTTTCTGACTGGCCATCGGTCTGTGGGTGATAGGCTGTGCTGAACTGTAACTTCGTACCCATAGACTCATGCAATGTCTTCCAAAATCTTGAGACAAATCTGCTGTCTCTATCGGATGTGATGGAAACTGGCTGTCCATGACGACTGACAATTTCTGTGACAAACAACTGTGCCAAAGGTAACATATGCATTTTCTTTCCAGTCTTCATCGGTAGGAAATGAGCTGACTTGGTGAGACGGTCCACTATGACCCAAATAGCATCATTGCCCTTACTAGTCTTTGGTAAACCCGATATGAAGTCCATGGTAATATGCTCCCATTTCCATTCCGGAATCTCTAATGGTCATAGTAATCCTGGAGGCTTCTGGTGTTCTGCCTTGATCAACTGACACGTCATGCAACGAGAGACGAAAGCTGCTATCTCTCTCTTCATATTATTCCACCAAAATCTGCCCTTCAAATTCTGGTACATTTTTGTACTGCCCGGGTGTATGGAATACTTGGTATTGTGAGCCTCAGACATGATATCATTCCTCAAGTCCTCCAAGTTAGGCACACACAGACGGTCTCGGTAATACAAAACTCCATCTACAACACGAAAATCCGGACGATCTGCTAAGTGCTCAGAAATCTTAGCCAACTCTGGGTCTTGTAACTGATTCTCTTTGATCTTCTGAATGAACGAAGGCTCTGACACTGACATGTTTGCTAACATGACACCTTCTCTTAGTGGCTGAAAATCCACTCTCATTTCCTCTAACTGCTGTACCACATAAGTCCCCCGAAGACTTGCCATGCTCATTGACTTTCTGCTCAAGGCATCTGCAACTACATTCGCTTTCCCCGGGTGATACTTAATTGGAAAATCATAGTCTTTAATATATTCCATCCATCTCCTCTGCCTCATGTTCAACTCCTTCTGAGAAAACAAGTACTGTAGGCTACGGTGATCGGAGTGAACCTCAAACTTCTCTCCATAGAGGTAGTGTCTCCACATCTTCAAAGCTAAAACAACTGCAGCTAACTCGAGATCATGTGTTGCATAGTTCTTCTCATGATCTTTCAACTGCCGTGACCCATATGCAACTACCTTCCCATCTTGCATTAGCACGCATCCAAGTCCAACATTGGAAGCATCGGTAAAAATGGTAAAACCGCCGCTCCCAGATGGCAAAGTAAGGACTGGAGCTGTAGTCAATCTCTTTTTCAGCTCTTGGAAACTAGCCTCACACTTGTCTGTCCAAACATATGGTGCATTCTTCCTCGTCAACTTCGTCAAAGGTGACGCAATCGACGAAAATCCTTGCACAAACCTCCGATAATATCCTGCCAATCCAAGAAAACTCCTGATTTCTGATGCATTCTTCGGTCTATCCCAATTCATGACTGCCTCAATCTTGGACGGGTCCACTGATAATCCTTCCTTGGAGATGATATGACCCAAAAATGTGACTTGGTCCAACCAAAATTCACACTTACTAAGTTTTGCAAACAACTGATTCTCCCTCAAGAGCTGGAGTGCTATCCTCAAATGTTCTTCGTGTCCTTCTTTGGTCTTTGAATACACTAAAATATCATCAATAAACACCACTGTAAACTGATCCAAATACTCTGCAAATATTTTGTTCATCAATGCCATGAAAACTGCCGGTGCATTAGTCAAACCAAACGGCATCACTAGAAACTCATAGTGTCCATATCTTGTCCGAAAGGCTGTTTTTGGTACATCTGAGTCTCTAACTCTCAACTGATGGTAGCCTGACCTCAAATCAATCTTCGAAAAATAAGCAGCTCCTTGCAACTGATCGAACAATTCATCTATCCTTGGCAATGGATATTTGTTTTTGATGGTCACTTGGTTCAATCTTCTATAGTCAATACACATTCTCATGGAACCATCCTTCTTCTT
The DNA here is from genome assembly GCA_012931725.1 of Litsea cubeba. Classification (NCBI taxonomy): domain Eukaryota; kingdom Viridiplantae; phylum Streptophyta; class Magnoliopsida; order Laurales; family Lauraceae; genus Litsea; species Litsea cubeba. The sequence goes on along the minus strand of CM022944.1, from coordinate 48,065,494 downwards.
TACAAACAAAACTGGTGCTCCCCACGGTGACACACTAGGTCTCACAAAACCTTTGTTCAAAAGTTCTTGCAATTGCATCTTCAACTCTCCCAATTCTGCTGGGGCCATTCTGTAAGGTGCGATAGATATCGGAGCAGTCCCCGGTAACAACTCAATAGTGAAGTCTATCTCTCTAATGGGTGGCAATCCTGGTATCTCCTCCGGGAAAACATCCGGAAACTCACAAACAATTGGGATCTCCTCCACCCCTTGGGACCGTTTATCCTCCGTGATAAACGCCAAATAACCCTCACAACCACTTTTTAGAAGCCTATCAGCCTTCAACGCTGAAATAAACCCTGCACCAGAACTACTCCTCTCTCCCTGAAACAACACCCCTGCTTGGGTCTCCTCTAACTTAAAAGTTAGGGTTTTATGTGAAAGTCCTTGAGGATCCTAACCCTAGAGGGGGGGTGAATAGGGTGAGCTACTAATAGTGACTAACTATGACCAATTTTAATTTTCTATAAACTAACTAGTCACTAGTGATGATAACAAGCACAATGCGGAAGCTAAATACATACAATCACCACAAGAGCATGCACCACAACACAATATTTATAGTGGTTCGGCCAACGTGCCTACATCCACTACCGGCTTGTGTTCCTCACACCCCACCGGATTTCCACTATTATGCTTTTCAAAAGGCTAAGCAATAACCTCTACAATTATGCTTTCCAAGGATAAGCAATAACCTTACAATGTTGTTTTTCTAGGCTAAACAACAACCTTTACACAATGCTTTTAAATGGCTAAGCAATAACCTTACAAGTAAATATTTCTCTCAAAGAAAGTGTCTTCACAAAACACTCTTATGAGATTACAATTTAAGCTCAATAAAAATTGCCTCTAAGTAGGCGGATAAGAAAATGAAAATCTAACTCACACAACACAATGAAATGCAAAGATGAATGCTTGTGATATGTGTGTGTGGAAAACTTCAATCAAGTTTAAAAAGAAGGCTTAATCAATGTATGCTAGAAGCATTTGAAAGTTAAGGCATACAAAGATTTGATTGAAGTTATATGCAAATCACTTGAACAACTACAAACTTGTTAATGATGTGAAAATCAAAAGATCACAAGTTGAAAGTTTAAGCCTAATCAAGTGATGCATGTGCTATGCTATGTTGTTTTCAAAAACAAAGGTTTGACTTAAGATTCAAATGAATGAAAACAACAAAGATGATTCAAACAAGTTAATGAAACATGTTATAAAGAAATCAAAGTTTTAAACATAACATGTTTAACAAAGTTTAAAACTAAACTAAGTTTGAATCAAAGAAAAGAATTCATTACAACTTAATATCAAAGATTGAATGGAAGTAATGAATTCATTTCATCATAGTTATCATGCTAAAAACATTTACCAAAGATTTAAAACCAAGCATGAAACATATGATTAAATTAAGCAAAGCTTACTTGGAGATTTAACTTCATGATCCAAGCTTTAGCTTCCTTAATGACCTTCTTAATCCCCTTGGTTCATCCCCTTTATCTTCTCTTCAAACACCTCCAAGAAGGCTCCAAGTTTGCTCAAAAGTTCCAACATTTTTCCAAAGGGAATGAAGCCTTTTTATACACAGAAAACAGAGTTTCTGCGTGTCCCCGGTCGACCCCATGACAGGCCCGGTCGACCCCATCCAAACGGTCAGAAAAATGACCGTTGGAGAGCCAACGGCTCTCTGCCCAGTCGACCCGCAGTGTACGCGGTCGACCGGGATGTGTACCCGGTCGACCGAGTACACTGGGCCCTGGGTCACTTTTCCCATTTTGCATACTTTTGCAATTTTCAAAGATTTTTGATGTGGGACTTGTTGGGGCCATTAAATCAAGCTTGAAACATGATTTAAATCAATCTAAGTATTTTTAAAATCATGAATCATAAAAAGCCACAAATCATTTGAAACTTTAAAACTTAGGCTAAGCTTGAATTTTGAAATTCCTTTCACAAAATCAATTGCATCCAAAATTAAAACCAATTCATGCATAAAACATGAGTTTTACCATATTTAAAAACAATGCATGGATAAAATAAGATTTCAATGTTTTCTAAAATAATGCAAGTGTGAGAAATCAAATGATGAATAAAATGATATGCATCCATCAAATTGCAATACACAAAATTCCTAACATTATGGAAACAATCCATCGTAGCATGGTATCCTGCTAACCAATCCATCCCTAGGATGACATCAAAATCCTGCATCTCTAATAAAATGAGATCTGCCGGTAATACTACTTCTCCTATCATGACTGGACAACTAGGGTAAAAAGTTCTACAAACAACTTCCTTACCTAGAGGGGTAGTCACAGTCAAAATGAAACTCAACTCTCTAGCATGCATATCAATCAACATAGCAAATTTTGGAGATAGGAATGAGTGAGTAGAGCCAGGGTCAAACAAAACCTTAGCGTCAAAACCACAGACGAGAAGTGTACCTTCCACTACATTGCCTTCAGCCTCCGCATCAGCTCTATTGACAGCATAGAGTTGTGCCCTTTGTGGTGGCCTGTTCTGCCCTTGCTGTTGCCTGCCTTGTGGTGCATTCCTGTTCTGATTCTGAGGACGCTGATTCTGGTTCTGATTCTGCCCTTGCTGACGGGCCTGTTGTTGCTGTTGTTGCTATGGCCTAAACTGTTGCTGAGGTGCTTGTTGTTGTAGTGGCCTTGCTTGATTCTGGACCACCAACGCATTCTGAGGTGGTGCCTGACGCTGTGCTCCTTGTTGCTGCCTGTTATGTCTATCAGGCCTTGGACAATCCTTCATTTGGTGGTTCATGGAGCCACATCTAAAGCACGCTCCTGTAATAAAGCGGCAATTGGCACTCTCATGGTTTTTCCCACAGTGGATACAAACCACTGGATTCTGCACATTCTGTTCCTGCCTTGGCCTTTTGTTCTGATTGTTTCTTTGTTGATAGTTCTGCTGCTGACCTTGACCCTTTCCTTGGTTCTTGACAATCTTGTTGTGGAAGTTCTCAAATTTGTATGCTCTCTTGACAGCTTCTTCAAAGGTAACGGGTGGTACAACCCCGGTAGCATCCCTCTCAATAATCGGGTGAAGTCCCTCAAGGAACTTGGTTATCTTCTTCTCAACCGTGTCTATCAACTCCGGTGCATACCTTGACAATCTCTCGAATTTGGTAAGGTATTCGAGGACTGTCATGTTCCCTTGCACAAGTTGTTGAAATTCTGCTGCCTTTTGTCTCTTGACATGTGCAGGTACATATTTCTCTCCAAACTGTCTCTTGAAGTTAACCCAAGCTTCTGCATCAGCCATTGTCCTGTATTCTGCCTTGACGGTCTTCCACCAAATATTTGCTAAACCCACAAACATAGAGGCTGCAAGCTGTACACGTTCCACACCGGTACATATGAAGATCTCAAATATGTTTTCGGTGTGCTCAAGCCAATCATCTGCTGCCATTGGATCCTCAGTCCCCAAAAATTCTTTCGGTCCTCTCTTCCTGAACCGCTCATACAACACATTAGGATCATTCCCTCTAATATTCACCGGACCAGGTGGTGCAACTGGGATTGGTTCCGGTCTCCTCTCCAATATCCCCAACAACTGTGCCTGCATTTGAGCTATCTCCCTAGCATGATCCTCGTCTTTCTTAAGCATCTGTTCTTGCAATCTGGTCTGTGTCTCATATGCTTGTGCTTGGAGCCTAGCCTGATTCTCATTGGCCTGGCGTTGTTGGTCAATCATAGCCTGCATCATCTGTTGGAATTGGTTCTGCATATTGTTGTCTTGTGGTTCCTCTGCAATAGGCTCTGTATTCTCACTGTTACTGGCAACGTGATTACTGTTTGCTGTTCTTTGCGAGGTGGCATAACGCTGCAAAACAAATTGTTAGCACATATAAATCAAGCACAGGGTGGTCATACATTGCTCACATGATTCTATCTAACGAATCCTCGCCACGTACTTAAGATTTCTAGTTTCTTTTAGTTGCCTGAAACATGTCCTGCTCTGATACCAGTCCTGTTGCGACCCCGGACCGAAAGGGGAAGGATCCGAGTCCGGGAGTCGGGATGGTGGGTGGTGATGCCGCGCCACGTGCATCTCTTTGGCTAAAACGCACACGGAATTAAAAGAATATTTATCCGTGCACGTGATTTCCCACAGGGTTCCGCGGTGAGGATTATCTTTACACATCATCTCACATGTAACCATATCACATATATTTTTGAGATTGCGGAAGCGTGTAGCAAACAATACTAATACCATTCAAATCCATAAACAAGACTGATTTATGGTTAACATGACAAGATATCAGGATGAGCAATGATCAAGCATATTTTCCCCAAAAGTAAAGTTAAGTATATTTACAAATATCAGTTGATTAATGCCCCCAAAATAACGGTCAACAAAGACCGTATAATCAAATGAAATCTGAGATAAAAATATCATAAGTTCCCAAAGTGTATCGTTCTCAAGGCAAGGCCAAATGTCTACATGACATCATCGGCTTGCCACTCAATCACTCGTTGCGGTTCACCGACCGCTTCCTCTGGCTCCTCCTCAAAGGCAATAAGCTCGGGACCTGAGTACCAAAATAAATGGATCAGACACGACGGTCTGGCAGATGGGTGAAAAGATATACAATAAATCAAAACAATGATGCCTTTAGAAACATAGTAAAATTCTAGATAAACAATGAATTTTTCATAAAAGCAGAATGCAACATTTAAAAGAGTTACATATGCAAATAAAACATGTAAGGTGACAAGGATTCGGGAACTATCAAGATGGCAACCACACAAAGCTAAATCCTCTCTCACAAAAGTGATGAGAGCACATCGGGACATTGACCTCAGTCACACGAGGTGAGGAGAATCAACGACGTTAACCTCAGTCACACGAGGTGAGGAGAGTCAACGATTTTTATATAATAAATACATATAATACTCTGCGGGACCACGGTAGCGAACCGGGTATATCGGGGCGAGGCGGGAACCATGCTGCAGCGGGTATAACTGAAGGGGGATATCCAAACCGGTGGATCAAACCGATAAGGTTATCCAAGCTTAGTGGTGCCGACTCATAGGTAACATGCGAAAATCAAAACAGATAAATACACATAACGGGGCGGGAACTCATAGGTACAAAACGTATAAAAGTCGGGGCGAGTCTAAACAAATTAACAATATGGTAACACAATATTCTCGGTTCAAGAGTACTCACAAATCACGATTGAAATCTCGAAATAGGGGATTGGTTGGAAATCAAATACAAATAGTTTCCAATACCTTTACAGGCTAACAATGGGTTTCTAGAATTGAATCAGTGCGAATAGGGTCTCGTATGTCGGTTATGATGAAATTTTGGTACTCTTTAAGAGTTAGGGACATTCCGGGTCCTTATACACATTGGTCAATCTAGAAAACCTCATGGAATCTCCATGATGAGGTTCCTCCTCCCTTCGGACTTCATTCAATGCCTTACCCATCCTTGAATAGCGTTGGGCCTCCAAACAATACCTCCACACTACAGCCCCTCACAATTTACCCCAATCTTTCATGGGTTTGAAAGCATCATTACAGGTTCAATGTCTTCAAATAAGAAGATAAGGGATAGATCTGAATTGGACTTGAGTATGGGCTTGGAATGAATCTGGAAAGTAGTCTCCCAATTTTCCTATTTTACCGTTCATCTCATTTCAGTCCGATTGATCGGACTCCTTGGCCGATCGATCGGTCCTGATGGGCGATCGATCGGTCCTGAGAACCCTCTCAGTTATTTACAGTCCGATCGATCGGACCTGATGGGCGATCGATCGGTCCTGAGAACCCTCTCAGTTATTTACAGTCCGATCGATCGGACCTGATGGGCGATCGATCGGTCCTGAGAACCCTCTCAGTTATTTACAGTCCGATCGATCGGACCTGATGGGCGATCGATCGGTCCTGAGAACCCTCTCAGTTATTTACAGTCCGATCGATCGGACCTGATGGGCGATCGATCGGTCCTGTAGCGAATTTCAACCCATTTGGTTGAATTCTTCTCTTGTCCAACTCCAATCCATTTCCTTTCTTTCCCCTTCTTCCATACATATCTTCACAAACAATTGGGCTATTCCTTGACCTCATTATCTCATCAAATCATCATTCAAAATCAATAAGACTAAACCATCAAACATGATAAATCATTAAAACCATTAATGAAGACAAATCAAGATTTTGCATAAAACATGATAAAACACATGAGAATCATTTCATCCACTTGCCTTGGGTCCAATTGCAATTCAATCTGAGCTCTAATCACCTCTTAGGCCCCCAATCAAACACCTATACACAAAACCCCCAAATCCAAACCCTAGATCAACAAAATCCAAGTAAAACAAGACGGAATTTTCCAATAATTGAAATAGAGCTACCCTAGGGCTAAACAAACAAGATTATAAAACTTTTAGGAAAATCACTTACAAAGAAGTTCTTCAAAAAGCAAGGTGTTGTCCAAAGGAAGTCTTGGAGTGGGCGGTTTTCTTCAAAAATGGTGTCAAGACGAAGCCCTTGAGATGAGGAAGAAGATTATAGCAACTAATTTTCCATTAGCACTAGCTTAGTGGGGGATTGAAGATGAAGAGGCAAGAAAAGGTAAGGGAAAACCCTTAGGGCTGGGATTTCTCTTCTCCTCTAGGGTTTTTGCCAGAAATGGGAAAAAGAAGAAGAAGCTTTCTATATATAGTAAGTGGGAGTGGGGCCCACAACTTAAAGAACTTCTCGGGCTCAAAACAAGGTTTTCGGGGCTTCAAATGAATTCGATGAAGAAGACAAAGTTGATCGGAAAAATTTCCAGTTTCCAAAAAGTATATATTTTGCACATTTTGGTGACGTTGAAATCGGTGTCCAGATTTTTGGGTAAAAAGACCATTTTGCCCTCAATTAGTGAAAAATCAGGTTTAAGGTCCTTCAATGAAAACGATGTCAACATGAAAGTTGTAGGGATTAATAAGATAAGTCCAATGGGGTTAAAAACACGATTCTTGAAAATCATCGATAAACCCCCAATCTCACACAATACGTAATAAGAACCCCCAAAGGGTCCCATAATTAAAAAGGCTCTCCAAATTCCCCAAAGCTATTATAATAGCTATTCTAATCCCCAACTAATTCAAAAACTACTAAACACACTTAAACTAAACACAACTTAATCAACTCTAAACGAGGTCTCTCGGGTCGGGGTCTTACAAGGTCTCCCTCAGTTCCTTTGGATTTGATCTTCCGGAGAGGATATGGACAGGTAAAGATGTTTCTTATTCTCATTTGAAGGTGTTTAGGTGCAAGGCTTTTGCACATGTACCAAAGGAGCAACGTTCAAAGCTGGATGATAAGGCAGTATGTTGCATTTTTCTTGGCTATGGTGGAGCCGAGTTTGGCTATAGGTTATGGAATCCAGAGAAGAGAAAAATGATCAGAAGTAGGGATGTGGTGTTTCATGAATACCAGTTCTTTGGAGATATTGAAAAGACTGAAAAGTCTAATGAAGTTGTTGATGGAGTGGTTGATCTCACACTAACTCCTTCTCCAGTGCAGACTACAGGTGGAGAAGGTGGATAATGATCCAGATCGTGATGAGGCGCAGGGGTTGCCAAATGAACAGGGTGTTGAGCAGGGGGGGGGGGCAGTCTCCTCAGTCAGAAACCACTGAACCTCAGGCTAGGAGGTCTACTAGAGAGCGTCAACCATCAACTAAATATCCTGCAGCAGATTATATTTTGCTTACTGATGAGGGGGAGCCAGAGAACTACCCAGAAGCAAAAACTCATGCAGATAAAGTTGAGTGGATGGAGGCTATGTAGGATGAGATGAGTTCTTTGAAAAAGAACAATACTTATCAGCTGGTGGAACTTCCAAAAGGCAAGAAGGTTCTGAAGAACAAATGGGTGTTAAAGCTGAAAAAAGATGACAGTGGAAAACTGATAAAGCACAAAGCACGACTAGTGGTTAAAGGCTTTGCGCAGACGAAAGGTATTGACTTCGATGAAATCTTCTCTCCAGTTGTGAATATGACTTCCATCAGAGTTATCTTGGGTCTAGTCGCCAGCAGGGACCTTGAACTTGAACAGATGGATGTGAAGACTACATTTCTTCATGGTGATCTGAAAGAAGAGATCTACATGACTCAGCCGGAGGGGTTTGAGGTAGAAGGAAATGAATAGTTGGTTTACACGTTGAAAAAAAGTCTATACGGGCTGAAACAAGCGCCGAAGTAGTGGTACAAAAAGTCTAATTCATTCATGGTGAATCACGGGTACCGGAGGACAGCTGCAGATCACTATATTTATGTTCGTAAGTTTGGTAATGGCAAATTTATCATGTAGATGATATGTTGATAGTTGGACATGATAGTAAGATGATTGGCAGGTTGAAGAGGGCCGGACATGTCAAAGACTTTTGACATGAAAGACTTGGGTCCCACACGACAAATTTTGGGAATGCAAATACATCGTGACAGGAATGCCAAGAAGCTGTGGTTGTCACAGGAGAAATATGTTGAACGGGTGCTGGCGAGATTCAACATGATAGATGCTAAGCCAGTTAGCATGCCTTTAGCCAGTCACTTCAAGCTCAGTAAGAGATTATGTCCTACTACAGATGAAGAAAAGGAATAAATGACATCTGTTCCATACTCCTCAGCAGTTGGGAGTCTTATGTATGCCATGGTGTGTACACGGCCAGACATTGCTCATGCAGTGGGTTTAGTGAGTAGATTTCTTTTTAGCTCTGGGAAAGAGCATTGGGAAGCAATGAAGTGGATCTTCAGATATTTGAGAGGTACATCAGGTTTTTGCTTGTGTTTCGGAGGCTTAAAACCAGTACTTGAAGGCTTTATAGATGCTGATTTTGCAGGTGATCTTGATCGTCGGTTGTCTACTTCTGGGTACTTATTTACTTTTGCAGGGGGAGCTATTTCTTGGCAGTCTAAGTTGCAGAAGTGTACAGCATTGTCTACAGCCGAAGCAGAATACATAGCTGCTAATGAAGCAGGGAAGGAGATGATTTGGTTGAGGAATCTCTTTCGAGAATTGGGTTTGAAGCAAGGAGAGTATGTAGTCTACTGTGATAGTCAGAGTGCTATGGATCTTAGCAAGAACGTTATATACCATGCCCGCACGAAGCACGTTGATGTGAGATACCATTTGGATCGTGAGGTCATCGAAAAGAACCTCATAAAGCTGGAAAAGATTCACATTGACAAGAATCCCTCCGACATGATGACTAAGGTCGTGTCTAAGGGAAAGCTGGTGCTGTGTTCAGAGTTGGCGGGACTGGACTCCTAGTAAGGGGGTTCATAGGTGTCTTCCCTATGGTCTGGAGGGGGAGATTGTTGGGCCTAGTGGGTCTAGACCAAATGGGTTCATGGTCTTGGGTATTTTGGTAATTGTACCGGGACTTTCTTATTGACTAAGATAGGGTTTCTTAGGGGATAAGAAAGAGAACATTATATATATGATGTAATGTGTAACCCATGAGATGGATATTCTGTACTTCATATCATAAGAGTGAACCTAAAGGAGAGTCGAGTTTCTTTTCCGTGGACATAGGCAAGATTGCTGAACCACGTAATTCTCTTGTGTATGATTGCTTGTTCTTGTGTGTTGTTCGATCGCTGTTTCACGTTTCTGCATACACGCGCACAACATGAGGAAGAAAGGAGAGTAAGAAAGAGAGAAGAGAATGAGTGAGGGAGAGAAGATAATGTTTAGGGAGACTTAGGGAGAATTGAGAATGAGGGACGGTGGCTGCTCTCTCCCTTCTTTTTTGGTTGAGTGTGATAAAGAGTTGAGAATTATGGGGGAAGAAGGGGTGTGTAAAGAGAAATAGAATTTTCATAGATTATGACATTTTGGGCAAAACTGGGTGTGGGCGCTGGGCAGGGAGTGAGTTTGGAGAGTGCAAAGAGTACAAGTGTACATGGAGCAAAAGCTCTCTTGTAAAAATAATTGTACATTTCAAGTCTGTATTGGTACAGTCGGCCACCTCATTCGAGACTGTGTCTCGTGACTTTAGGCGCATCAGCATCAGGTTGTTGAGCTTGGACCCAGTTTGGCAGGTCTTGAAATGGTCCAGAGGATGGCAGCATGTAATGTAAAGCCACTTCCTAGTGGGCCCAAACCAACTGATTGTACGTGAAACAGGGTATAGAAGAGTGGTGGGAGACCAAACCCCCACCCTCCCGTCCATTGCAATATAAGCGTGAATCGGGCTTCTCATTCCACTTATCCTAGGCCTACTTATTTGCGTTAAAATACATATGTAGAGGATATATAGGGTGGTTAAAGAGAAAGATGTTAAATAATATTTTTTTAGAAAAATAAAATTAAAAAAAGATGTTGTATGACGCTCATTTTTTGAAACTCATATCTTCAATTTTGCCCATCATATGAATTCAGTTTCTATATATTTTGATGTAAACAAACATGTAACCTTTCATAAGTGAGACCATAGGTGTCATGTACAAATGTCCCACGGCCAACAACACGATATCCTCGTATATGTATGTATAAATTTTTATTACGGTGAGAACCGATGCACATGATAATTGGTAATTTTAATAATGAGGGTGGTTGGGGATGGTCTTTTTATGAGACCTTTGTGAAAAAAAAGAAGCTCTTATTAATCATCTTGACTTGATCTATGGTCCTTGTGGGGGCGGGGCGGCTAAATAAGATATGAGGATTGTGTTGGAAGCTCTAATTTGAACATATTTTATGTATATAAGTTTTGATCTACTATAAATCTTTTGCATAAAGTATTGTTCACACTTGCTTGTGAGGTTTAAGTGGTGCCATAATAATCATATGGGGCGTGGAAAGATCTGAATAGACTTACGTCATGTTTCTTTACTAGAGTTTTAAGAATTCATATATGGAGAATTTGAAATTCTACAAAAGTTAAATAGATAGCTGAAATTTGATATTTGGTAAAAGAAACGTGGCTTTTCAAATGTCGGGAGCAAGCCATAACATCATGTCCAAAAACCCCCAACACATCAAATTCTTGTCGGAGATTCTAGTAAATAAATAGGCCCTTGGGGTTAAAGAAAGATCATCCTTACCCCCTATGCTCTATAATCTTCACATTTGACATTTTAAAAGATAAAAAAAAAAGTAATGCATGGATGAGCGTGATACTAGGCTTGTAGCAATTCCAAGAGATGGGGAAAATGAGGAAGGGAAGTGGAAAATGTGATGCAAGAGAGTATAGCCTAGATTCAATTGATCAAGTGAGTAATCAAGCCCTTGATTACATGGGTTGTTTTGATTAGTCACGAGCATTTTTTGTCCATTCTAGTCAAGGCTCAATCAAGAAAAAGGCTCAAATCTTATTTTGGATGACCAAGGTAGATTGATAATGGGTCTCAATTTTTAAAATAAGATGTTTGAATTTAATTGAATCTAAATTAGTTCCTTAATAGTTCCAATTGTCCATTAATCAACCTATGGTTGGCTGATAACAATTGATCGTCAAATATTAGATCTTCGCTTGTTAAATCCTTTCTCTAGACGACAAATCAAGCTTCCATCAGCTAAGACATTCCCACGTGCTTATATCAAGGAAGTATGGTCAATGGGTGTTGACTATTTTGAAAAAGTCATTCTATCTGAAGACCCATCGGTAAAAGATGATTATATTATAATGGCTATTTTTTCTGCGATGAATATGTTAAAAGTGGATTGTGATGGATTCTCACTAACATTCATTTCAAAATGTCATTTACTAGCAGGAACAATTCAATGCAGTAAATATGGCTGGATCTTTGATCGCAGTTGAAATAGATTCTCATCCAAAGACCAAAGTTAACAGAAACAACACCATGCTTGAAGCGCCTGCGCCATACATGTACTTGCAACCGCTATTTGGTGGAGTGGCTTGGTGAGTTATTGCATGTGAGGAGGCCAATGGCATATGATGATGAACCTTATGCTGACTCTTATGATAGTCACAATGACGATTGAAATTGGAATGGTTCTCCCACTGGCTATAAAGATACTGTTATTTTTCCCGATGTAGATGATGTAGACATTGGCATTTCTAGAGAAGGTGAAGGTAGTAATATTGGTGCCACTCATGATGAAGATCTAGAAAGGGAGAACAGGCGTTTTAAAAATTTTCAAGCTTAATTTTTTGTACGAGCAATTGTGAGTATAAGTGGAAGAAGGTGAAAAGCATAGGTGTGTATTCTTTTTGTCGTTGACAATAGTGTTGAGTAATTAATTAGGGCAATCAATCACGTACGATAAATCATAACCACAAGCAATCCATGACACAAGAGATTTACGTGGTTTGGTAATTACCTATGTCCACGGGACTATGAGGATTTCACTATGCAAACTCATTATAGGGATTTCAAACCCTCTAACCATATGTCTCTGTAAGTGCAAAAAATATAACTCACAAGATTAGAGGGTACCTAATCGGACTTATCCAAATATCTGATGGAGATTAGCTACCTTAAAGCCTGAAAGGGGAGGAATAAACGGTCAGAGGACCCTGGATGCGGGCAGCACAGGGCTCTCCGATGCCTAAGTTAGAACAAAGGTTGAAGGAGAAGAGAGACAGAGTAATGACTCAAGAGAAGATGTGTGTGCATACCTTTGTCTTGGAACGTCCTCATATTTATAGGGGATGTTACTTGATATCTTGGAGTGGGCCCTTAGATTTGATAGGAATGATCTCATTAGCCCACAAAGCAATAAATGAGGATCCATCATAGCCCACAATGTATTTATTGCCAGTCCGATCAACCCACATCGCATTAAATGTATGTCATGTTGGGCCTGATCCTGTCACAAGTTATTGGCGGTTGAGGTCCCATCGGATCCATCCTTGGGCTCTATCACGATCTAGCTACAGCAGCTAGATGCCGCCTTGTCAGTGATCTTATGAAGATTGTAGACGGCTGGGATGGCCTATTCGTCTCATTTGCGTATGCACGTACTAAGCCACGTGTCTGATGACGTGGCAGAAGTAGGGAAGCGATCACAGTACTTTTCAACCGGCAACCTGACTCCCTTGGTCGGGGTTAGGTGCGTAGCCGGGGTTGGAAGGCGTACCCGAGGTCAGAGTGCATGGTTGTGCCAAATCTGGTTTTGGCCAACGCTCTGACTCCATCGCCGAGGTGCGCTTGGACGACACGTGGGCGTGCTTAGCCGGCATCTTATCGCCGAGGTTAACGTAATCTAGGTACCTTAAAAATCACCCCACACAATTGCCCCCTAGCTTCTGACTTCTTAGGGTCTCTAGCCTTTTGAGGTCGGAAGCTGTAGAGAATCTGATGGGACATATCTGATCATTGTCCAGTGCCGTTCCGACTCTTCGAGGTAATCAATACTACACCCTGCTTATTATGGGGAACGAGCCGGCAGTAATACCTGTCATTGTATGACTGACTACGTTGTCAAACTGATGGGACAGGCGCGATTCGCGATGCTGCCCTTTCGAATTTATAAATGGTGCCCAAGGAAGGCTTTCTTCCTTTTATAAATAGGGGCGTCTTCTTCTGCCTCGCTTTCTTTATCTTCGCTTCTTACCTTCGTTCTCATAAGACTTCTCCAAAGATTTTCAGGCGAGGACAATCGCGTAACATCGAGGTTATTGCATGCCCAGATTGATCTTCATCTACGATTCGTCCATCTGTAAGTCTTCCTGGGTCTGGGTTCTCTAAGGTTTTTCCCCTTTAGGGTTTTTTCTCGCCTTCCATTTTCAACCCCAAGTCGTAGAGATGGCCGGTCATAAGTTTCAGTTAGAGACCCCCGAGGGTATAGCTAGATTCAGGGAGGCGTACAGTATCCTGGAGGAGGTCCGCCTCAGGCCGGCGGCTCCTTCCGATAACACTCTGCGTTGCCTTTCCAGCAGCTGGATGCCGTTCCCCTTGATTTCTGTAATCGAGGGTGGGGTTAGGTTTCCCTTACACCCTTTGCTTAGGGCTTGCCTCAGCACTTGGTCTCTGGCCCCCTGCCAGTTGATGCCCAATGGCTACAAGGTCATTATGGGCACGGCCAAGCTCAACAAGGTTTTAGGAATCAACCTCGGTGTCCATGACATCAAGGATGTGTATGACATTTGTAAGGCCGGGGAAGGCAACTACTACTTCCGGGTGAAACAGCTCCGGAAGGGCTTCGTCTTGGCCTTGGAAGATTCAAATAAGAACGCCGTGGATGACCTCTTCCACGTTTCGGGGGACTGGGAGTTTGGCGTTGGTGAGGACAGAACGCACATGGTCCCGCACCACCTCGGGGTCGTCGCAAGTAAATATCGTCCCTCGATTTTGCTCATTTTATTCACCCTTCGAATTATCGAGCTGATGTCTTGTCTTGTCATGCAGATCTGTGAGCAAGGCAGCGTCGTGTGGCACGTGACAGCTGGAAAAAGAACGTAGCCGATCACAAGAAGGTTGAAAAATATACCGGGTATGAGAACAGGTCGGCCTGGAAGCTGTTGGGCTACACGCCTAGGTACCACGACTACTATAAAAGGGTCGAAACAGCGCAGGGAGACGAGCCAGAGACAGGCGAACCTTCCGTCACCTTAGCCGTAGCCGGGGGTATTCCGCTGACCGATCCTGTCGCTTGCCGGATCGCGTCTGGCGCTGAGGCGTCTACTTTCGCCAGTTCGTGGTCAGTAAGCTTGACAAAGGTAGTACAGGCTTATTCCTCTGACCAAGGAGAGGGGATGGAAGGAGATCTTCCTCAGTTGAAAATCAAAGACCTGACGGCCAGATTCAAGAGCCGGCCTTCTTCTTCTTCGGTAGTGCCTTCTTCTGCCAGTACCCGCGCAGCCTCGGGCCCGGGCGGTGCCGCGGTCTCCTTCGCCCTTATTGTCGCCCTGAGTGTGGGATATCGGCGATGCTCTCCTGATAACACGAGGGATGGATCCCCGTTCAGCAAGAGGTCCAAGGGGGAAAGAGACTCCGGGGCTCAGAAAGGCCTAAAGGACAAAGGGTCCGCGCGCGCCCCTGGAGGGAAGGCTCCTCTTGAGAAGAGCACACCTGTTGACACAAAAAAATATGTCACTTTGCTTCTTCAAAATCCAGAAAGCTACATGAAGTCGCAGCCTGCCATAAATAGGCAATGCTACTTCCAAAAATCAAAACTTGTCAGAATCAAACAAAAACTGTAAGATCCTTCAAGACAGCTAAAAGAGGAGTACACAAGAAGTTTCGGGCCATTTTAAAATCATTTGGCCTAAATTCGCTTCTCCGACAGCTGAAAAGGAGCTCCCGGCGACGAAAGCATCAGAGACACCAAATCTTCGATCAAAGCCGATGGATGATTTCAAAATACATCCAAAAGGCTCCACGTCAAGTTCCGAGTCAAACCGACAACGTTTGACCCTACATTAACCCTCGTACAGCTAAATCAAGCCTCTCGGTGGTGAGAACCACCGAGTCCATCACTCAGCAGATAGAGCACATGGACGGCTTCAAAATGCTTACAAAGGGCTACACGTCAAATTTTAGGTCATTTCGACAACATTTGACCAGACTTTGACGCTCGGAAGCCAAATCAGGCCTCTCAGCGGCGAAGCTCCCCGGGACCATGGTTTCCAAGACAGAGCCTATGGATCATCTTAAAATGACTCCAATAGGTTCCCTGTCAAATTTCAAGTCAATCGGCGAAGTCCACATATGGTTTGCGACCGTCAATCTGAACGAGTCCCCCACAATCTCCTGAGAAGTTAGATCCTCCTTTTCTTGCTTTTCATTGTACATTGTATTTTTTCAAAAGAGACAAAAATCACAACTCTTGTCTTTCATTATTGATAAGAATTGTAAATCGGCTATAAACGCCAAAATCGGCTATAAATGCCAAAAATCGGCTATAAACGCCAAAATCGGCTATAAATGCCAAAAAATCGCCTTTCACGGCAAATCAAGAAAAATGTCTATTTTCTTAAATATATGTGCAATGGAAAATTTGAAAGAAGTTGATTTCCATTTTACTTGCGAATGTTAATCTTCGGATCACCACTTGTAATTCCAAGTAAAATAGAAAATCTGGCACACCCACACAAAAAAATGTTGATGCACGCCTCTGCCCCCCCCGGTTACGAAAGGGTCGGACCCAAACAGACTCCCACGTCCGCCGACCTCGGTAGAACTGAGTGATAGAAGCGCTGTCCATCAAGTTGGCTCCACCCGGTGGGACTCGTTCATTTGAGAACATGATGCTAGAAATGAAATATTTGCATATCATATCTTTTGCTCTCTGCTTATATCTCTTTTCTCGGTTCTTTGGCTACTTTCTAATTGGTGGCCTATGTTGAATTCCGCATCTAAAAAAAATGAGATGAGATTTTTTGGAAATTTCTAATTCTTTGAATTTATTTCCACTCTTTCTCTTTTCAAAAAAAAAAAAACAAAAAACAAAAAATCAGATTTCTTAGTTCGGATTCAAAATTGAGAAACTTTGATCCTTTTCGTTTCGTCTCTGTGCTCGCGGAAATCGTTGAGCCGGTTCGAATTGTGGAAATGGCCATTGATTTTCTTCGATGAGCTCATTAGAAATTAGAAAAAAATCAGATTTCTCATTTTGGGTTCAAAATTGAGAAACTTTGATACTTTCCTTTAGTTCGTGTGCTCGCATAAATTGTTGAGTCTGTTCGAATTAGGATTTGGGCCATCGTTTCTTTTCGATGAGTTCATTAAAGATCTAAAAAAAATGTAAAAAAAAAACAAGAAAAAGATATAGACCACTAAGGTTAAACCAACTGCGTTCTTTGATCACGGTTGATTCAAGAAAAGCCTTGTACAGAGTGTGAAGACAGCTTGACTGTTCTAGGCAAGGGTCCTCCAAACGGGTTCATTAAGTAATTCTACCCTTACCTAGGGGCAATTCTATCAATCGAGATTTCATAAGACCGGGTTAGGAGGCCTATGTGTACTCTCTCGTCTTTTAAATAAAAAAATTTTCAAAATAAAAATATTTTAAAATAAAAATTTTTAAATAAAAAATGAAAAATAAAAAAATTTTCAAAAAAAAATCTTAAAAAAAATAATAAATAAAAAAGATTTTTTTCAAAAAAAATTTCTTCTAAAAAAAAAAACTTCCGTAATTTTGGGTTCAGATTGGAGAAATTTTGGTCTCCTCCTTTCTGAGCACTGGCGCTCGCGGAAATCGCTGAGCCCGTGTTCAGATTGGAGTGCCTTTTGCTCTCTTTGATGAACCCGATCTTGGCCTTTCAAAAGAAAAAAACTTGTCATTTTTGGATTCAGATCCGAGAAATTATGGTTCATTTCCTTCTGAGTACTGGCGCTCCCGGAAATCGCTGAGACCGTATTTGGATCGGAATACCATCTGCTCTCTTTGATGAATCCAATCTTGACCTTTCAAAACAGAGAATCTCATCTCATGGATGCAGTCTCAAAACATTTGTGTCTAGCGATACTAGTACGCCCTTTCAGGGTCTACTATATTCACGACCGACACATTTGTAACTCCAAACTTATATTCATCTTAAATTGAGCAAGCTCTGCTTATCGATAAGTCAAATTTAGGTTCACAATTGCTTTTAGCAGTCACTGGGACGCTCATTCTGGGCTTACCATTGATGGACCGCGCTCCTGCTCGGTTCCTACCGAGGTCGGCGGACGTGGGAGTCCGTCGGGTCCGACCCTTTCGTAACCAGGGGGCAGGGGCGTGCATCAACATTTCTTTTTTTTGTGTGGGTGTGCCAGATTTTCTATTTTACTTGGAATTGCAAGTGGTGATCCGGAGATCAACCTTCGCAAGTAAAAAGGAAATCAACTTCTTTCAAGTTTTCCATTGCACATATATTTAAGAAAAGAGACATTTTTCTTGGTTTGCCGTGAAAGGCGATTTGTTTGGCATTTATAGCCGATTTTTGGCGTTTATAGCCGATTTTGGCTTTTATAGCCGATTTACAATCCTTATCAATAATGAAAGACAAGAGTTGTGATTTTTGTCTCTTTTGAAAAAAAATAAACTACAATGAAAAGCAAGAAAAGGAGGATGTAACTTCTCAGGAGATTGTGGGGGACTCGTTTAGATTGACGGTCGCAAGCCATATATGGGCTTCGCCATCATCCATGCAGATGAGAACAGAGGATGCTATTGATTCGCTTGGCTTGGCTATAACCTCAGGTTTTTAGAGGACAAAGACCAAAAGGAGGTCCTATGTCCAATAAAAAGCCGAGTAGACGGGCTGAAAAGCCACATCTAAGCCATTGGAGGCAGGAGGAGAAGGCAAGGACCTTGGGGGGGGGGGGTACCCCCCAAGGGACTTTTGTCACCTTGTAGCGGTGGCCGGTGTAGAACTTCCGCAGAGTTTTCTCTCTTTTCCTTCTCTGAATTTCTGTGCTTCTGTCTGTGATTTCGTTGTCTGTCATTTCTTCTTGGAGTGCTCTCCTATTTATAGGCTTTTTGGTAGCCATTTAGGAGGGTTTATGGGCTTTTATTGTCATTAAGCCGCATAATGGGAGGAGTTACAAAATTGAATTCTTTATTTTGTAACTCCTTTTTCTTGGCTTCTGATTGGCCGGAGGAGATTGAGGGCATTTAATCGCCTTTAATCGCCATGATGGGAGGAGTTTCATGAGTTAAATGCCACGAATCTCTTAAATTGTAACTCCCGGATGCTTGCTTCTGATTGGTCCGTCCAAAGAAATGGATTAATGACTGTAATAAAGCTAGTCAATTAATCACATTAAGTGGTCGCCGAGCATCTGAAGAGTCGCGGGCCGTGCCGCGTCTTTTGGGATTCTTCTGGTGATGATCATCGATGGATCTTCATGTAGATCGACATCAGATGACGATGTAATTTCAGGTGTTTATTGCCAACAGCGGGTCGGTGCCATCTGTCCTGTCGATTTCTTGATCGGTCGGGTAGAAAGCACACTTTTTTTGGTTGACCGGGTGGCGATCAATATTGTTTTCGATACTCTTGATGATTAACCCGTGTTTTGGACGGATGTCAGAGGACTTGGTGTCTCAAAAGCATGAATTTTGGAAAGTACCAGAGGCTGGGCTCTTCAAATCGTGAAAAAACGGTGAAAACCGGGGTTTCCGGGGCCTTCCCGGCGACCCCGGGCTCCAAGGTCGCCGGCGACCCCGGGCTCCAAGGTCGCCGGCGACCCTGGCCCAGGGTCGCAGACCCCTGCGACCCTGGGGGGGTTTTCCCCCCTTTGTGTCCCGTTTTGTGTCCGTTTTTGCTGTTTTTCGATTCTTTTTTCTTCTGTATTTTTCCTTGACATTTTGACCATTTATTGGCCTGATTTCTTTGTAGGAAACCTGATGAGAATCCTTGCATTTTATTTTGCAAAGTTCCCGATTTCCTGAGAAAGCCGAAGACTTTGTCGCGCAGAGCTGCCGATTTTCCGTCAGAAGCTGAAACTGGGCCAAACGATGTCAGAATGACCTGAAATTTGGTGTGAAGCCTCCTGAGTAATAAATAAGACCAACCATAGGCTTTTGTTTGAGTTTTGAAGCCGTTTGGGGTTCTATCACCAGTAGACTTGCTTTTGTCGCGATGAAGATGTCGCGGTTTGATGTGCGGTCAACCGATGTCCGATTGACTTGAAATTTGACAGGGAACCTATTGGAGTCATTTTAAGATGATCCATAGGCTCTGTCTTGGAAACCATGGTCCCGGAGAGCTTTGCCGCCGAGAGGCCTGATTTGGCTTCCGAGCGTCGAACTATGGTCAAATGTTGTGGAAATGACCTGAAATTTGACGTGTAGCCCTTTATAAGCATTTTGAAGCCGTCCATGTGCTCTATCTGATGAGTAATGGCCTCGGTGGTTCTCGCCGCCGAGAGGCTTGATTTAGCTGTTCGAGGGTTGATGTAGGGTCAAACGTTGTCGGTTTGACTCGGAACTTGACGTGGAGCCTTTTGGAAGTATTTTGAGACCATCCATCGACTCTGATCGAAGATTTGGTGTCTCCGATGCTTTTGCCGCCGAGAGCTCCTTTTCGGCTGTCGGAGAAGCGAAGTTAGGCCAAATGATTTTGAAATGGCCGGAAACTTCTTGTGTACTCCTCTTTTGGCTGTCTTGAAGGATCTTGCAGTTTTTGTTTGATTCTGACAAGATTTGATTTTTGGAAGTAGCATTGCCTATTTATGGCAGGTTGCGACTTCATGTAGCTCTTTGGATCTTGAAGAAGCAAAGTGACATTTTTGGTGTCAACAAATGCCCCCTCGAGGTACAGCGACGAGTTGCTTAACTTTTGTAGTCGATGTGCCTCGAAGAGATTTTTGAAGGAGAGCCTGTGACTTGACCAAGAGTCTTTGAGCAGTCTTTCTTTTTGGTATTTGTAGCCTTTTGAGCTTTTAGGGGAATTTTATGGTAGTGAAAGGGATCACGTACCATCTCGAGGCAAAGTTTTGAAGATGACATCAGGGATGTGGATTTGGGTTTTGACCTTGTGACCTAACAGGCTATATGTGGCAGGTTAGAGGGTCGGGTTTGGTTTTGATCGTGTGACCCAACAAGCTGTATGTGGAATGTTGGGGGATCAATTTTGGTTTTGATCTTGTGACCTAACAGGCTGTATGTGGCAAGTTAGGGGATCAGGTTTTGATTTTTGGTTTTGGTCTTGTGACCTAACAGGCTGTATGTGGCAAGTTAGGGGACCAGGATTTGGTTTGATTTTTGTGGAATGTCAATTTCAAGATTTTGGCTCAATTTGGTAGATGAGGCTGGATGGTTTGATTTTTGGAAGCTCATGGGGCTTGGAATTTTCTTTGTATGGTCCAATCAACTCAAAAGAGGCATGGAACCATTTTTGTATGCTCTTGGTAAGAGGGATTTCTCTTTGACTCAAAGCCCAATTTTTTTTTTTTTTTTTTTTTTTTTGTGCCTAGGTGGTCAAACCTGGCTCATATGGGCTAACCCATGGGACCTTAAGCTTTTGATATGGCTTAGATCTCATATGGTGTCATTTTTGTAAAGAATATCTAAAAATATCTCATTTGGATAGAGAATATCTAAGAATATCTTTACTTGGAGAGAATCTCTCATATTTCCTTTATTTTGGGATAGTGTATCTCAAGATATCTTTCTTTTGGGAAAGAATCCTTCATCGATCCTATCTATTAGGAGAAAATCTCTCATTGATTTCTTTTTGGGAGAGAATCCCTCAAGATATCTTTCTTTTGGGAAAGAATCTTTCTAATCTCTTTCTTTTGGTAAGGTTAATAATTAGTAACACTTATCTCTTTCTTCTTTCCTTCTTTGGTTTGCTCTCTTCTATAAAAGCAAGGAGGAGGTTGGATCTCTTGCTCTTATTACTTTCTTTTACAATAATCTCAAGAGGGCTTCAATACCAAGAGTTCTTCTTCTTCAAAGTCTTCAAGACTTTTCTTCTTCTTCTCCATCAATGGCTTCAAGTAAGTTCCCTTTTTCAAGAAAACTCCATTGTAGGAAAAAAATAAAAAGTTCTTCTTTCTTTTTTTTTTTTTGTTTCTTTCTTTTTTTTTCTTTTCTTTTTTTTTTCACGTGTTTTCCCCTTTTTTTTCACGTTTTTTTCTTTTCTTTTCTTCTTTCTTTTTTTTTTTCATGTTTTTTTTTTGTTTGTGGGCCGTACGGATAGATCCGTCCCTTTCTTTTTTTTGTTTTCTTTCCGTCCCTTTCTTTTTTTATAAGTTTCTTTTCTTTTTTTTTTTTGCTCATCATGATAATGCCCCCTTTTTTTTTTTGGCAAACCTAGATGTTCATGCGTGCATTCAATTGTAAATTAAATTTGTAGCATGATGGATAGCATACCTGAAAGTTTTCGCAAATTTGGGAATTTGGAGCTCGCAGCGATGTTGAGCCCTTCCTGATTTTGCTGAGACTTTGAGGTTTCGAAAGTTTGGAGTTTCGGAGCTCGTAGCGATGTTGAGCCCATCTTCAAGCTTTTTATTTCTTTCGGGATAGTTCATTTTCTTCGGAATTGCCCCGTCATCATGTCAAAATTTCGCCAGATTTTTAGCGAGATTCTGTCATTTTGATGTTTGATCTTTTTATTTTCCATCCTTTTCAGATGGTTCCTCCAGAACGAACAAGGGTAAAGAGCCTGCTACAAGCGTACCTCGTCGATCTTCTAGATCTTCTAATCCGGCCGTTCAGCAGGCTTTTGAGAAGGTCCAGTATGTTGAGAGAAATCTGGAAGAGTGCGACTCCCTCAACACAGATGAGATGAGGCAGCGACTGATCGCTCTCAAGGGAGAGGAATTCTATAAGATCATGGTAAGCAGTCGTCCATGGGTGATGGAAGATCAGAGCGTTTTGCCCAAGCCTACCTTCTTCTTTGGTGATGCAGTCCCTGATGACATGACATACCAGAGGAGATGTTTTCAGTTTTCTTTCACAGCAGATGGTGAGAAGAAGACTGTTGCTACCCGGTCGACGTTTGATCGCACCATCTCGATCATGAGCCTTGCCCCCACGTGCTCTAAGAGGGAAGATCCTCCAAGCTGGGTGAGAAGGACAAATGTAATCAAGACCGGGGTTTTTGTTGGCGGTTCTCCTGGATATACGGAGAGGTCGCCTGTTGACATGGACCTTTTGATGCCATCCAGCGGCTACCAGGGTCCTGATTATCCGTCGGTCGATTTGAGACCGGTGGGCCTTGGTATTTCCAGCGGTGACGGCAGCAATTGGATCAAGCCTTTTCGACTTCGTGGCCGTTTCAATGCTGACTCCGAGTGGAAGTCGTGGACTGATCGCGTCCTGCTGATTGGTGGCGCCGTTTTGAAGGAAGCTGGGATTTTTGATGCGGTCCGCGCCTTTGGGGAGACCGTGATCTTTTCCGACGAGGCTTTCATGGCTATGCTGGAATTATTCCTCCCACAAACCAATACCTTCGTTGTGACGAATGGTGAGATTGGTTTTTCTTTGAAGGAGCTGAGCGCCATTACTGGATTGCCCATCCTCGGGAAACTCTATAAGGAGTTTATGCCGATTGACAGCGTCCTTGAGGGGCAGTCTGAGGAGTTCAGGCTTCTGTACTTTCAGCTCGTCGCCTTCTATGATTTTTTTAAGGAGAAGGAGGGTTTGAAAGTTAGATCCAGCAGTTGGAAGACTTTTAGCTCTTCATTCCCCAATTTTTCTGATAGCAGGGAGTATTCTGATAGCGTGACCCAAGAAGCCGGAGCTCAGGATCCAAGTTCAAAGAAGATCTTGGCCATGCAAGAAGAGTTGAGAGATTTCTGTGCAAGTACAGACGCCATATGTCCTGACATTGCACTGCGGAGAGATCTCACTGTTTACCTCACTTATTGGCTTGGTGAGGCTGTTTTTGCTGGAGGAGATGGAATGCACATCAGGCCGCATTGTATTTTTGCGGCTTGTCAGATGGCGTTTGGAGAGCAGCTTGCTTTGGTGCCAGCTCTTTACTCCTACCTGTGTACCGAACTGCAGGCTACTGCTTTTTTGGTTCGGCTTGGGCTTCCTATGAATAGGGTATTTTCAGCCCACATCTTTTATTCGTGGTATGTATACCACTGTCCTGGCTTCCACCTGCTGGGTGCCGCACAGGATGATGATCCTCTGATGATTCGACTGGCTAAGGGCAAAGCCGTGTCCGAATCACTTTTGTTTGCCCGCATGAGGATCCGACGGTTCAGGGACGTCGAGATGGGGCAGTCTTCAGTGAAGCTTTCTCCAGAGTTGCGGAAGAAGGCTTTTGATTTTGGTGCCTCCCGAGACTCTAACCAGGGCGGGGTCGGGAAGGCATTATTCCTTGACGAATGCAGAGAGAGAGTGGCTTTTCAGCATACGTGTCGGCACGATGGTGTACCGTAGACATCTTTTCGTCGACATCCAGCCGTATGTACCCTCTCGCTTTGCTTTGCAACTGGGCTTTTCTCAAGGCGTTGTTGGAGCGGAGCGCCTTCAAGCATGGTGAAGCGCTTTGGAGGCTTACAGGACGGGAGAAATGCATGGGCTTTCTATAGTGCTGAAGACACTACAACCATGATTTCTTATCCTGTGTTGCTGACTTCCCGGACTGCCGGCTTTGCGAAGTGGTTCGCGGAGAGCTTTTCGGCATATCGGGGGCTTTCCAAGAAGGAGCTTGATGTGAAGCTGGCATCTGGAAAGGGCCTTGGAAAGTGGATGGCGTCCGGCGAGAGGAAGTTTGGGCCTTCCTTTCTGGAGAGAAGCACAAGATAGGCTTTGTCGGTGACCAGGGCGTCATTGGTTCTGAAGCTGTTCGAGAAATACCTGATGAGGCTTTAGAGTAGCTAGAACAGGAGGAAGCCGAACTTGGTGCTTGGATGCAAGCGGCACAGAGGCAAGCTTCCGTGGAGTCTACTGGCAAGAGTAGACCATCCAGTGAGGAGTCAAGTGGGAAACCTGACTCTGACAGCGGGGCAGGTTCCTCTAAGAAGCGAGCCCGCCGGGGTAAGAGGGGGAGGAGTCATCATCGCAACAAGGGGCAGCATGAGGACTCTCCTGACTTAGAAGTTCCTCTTACTATCAATGAGGATGTGCCAGTGGATGCTGACGAGCCTCCAGAGAAGAGAAGTTGAGAAGAAGAGACCGTCGGCGAAGGTATGATTCTTCCTTTTTCTCTTTCCATTTCTTTTCATGGGATTTTTTCCATGTTATGATTTGCTTCTTGTTTCTGCTTTTCTTTTTTTTTTAGCAGAGGAAGACTTGGCGATGCCTGAGGTTCCAACCGATGAGGTGGTGACGGATCCTGTCGGGGCACCTGAAGAAGAACCGAGGGACTCTGGAGTGAATCCAGAATCTCCAATTGGTACGACTTCCCCTTTTTTTTTTGTCTGTGACTTGGTTTGCTAACACATTTCTTGCCAGCTGACTTGCCACAGGATTCTGATGACTTTGAACCCTCGATGGACGCAAATGTTGATGATGCTTCCAATGAGTTCATGGAGGAGGAAAGTGTTCCGCCAGTCGTCGAAGAAGGTATTTTGTAGTTATAACCCTGATAATGATTTTCAAACAGGGTCATATTCATACCTTTTTGTGTTTCTTTGGCAGGTTTTGAAGTGACAGAGGAGGGTCCGTCGCTTCCTTCAGAACCAGAGCAAGGGATGGCAGAGGTTGATCCAGAGGTAGAGATTCCTGGGACCAGCTCTGACAATGTTGAGGAGATTCCTCGTGCTGAGATTCCTTCCCGAGCAGGAGTAGCTTCAGCTGGAAAGAGTTCTTTTGTTACTCTTCCAACAGATGATGATATGACCAGCCGACCAACGGAGTTGGGCGAATCTTCAGCTGGGCCATCTCTTCTTTTTGCGAAGAAGGTGGTGGTGCGAGTTCTGAGCTTTTGGATTGAGACTCTCTTTTCTGGGCACTTGGAAGCCGGATTTGGCATGATCCAGCTTGTGCAGGAGATTCTCAGTGATGCCGAAGAGGCTGGTCTGGATGTCACAGGTGCCAGGGCGATCGTTGATAGGATCATTGCACTGGGTGACAAGTGGTTTGAGACCGTGGGTTTGGCTGATGACCAGTTCTTCAAGGAGATGTTCCTGGACCCTGCTGATAAGGCTAAGTCTGACCTGGATGAGGCTACAGAAAGCAGGAAGCAGGCAGTCCGAAAGAAGAACTTAGAAGAGCTAACCATCATCGGGCTGACACATGACCTTAACATCCTTGATAGGGAGGTCGATGAGGCCAGGAAACGTCTTGAGCATCTGCAGGCACAAGTCGCTGCCAAGTGGACTGCCATAATAGAGGCTCGCGACAGGGAGAGTGTTCTGATTCGCCTGGTTGCAGATGCCAATCGAGTTCTTGAAAGGAAATCTGAAGAAAGCGAACGATGGCAAACTGCTCGGGATAAGCTTCCCGGTGTGAAAGAAGGGGTACAGCCCACTCCAGCATCTCATGGCAGGTTCCTGAAGAAGCGTGCCTTGGAATCTTTGACGGCTGAGGCTAAAAGTTTGCTTGAGGAGCTGAACTCTTGGCTGGAGACCATTTTGATGAGCTCCTGTATATTTTTTTTTTACAGAAAACCATCCTTCTCTCTTTTTTTTTTGGTACCACTTGTATTTTTTTGGTACTTATTTTTTGTAGTACTTGTGAACACTTTCTCTTTTCTTTTTTTTTTTTTGGTACCACATGTATATTTTTTTTTGGTACTCTCTTTTTTTGTTATCCCTACGCTCACTTGAATCTTTTTGTGATAAAAGTAATTGCTAAATGGGATGCTCTTCTTTTTTTTTGTTATCCCTACGCTCACTTGAATCTTTTTGTGATAAAAGTAATTGCTAAATGGGATTTAATCAAAAGGTTGTCATTTTTTGAAAATCTTTTGTCAAATGATTGTTTTGGCATGAAAGCCAGGTTTTTGTTTGTGGCATGGAAGCCAATTTTGGCATGAGAGCCAGCTTTTCTTGTGGCATTGATAGCCGAGTTTTTTTGTGGCATCTATAGCCAGTTTTGGTGGCATTGATAGCCGGTTTGTCTTGTTTTGGTGGCATTGATAGCCGGTTTTTTTGAAATCCAAGTTTTTTGTTTGTGGCATTGATAGCCGGTTTTGTTTTGGTGGCATTGATAGTCGGTTTGTGGCATTTATAGCCTGTTTTGATGGCATTCATAGCCGGTTTGGTTTTCAAAAATGCAAGTATCGACTAAAAGTCGCCTCCCTGGTGAATGTTCTTACAAGTATCGATGGAATGTCGCATCCTTGCTCATTCGGTTGCGAGTATCGATGGAATGTCGCATCCTCGCGGATTTGGGTGCAAGTATCGATGGAATGTCGCATCCTTGCTTTTCAAAAATTTTGGTTTTGCGGGTACTGACTTGATGTCGTTTCCCCACGATTTTTGAAATTTGTGGTTTTCTCGAACCTTTGAGTTATGGATATTAACTAAAATGTTGCGTCTCCATGGTTTTTTTTTTTGGGTTTTTTTCGAACCTTTGAAATTTGGGTTGTGGATATCAACTGAAAAGTTGCGTCTCCACAGTTTTGGATTTTGCAAGTATCGACGAAATGTCGCTTCCCTGCGATTTTGGAAGTGTCGAACGTGGTTCGTATGCTTCCGATTTGTGCGAGTATCGACTAAACGTCGCTTCCCCACGGTTTTTTTTAAAAAACCATTTTTTTTTGTTTAAAGACACGAGGGTCATAAGTTTTGACCTAAAACCATTTTGGCGGTAAAAGGCAGGGTGGACTAGGGTGGAATCCCTGAATCCGGATTTTGTTTCAAACCATGAATTTTGGGTTCAAGGGTTGAAAATTCTGGTCAAGTTAGGGAAAGGTTCCTAAACTTGGGTATTTTTTTTTTCAACAATGAAACGATGAAAGTAAGCATTGTTTTAAATTTCTAGAAATTTCAACATTTGATATGAAAATTCTAAAAAAGGGTGGGTTTAGCGAGCGTGTACCTGGAAACCGGTTTTGGCCGTACAGGTATTGCTCTTACCCAGTTGGGTAAGTCTTCAAGGGTAGTACCGCTTTAAGAACTTGCCGTTGATGGGCAGCATACATCTGTCACCTTCCATGTTTAGGAGTGCGTATGCGCCATTAGAGAAAACCTTGTCGATGACGTAGGGTCTCTCCCATTTTGGTTCAAATTTGCCTTTTGACTTGTGAGCGAAGACCATTGGTATTTTTACCGCAAGAACCAAGTCACTCTTTTTGTAGGCGCGTTGCCTGACCTTTTTATCGAAAGATCCTGCCATGCGTGTTTGGTAAAGTTCAATGCTTTGTTGAGCTTTGAGCCGTCTCTCATTGAGATTGTCCAGCTCATGGAGTCGCAATTTGACATTGTTTTCTTGAGTCATGTCATTTTGCAAGGATAACCCTCAAGGAAGGAATTTGTACTTCCAAGGGTACGACAGCTTCGCATCCATAGACCAAGGAGAATGGTGTGCTATGGGTTGGTCCTCGAACGGTGGTTCGATAGGCCCACAAAGCTCCAGACATTTTGTCGCTCCAGTCTCTTTTGTGACTAGAGACCATTTTTTTGAGGATTTTGCAGAGTGTCTTGTTGAAAGCTTCTGCTAACCCGTTTGCTGCCGGATTGTATGGAGTCGAAGGACAGCTTTGGATTTTGTATTTGTCGCAGAACCTGTAGAATCGATGATCCCGGAACTGTGGTCCGTTATCATGGACGAATCTTTTGGGTATGCCAAAACGACAAATGATGTTGGTGCGCAGGAACTGAAGGACTGATGAGGTC
The DNA here is from genome assembly GCA_012931725.1 of Litsea cubeba. Taxonomy (NCBI): domain Eukaryota; kingdom Viridiplantae; phylum Streptophyta; class Magnoliopsida; order Laurales; family Lauraceae; genus Litsea; species Litsea cubeba. Next base: position 48,037,348 of record CM022944.1, on the reverse strand, counting down.
TTCATTTCGTTGAACGCAAATGCTTCTGACCACTTGGAGAAATAATCCGTAGCGGCGAAGATGAAGCGATGACCTTTGCTCGAAGGGGAGAAATAGGACCTATGATGTCCATACCCCAGGCTTCGAAAGGCCATGAGATCGCTGTAGGATGCAGCCATTCTGGAGGCATGTGAATGTAATCTCCATGAACTTGGCATTGTTGGCAGCGCTTAGCAAATTGCATTGCGTCAGCTACCATGGTAGGCCAGTAATATCCTAACCTTTTTATCTGATCATGGAGCTTACGTCCAGCCTGATGAGCTCCGCAAAGACCAGCATGAACTTCTTTGAGTGTTTCTTTAGCCTCTTGTTGTGACAAGCAGCGTAGAATTACTCCGTTGAAGGATTTTCCTGTAAAGGATTTTAGAAGGAATATCCAAATGAAAGCTTGGGGTTCGCCTTTGGATGCTTACCCGTTCTTTTGGATCTTCAGGTAGGATTCGAACATAATGTAATCAATGAACGGATCCCTCCAGTCGCCGATTGAAGTTTGAAGGATTGAAATCCGACTTCCGACCACTTGGTGGCATTCAGCAACTGCTTGGTGTGTGTTAAGAGGAGGAAGGATTCTTTTTTCGCACACTGTGATTTGCATGTTTTCCCCTTCCTGGATTGCCATGGATGCGGCAAGTCCGGCTAGGGCATCTGCATGTATGTTTTCACCTCTACGAATGTGGGTGATGTGACAGATGTCAAAACTTTTTGCAGAAGTGATTGTGCCTTGTTGTAGTAAGGCAACAAATCTGGCTTCCTGACTTCAAATTTCTGATTCATCTGGTTGACGATCAGTTGAGAGTCTCCAAAGACTTCCAGCATGGTGATACCGGATTCAATGGCGAGTTCCAATCCTAAGATCAGAGCTTGATATTCAGCTGCATTGTTTGTGCATGGTTCCAGTAGCGAGAAAGCGTGTGGAATCATGTATTTGTCGGGGCTAACAAAGAGGATGCCAACTCCCGAGATCAGCTGTCTTTTTTCATTTGTCCTGGTTGCACCGTCAAAGTACATGTCCCAGGAGGCACTTTGTGAGAAAGTCTCCACATTGTAGACTGGTTCGTCTGGGAGATCATCTCTGAGCGGATAATCTTTAGGCAATGGATGCTCTGCGAGGAAGTCCGCTAGAGCTTGCCCTTTTGATTGCTTTTTGTGGTATATACCTAATATCAAATTGTGACAGAAGGATGGACCATTTTTCCAGTCGAGCATTGAGAGAACCTGCCTTTGTGACAAGGACCTTCAAGAGGTTGACCCTCGAGACCAGGTAGACTGTGTTGGAAAGCAAGTAGTGACGCAGCTTTTGTACGGCGAACATCACTGCAAGACATTCTTTTTCGACTGGAGAGTAGCGATGCTCTGCACCTACTAGCATGCGGCTGAGGTAATATAGAGCAGCTTCTTTTCTTTGATCATTTTCTTGCGCAAGCAGAGCTCCCAAAGAGTGATCAAGGGCTCTTGTGTACAAGATGAATGGTTTTCCAGTGGTAGGAGCAGCTAACACTGGAGGTTTTGTCAGGTATGACTTGATGTCTTGGAAAGCAGCTTCACAGTCAGCATCCCAGACAAAGTTTACACCTTTTTTCATCAATCGGGAGAATGGACGGCATTTTCCCGAAAGATTGGAGATGAACCGTCTGATGTAGGCTAATCTCCCTTGAAGCCCTTTGAGTTCTCTCAAGGTTCTTGGAGAGGGCATTTCTAGAATGGCTTTGACTTTTATGGGGTCAAGCACTATTCCAGCTTTCCGAACTAAGAATCCGAGGAACTTACCCGACGAGACGCCGAAGAAGCATTTCAAAGGATTCATTCGCAGTTTGTGTTTGTGAAGCCGGAGGAAGACTTCTCGAAGGTTTTCGAGATGATCTTCTTTTTTTTTGCTTTTGACGGCGAGGTTATCAACGTAACATTCAACCGTCTTGTGCTGCATATCTTGGAATATTTTCATCATAGCTCTCTGATATGTGGCACTAGCATTTTTCAGACCAAATGGCATGACAGTGTAGCAATACACGCCAAATGGGGTCCGAAAAGATGTATGTTTTTCATCTTCAGGATGCATCTTTATCTGATTGTAGCCAGAGAAACCATCCATGAATGTCATTCGCTTGAATCCACAGGTATTATCGATCATTACCTCTGGTATGGGGAGCGGAAATTCATCTTTAGGGCATGCGCCGTTCAGGTCTCTATAGTCAATACAGACCCTGATCTGCCCATTTTTCTTTGTCATGGGGACGATGTTGGCCAACCATTCAGGATGTTGTTCCTCACGGATGAAGCCGATGCTTTTGAGTTTTTGAACTTCTTGTTCAATTTTATCCATCACATCTGGACGGAATCTTCTTTGGCCTTGCTTGACAGGCTTGATGTCTTCTTGAAGATTGAGTTTGTGAACTGCTATTTTGGGGTCTAAGCCTGGCATTTCAGCGTAAGACCATGCAAAGCAATCAACGAACTCACGAATAAAGGCGATATACTCGGGTAACTCATCATCCTTTATATTCTTGCTTATGAATACAGGACGTGGGTTATCTGGTGTTCCCAAGTCTATCTTTTGAACATGATCTTTTGTTGGAAGGTTCGAAGGTGGTTCCTCCATAATATTTTCAGAGGCTTCCAGCTCAACGAAACCTTCCGGGTTTTCAAAGGCATTTCCAGACCAAGGTTTTGTTCCTTTCCACGGGTCTTCTTGATTGGTAATTTTCCCAAGGCTTGCTATGAGATGATCCCAATCGCCTGTTGAAACCGGGTCGAAGTAGGCTACTTCTTTTGGAGATGAGGGTTCTTCTGGGTCAGAAGACCACACGTCTGTTCCATCGGACAACTCCTCTTCATTTTCGAGAAATCGTGCCAATTGGATGAGCTTCCTGGATCTTTGTCAGGTGACTCATCAAAGAGATATCCAGGGAGATCGATGTCTTCATGGACTTGAGAAGTTGAGGCTTGGTCAGTATATTGACTTTTAAGCCTTTGTGTCAACTGTCTCAAAGGAGTGTCGGGATCATACCCTAACCCGTGTGAAGACTTTTCTACATAGCCGTAGAGTCTCCAATCTTCCAGCTGGCTTTTGGTCAAGACGGGCCCCAATGGCGTGAGAATACCGCGTCCTTCTCCCAAACCGACCGGGTGTTGAGCGTCATAGCCCATTTTCTTCATAATAGCTTGTGCCACAGAACTGTATAAGGATAGTTGAGGCATACCTTTATTTTGGAAAGGTTCAAGCATGGAGTTTGATGAAGAAGCATCCGATCTATGGAAGAAGATCGGCTTTTCCTTTGCTGAAGTTGCTGGAACAACGAAGGAAGCTGACGTAGGGTCTTCTATGTCAGAAGTTGTCTCCATTGGAGTGAGAGCAGGCTGAACTTGCTGAGTGTCAGCTTGGCTTGACGATGTGTCGTCTTCTGGCTCTGAATCCGAGTCCGTGTCTTGCATGATAGACACGAAAGAGACAACAAATTTGCCCCTAGGCTTTTGTTTTGCATTCTTCACTTTAGTTGTGATGACCAAAGGCTTTGAAGATTTGAGGGAAATGATGAAGGGAGTTTGAATGCTCTCTTTAGATTTACCGGATGGTTTGTTTTCTTCCGGTGATTGTTGAGGAGCTTTGCCTTTATCTTTCTGGAGATTTTCGGCAAAGGATGCTGTGTGCTTCTCCTCTTCTTCTTTTTCACCTTCATACATCTGTGAGTCTGCGAAGTGGACTTCTTTACCTTTGAAGGGTTTTCTGTCCGCAAAGACTCGATGTATCATGCCGTCGTCGCCAACAAACTTGATGCATTGATGTAGAGTTGAAGGGACAACACCATTCTCGTGGATCCAAGGGCGTCCGAGAAGGATGTTGTAGCATGAAGGGGTTTTTATTGCATACACTGTGACCTCAGAGATAAGATCACCGATCTGCAACTTGAACCTGATTTTGCCGATAGGCCTTTGAGTACTCCCATCGTATCCAAAGATAGATATAGATGTGTGGCTCAGCTTGCTGGGTGGGATGCCCAACTCTTCAAGAGCCGATGTGGAGATGAGGTTGAGTGCAGAACCTGGGTCGATCTGAACTCTGTGCATAGGCATTTCTTTGATATACCCTGTGAAGTACAGGGGTCGGTTATGCCTGGTTTCTCCAAGTAGGAGGTCGTCCTTTGTGAAGGCGATGGTTGCACTGGCTGCTTTTTTAACCGAGAGGCATTCAATGCATGATCCCTCAGTTTTCTTCTTTTCTCCCTTTGAGGAGGCTTCTGAGTTTTTGACCCGGTAATCCATTTCAATTGGAGGACTTGCGGGGCATATTTGTCGACATCCTCATTCAGCTTTTGTAATTCCGAAATGAGATTATCATGAGTGTGCGGAGACATTCGCAACAAATCTAGGATGTGCAGACGTGCAGGTATGTGCTTGAAGTGTTCAATCAAGTCATACTTGAAAGCCTCCTTAGGGCCTGCATGTTCATCATTGTTGCCACTAGGGGCGCTTACAACATCTTTTCCCGAAGGATTTACATATGTAAAGGAAGATTGGTTGTAATTTTTGTGGTAGTCCCGACTAGAGCGGGTGCCTCTACCAACTTTGAGAGCTTCTTGAGAAGGGTCTTCGTTTGGAAGATTGTCTTCAGGATCAAGAGGCTGTCGTTTTTCATTTGCTGAGGATGAATAAGCAGCAGAGTTGCCATCCTCAGTGATCGTGTTGCACGGAGCATTTTTCGGGAACAAGTCCTGAACAGCATCCAGCAACCTTTCTTCGTTGACTAATTCATCATCCCAAGCATCAATGGCTGGGAATTCTTCAGTCAGGAAGGGTGTGAACTTTGAAGTCACAGTCTCAGGAGAAGAAACTTGAAAGGGTGTCATCTCAGTGAAAGTCACGTGAGACGAGGTGGCTTCAGAAGATATATTGCTAGGCGTCGCCGGGAGTGTAAGTGCTCTCATCAGACGATGCTTCGGAAGAGCTATAATCCCGAATTATCACATTACAGGAAGCTCTGACGGGAGACGTTGCCTGATCGGAGTCAGACTCATCCTCGGATGTAAGAGGATCGTCTATCCAGCAATTCTCTCCATTTTCAGGAGTTAAGGGAGGATGTACCTGGTGGTCTTCAGGGACTTCAGGCTCTGGATTGCGAGGAGGCTCATTGACGCGTTCTTGCTCTTGTTCTAGAGCGAGTCGCTGCAAGATCCTTGCATATTCTTCAAGATCAGGTATGGGAGCCAGATCTTCTTCTTCATCAACTCTTTGTGGCTCAACATGGTTGATTTCCACTGGAGTAATGAGAGGTGCTGGGTCAGCAGCATTTTCTTGTACAGCCTCTTGGTCTTCTTCATCATCAGACCAGGATCCTTGTGGCTGTAGGGGGTTATACCGGATTACTGGCAAAAGATGAGACTCAGGAACCCATTCTTCATCGGAGAGGTATTCTCCTGTTTCAAGGGACTCTTCCCACTCATCTGTGTAGTTGGATTCGAATCCATCATCGGTGTCGCTGGATTCGTATCCATCAATGGAGAATCCAACTACCGATTGCAAGAGTATGATGCCTCCTGCATGGCTTCTTTGAATTGAGGTGGCATGAAAATCACTGAGAGTGAATTTCCTTACCCCTTTGAAGTCCTCTGGAAGGGATGTTTTTGTTACCTCTAGTGAAGCGGTAGAGGAAGCCTCTGCCTTTTCTTTGACCTCTAGTTTTGGCTGGGTCTTCTCTTGCCGTTTAAGCTTGAGGAGATGTTTCCTAACCTGCCTTCGCTATTGAGCTGTAGGCTTTGTTTTCACGACCTCCCAATTTTCATCTTCCTGGAGATCGGGATGTACCCATATGGGTTGTCCGTCTGGTGTCAGGGTAAGGAACCAGTTCCTCGGACGCTTGGGATTGAGTTTATCACCTCGAAGGAAGTAATGATCTTCTTTTTCGGTGATTTTGATGTTTGTCCACATGTCACCATGTTGACGGAGGCAGACCCGTAGTTTTTGTCAAAGGTGATGACTCCGTTTTTCCACATCTCATTTATTTTCTCTCTCACAACGAAGCATTGATTGAGAGAATGTGAGATCATCTGGTGGTATGGACAGTACCGAGGATCGTTGGTTTTGCCAACATCACCCGGTCTTTTGGTTCAGGCAAGGTGAGCTTGCCGTTTGCCACAAAGAGCCCCGAAGATTTCATCAACGTCTTCATCAAACGGGTATTTCTTCTCTACTCGTTCTTTGAAGGCATCTGAGACTTCAGGTCTTTTACCAGCAGCTTTGTTTTCAGCTTTCTTTGGTGGCTGAGGAGCTGACTTGGTCTGCACATTGAGGACCTCTTTCTTCTTTGGTTTTGAGGTCGTAATGGCGGTTGGCTCTTTTCTTGATGATTTCTGACTGTTGAGGTCTTTAATCACTGTTTCAGCTTCCATGGAAGCTTCTAGGAGTTCTCCCAGGTTTTTTGATTTGTTGCCGATGATCATGGAGCGGATTCTGGCTCTCATGTTGTTTCGGCAGATGTCGACTAGCGACACTTGTGGCAATACATCAGAGCATTTGTATGCCATTGCTTTCCACTTGTGAATGAAGTCATATGTTGATTCATTCTCCCCCTGGCTGCACAGCTGAGCCATAGTAGCGGGGTGATCTTCACCTTTGAAGTGAGTCAGGAAGCATGTCTCTAGCATGGCCCAGTTTTGGATTGAGTCCTCCGGCAGAGTGGAGTACCAATCGAAGGCCGTACCTTTTAGGGTACTTGCAAAGAGGCGGATCTTGAGTGCATCTTGATCCGCGATAGCTCCCGTCAGGATCTTGAAGTGGATGATGTGCTGTTTGGCTGATCCTTTCCCCGTATATGTTTGGAGAGTAGGATGCTTGAATTTGGTGGGGAACGGGACCGAGTCCATCCATAAGGGATATGGTGGCTTGATCCCATGCTCCTTGAGTATATCCTCTTCTTTTGCTTTGGCGAGGATACTGTCTACGTCCTTTTTGGTAAGGGCGCGTGACTCATTTTCTTCTCCATTTACCTCGTCGTTTTGATGATTCGGAGGAGGTTCATTGTTCGCCTGATTTTGGAAGGCGAGGAGAAGGTTTTCCATCAGAGTTTCAATCCTCTGCTGGCCCTGTTCCAACTGCTGGATGTGGGTGATCGCATCTTCTGGAGGTGGATTGCGGGGTGGTGGCTCAGAATTTGTAGCCAAGACATTCATCCTTCGTGATTCGAACGAAGAAACTGTCCTGGTGACTGAGCTGGGGCTCATTCTTTTGAAGAAGAGCTTGAGGAAGGATCACTTTGCTGTCCTTTGCTTGAAGGAGCAGGGGATTCTTCTGAATGTCTTCTTGTCCTTGAGACGCTGCGGGTCATCGGACGTCGGACATGGATTCTTGTTGCTGATTTTTGGCGCCTTCTGGTTTTTCCAACCATATGGACGGCAGCAACTTGGTTGGGTCTTTCTTTTTCGACCCATTTGGGAGAGACTTGAAGTGTAGGAGGCTGGGTCCTTTGCTTCTCTAGTCTCTTTTGTCTATACGACGCGCGGCGGCGTATGCGACGAGCAATTTGAGCTTCGGTCAGCTCTGGCTGGGCTTTGACGATGAAGGATGTGCTCCCTCGGGCGCAGCAGCCGAGCCTGTCTTCTTTGCAGCTAGGCAAGGACAGGATGCGAACCCTGTCCTTCACCTGTTGCAACGAAGCTTTGAATTTTTGGAGTTCGGCCCCTGTAGAGATGAAGGGTCGAACTGCAGGTTTGTAGGCCTTAGCAGGTGCTTGTAGAGGCCTTGTGATGCATGACTTGATTTTGGGCTTGTAGGAACAAGCCGGCTCATGCTGGGATGACTTGGAAGTCAGGTTGGAGATGGGTCTCTCCTCTTTCATGTAAGCAAGAGGATAGAACTGGTTCTCCTTGAGTGGGGCCAGGAATGCTGGCTTAGTGGATGTTTGGGACCTTCTCTGTTTTGGTGAAGGTCTTGGGGACCAAGTCTTGGGATAGACCTGGTTGCTTGCAGGTCGAATCTTCGTGGGGGTACCACGGGCTTCAGGCCTGCTGGTGCTCGCCTTTGGTGTCACGGTAGTGACACGTTGAGAGGCGAGTTTCTGCTTCTTGGAGGGAGCAGTTTGTTCCTCAGGAAGTGGGAATGGTCCCAGCGTCCCAAAGACGATAGTCCGGGGAGTCGAGATCGACCCGGAGTTCAGAGAGTTGCCGAGGGAGTTGATGCTTCGGCAGCTGATGGGGCGCTTGTAAGTGCGCGCGGTTTGCTTCTGTTGAAGCATGAGTTGGTGCTTCTTTTCATCGAAAGTAATGGTTAGTGAAGCTGCCATTTTTAGTTTTTTCGAAAATTTCTGAAACAAGACCACATCCATTAGTAATCACAAGAATATAATGATCATAAATGGGAAGTTCTATGGTTTCGTCTTTTCAAATTGCTAGAGGAAGATGACCCAAGCAACATGAAGAAGGCAAAACGCCATAGAGGGTACAATTGTTCTGATCGCAGGTATGGTAAGCCCAGAATGGGCATCCCAGTGACTGCTAGAAGCAATTATGAACTTAAATTCGACTTATCGAGAAGTAGAGCTTGCTCGAGGTAAGAAGAATATAAAGTTGGAGTTACAGATGTGCCGGTCGCAATACAGTAGACCCTGAAAGGGCGTACTAGTACCGCTAGACACAAATGTTTTGAGACCGCATCTATGAGATGAGATTCTCTGTTTTGAAAGGTCAAGATTGGATTCATCAAAGAGAGCAGATGGTATTCCGATCTAAACACGGGCTCAGTGATTTCCGCGAGCGCCAGTGCTCAGAAAGAAATGAACCATAATTTCTCGGATCTGAATCTAAAAATGACGAGTTTTTTTTTTTGAAAGGCCAATATCGGGTTCATCAAAGAGAGCAAAAGGCACTCCAATCTGAACACGGGCTCAGCGATTTCCGCGAGCGCCAGTGCTTAGAAAGGAGAAGACCAAGATTTCTCCAATCTAAAACCCAAAATGACGGAAGTTTTTTTTTTTTTTGAAGATTTTGAAGATTTTTTTTTTAAAAAAAAAAATCTTTTTTTTTATTTTAAGAATTTTTTTGAATTTTTTTTTTTATTTTTTATTTTAAAATTTTTATTTTTTTTAAAAAAAATTAATTATTATTTTTTTAAAAATTTATTTAAAAGACGAGAGAGTACACATAGGCCTTCTAACCCGGTCTTATGAAATCTTGATTGATAGAATTGCCCCCAGGTAAGGGTAGGATTACTTAATGAACCCGTTTGGAGGACCCTTGCCTAGAACAGTCAAGCTGTCTCCACACTCTGGACAAGGCTTTTCTTTGAATCAACCATGATCAAAGAACACAGTTGGTTTAACTTTAGTGGTCTATGTCTTTTCTTTTTTTTGTTTATATATATATATTTGATTTTTTAATGAACTCATCGAAGAGAAACGATGGCCCAAAACCTTAGTCGAACAGGCTCAACATTTCTGCAAGCGCGATGAACGATAGGAACGGATCAAGGTTTCTCAATTTTGAATCCAAACTGAGAAATCTAAAATTGTTTTTTATATATTTTTTTTAGATCTTTAATGAACTCATCGAAGAGAAACAATGGCCCAATCCCCGATCCGAACACGGTCTCAGCGATTTCCGTGAGCGCTAGTGCCCAGAAGGGAGAGAATCAAAGTTTCTCAATTTTGAATACAAACTGAAAAATCTGATTTTTTTTGTTTTTTTTTTTTTGAAAAGAGAAAGAGTGGAAATAAATTCAAAGAATTAGAAATTTCCAAACAAAAAATCTCATCTCATTTTTTTTAGATGCGGAATTCAATATAGGCCACCAATTATAAAGTAGCCAAGGAATCGAGAAAAGAAATATAAGCATAGAGCAAAATATAAGATATGCAAATATTTCATTTCTAGCATCGTGTTCTCAAATAAACGAGTCCCACCGGGTGTGCCAGCTTGATGGACCGCGCTCCTGCTCGATTCCTACCGAGGTCGGCGGACGTGGGAGTCCGTCGGGTCCGACCCTTTCGTAGCCAGGGGGCAGGGGCGTGCATCAACATTTCTTTTTTTTGTGTGGGTGTGCCAGATTTTCTATTTTACTTGGAATTGCAAGTGGTGATCCGGAGATCAACCTTCGCAAGTAAAAAGGAAATCAACATCTTTCAAGTTTTCCATTGCACATATATTTAAGAAAAGAGACATTTTTCTTGGTTTGCCGTGAAAGGCGATTTTTTTGGCATTTATAGCCGATTTTGGCGTTTATAGCCGATTTTTGGCGTTTATAGCCGATTTTGGCGTTTATAGCCGATTTACAATCCTTACCAATAATGAAAGACAAGAGTTGTGATTTTTGTCTCTTTTGAAAAAATACAAACTACAATGAAAAGCAAGAAAAGGAGGATCTAACTTCTCAGGAGATTGTGGGGGACTCGTTTAGATTGACGGTCGCAAGCCATATGTGGGCTTCGCCATCATCCATGCAGATGAGAACAGATGATGCTATTGATTCGCTTGACAAAGACCAAAAGGAGGTCCTATGTCCAATAAAAAGCCGAGTAGACGGGCTGAAAAGCCATATCTAAGCCATTGGAGGCAGGAGGAGAAGGCAAGGACCTTGGGGGGGGGGGGGGTACCCCCCAAGGGACTTTTGTCACCTTGTAGCGGTGGCCGGTGTAGAACTTCCGCAGAGTTTTCTCTCTTTTCCTTCTCTGAATTTCTGTGCTTCTGTCTGTGATTTCGTTGTCTGTCCTTTCTTCTTGGAGTGCTCTCCTATTTATAGGCTTTTTGGTAGCCATTTAGGAGGGTTTATGGGCTTTTATTGTCATTAAGCCGCATAATGGGAGGAGTTACAAAATTAAATTCTTTATTTTGTAACTCCTTTTTCTTGGCTTCTGATTGGCCGGAGGAGATTGAGGGCATTTAATCGCCTTTAATCGCCATGATGGGTGGAGTTTCATGAGTTAAATGCCATGAATCTCTTGACTTGTAACTCCCGGATGCTTGCTTCTGATTGGTCCGTCCAAAGAAATGGATTAATGACTGTAATAAAGCTAGTCAATTAATCACATTAAATGGTCGCCGGGCATCTGAAGAGTCGCGGGCCGTGCCACGTCTTTTGGGATTCTTCTAGTGATGATCATCGATGGATCTTCATGTAGATCGACATCAGATGACCATGTAATTTCAGATGTTTGTTGCCAACAGCGGGTCGGTGCCATCTGTCCTGTCGATTTCTTGATCGGTCGGGTAGAAAGCACACTTTTTTTGGTTGACCGGGTGGCGATCAATATTGTTTTCGATACTCTTGATGATTAACCCGTGTTTTGGACGGATGTCAGAGGACTTGGTGTCTCAAAAGCATGAATTTTGGAAAGTACCAGAGGCTGGGCTCTTCGAATCGTGAAAAAACGGCGAAAACCGGGGTTTCCGGGGCCTTCCCGGTGACCCCAGGCTCCAAGGTCGCCGGCGACCCTGGCCCAGGGTCGCAGGGGCCTGCGACCCTGGGGGGGTTTTCCCCCCTTTGTGTCCTGTTTTGTGTCCGTTTTTGCTGTTTTTCGATTCTTTTTTCTTCTGTATTTTTCCTTGAAATTTTGACCATTTATTGGCCTGATCTCTTTGTAGGAAACCTGATGAGAATCCTTGCATTTTATTTTGCAAAGTTTCCAATTTCCTGAGAAAGCCGAAGACTTTGTCGCGCAGAGCTGCCGATTTTCCGTCAGAAGCTGAAACTGGGTCAAACGATGTCGGAATGACCTGAAATTTGGTGTGAAGCCTCCTGAGCAATAAATAAGACCAACCATAGGCTTTTGTTTGAGTTTTGAAGCCGTTTGGGGTTCTATCACCAGTAGACTTGCTTTTGTCGCTATGAAGATGTCGCGGTTTGATGTGCGGTCAACCGATGTCCGATTGACTTGAAATTTGACAGGGAACCTATTGGAGTCATTTTAAGATGATCCATAGGCTCTATCTTGGAAACCATGGTCCCGGAGAGCTTTGCCGCCGAGAGGCCTGATTTGGCTTCCGAGCGTCAAACTATGGTCAAATGTTGTGGAAATGACCTGAAATTTGACGTGTAGCCCTTTATAAGCATTTTGAAGCCGTCCATGTGCTCTATCTGATGAGTAATGGCCTCAGTGGTTCTCGCCGCCGAGAGGCTTGATTTAGCTGTTCGAGGGTTGATGTAAGGTCAAACGTTGTCGGTTTGACTCGGAACTTGACGTGGAGCCTTTTGGAAGTATTTTGAGACCATCCATCGACTCTGATCGAAGATTTGGTGTCTCCGATGCTTTTGCCGCCGAGAGCTCCTTTTCGGCTGTCGGAGAAGCGAAGTTAGGCCAAATGATTTTGAAATGGCCCGAAACTTCTTGTGTACTCCTCTTTTGGCTGTCTTGAAGGATCTTGCAGTTTTTGTTTGATTCTGACAAGATTTGATTTTTGGAAGTAGCATTGCCTATTTATGGCAGGTTGCGACTTCATGTAGCTCTTTGGATCTTGAAGAGGTAAAGTGACATTTTTGGTGTCAACAACCATACCTGTGATCAGAACAATTGTACCCTCTATGGCGTTTTGCCTTCTTTATATTGCTTGGGTCATCTCCCTCGAGCAATTTAAAAAGACAAAACCATAGAACTTCCCATTTATGATCATTATATTCTTGTGATTACTAATGGATGTGGTCTTGTTTAAGAGATTTTTCGAAAAAACTAACAATGGCAGCATCGCTTACCATTACTTTCGATGAGAGCAAGCACCAGCTCATGCTTCAACAGAAGCAAACCACGCGCACCTAAAAGCGCCCCATCAGCTGCCGAAGCGTCAACTCCCTCGACAACTCTTTCAACTCCGGGTTGACCTCAACTCCCCGGACTATTGTCTTTGGGATGCTGGGACCATTCCCACTTCCCGAAGAACAAACTGCTCCTTCCAAGAAGCAGAAGGTCGCTTCTCAACGTGTCACTACCGTGACACCAAAGGCGAGCACCAGAAAGCCCGAAGCCCGTGGCACCCCCATGAAGCCTCGACCCGTAAACGACCAGGTCTATCCCAAGACTTGGTCCCCAAGACCTTCACCAAAACAAAGAAGGTCCCAAATATCCACCAAGCCAGCATTCCTGGCGCCACTCAAAGAGAACCAGTTCTACCCTCTTGCGTACATGAAAGAGGAGAGACCCATCTCTAACCTGACTCCCAAGTCAACCCAGCATGAGCTGGCTTGTTCCTACAAGCCCAAAATCAGGTCATGCATCACAAGGCCTCTATAAGCACCTGCTAAGGCCTACAATCCTGCAATTCGACCCTTCATCTCTACAGGGGCCGAACTTGAAAAATTCAAAGCTTCGCTGCAACAGGCGAAGGACCGGGTTCGCATCATGTCCTTGCCTAGCTACAAAGAAGACAGGCTCGGCTGCTGCACCCGAGGGAGCACATCCTTCATCGTCAAAGCCCAGCCAGAGCTGACCGAAGCTCGAATTGCTCATCGTATACACCGCCGCGCGTCGTATCGACAAAAGAGACTAGAGAAGCAAAGGACCCAGCCTCCTACACTTCAAGTCTCTCCCAAATGGGTCGAAAAAGAAGGACCCAACCAAGTTGCTGCTGTCCATATGGTTGGAAAAACCAGAAGACGCCAAAAGTCAGCAACAAAAACTCATGTCCGACGTCCGGTGAGCCGCAGCGTCTCCAGGACAAGAAGACACTCAGAAGAATTCCTTGCTCCTTCAAGAAAAGGACGGCAGAGTGATCCTTCCTCAAGCTCTTCATCAAAAAGAATGAGCCCCAGCTCAGTTACCAGGAATTTCTTCGTTCGAATCACGAAGGATGAACGTCTTGGCTATAAATTCTGAGCCACCACCCTGCAATCCACCTCAAGATGATGCGCTCACATGCATCCAGTAGTTGGAACAAAGCCAACAGAGGATTGAGACTCTGATGGAAAACATTCTCCTCGCCTTCCAAAATCAGGCGAACAATGAACCTCCTCCGAATCATCAAGACGATGAGGTAAATGGGGAAGAAAATGAGTCATGCGCCCTTACAAAAAAGGACGTAGATAGTATCCTCGCAAAAGCAAAATAAGAGGATATACTCAAGGAGCATGGGATCAAATCACCATATCCCTTATGGATGGACTCGGTCCCGTTCCCCACAAAATTCAAGCATCCTACTCTCTAAACATATACGGGGAAATGATCAGCCAGACAGCACGTCATCCACTTCAAGATCTTGACGGGAGCTATCGCGGATCAAGATGCACTCAAGATCCGCCTCTTTGCAAGTACCCTAAAAGGTACGGCCTTCGACTGGTACTCTACTCTGCCGGAGGACTCCAACCAAAACTGGGTCATGTTAGAGACACGCTTCCTGACTCACTTCAAAGGTGAGGATCATCCCGCTACTATGGCTCAGCTGTGCAGCGCAAAACAGGGGGAGAATGAGTCAACATATGACTTCATTCATAAGTGGAAAGCAATGGCATACAAATGCTCTGATGTATTGCCACAAGCGTCGCTAGTCGACATCTGTCGAAACAACATGAGAGCTAGAATCCGCTCCATGATCATCGGCAACAATTCAAAGAACATGGGAGAACTCCTAGAAGCTTCCATGGAAGCTGAAACGGTGATTAAAGACCTCAACAGTCAGAAATCATCAAGAAAAGAGCCAACCGCCATTGCAACCTCTAAACCAAAGAAGAAAGAGGTCCTCAATGTGCAGACCAAGTCAGCTCCTCAGCCACCAAAGAAAGTTGAAAACAAAGCTGCTGGGAAGAGACCTGAACTCTCATATGCCTTCAAATAATGAGTAGAGAAGAAATACCCGTTTGGCGAAGATGTTGATGAAATCTTCGGGGCTCTTATGGCGAACGGCAAGCTCACTTTGCCTGAACCCAAAAGACCGAGTGATGTTGGCAAAACCAACGATCCTCGGTACTGGCCATACCACCAGATGATCTCGCATCCTCTCAACCAATGCTTCGTTGTGAGAGAGAAAATAAACGAGATGTGGAAAAACGGAGTCATCACCTTTGACAAAAACTATGGGTCTGCCTCCGTCAACATGGTGACATGTGGACAAATATCAAAATCACCGAAGAAGAAGATCATTACTTCCTTCAAGGTGATAAACAGAATCCAAGCGTCCGAGGAGCTGGTTCCATACTCGACACCGGACGGACAACCCATATGGGTACCTTCCGATCTCCTGGAAGATGAAATTGGGAGGTCGTGAAAACAAAGCCTACAGCTCAACAGCGAAGGCAGGCTAGGAAACATCTCCTCAAGCTCAAACGGCAAGAGAAGACCCAGCCAAAACAAGAAGTCCAAGAAAAGGCAGAGTCCTCTACCGCTTCACTGGAGGCAACAAAAATGTCCCTTCCAGAGACTTCAAAGGGGGTAAGAAAATTCACTCTCAGTGATTTCATGCCACCTCAATTCAAAGAAGCCACGCAGGGGGCATCATACTCTTGCAATTCGGTAGTTGGATTCTCCATTGATGGATACGAGTCCAGCGACACCGATGATGGATTCGAATTCAACTACACCGACAAGTGGGAGGAGTCCCTTGAAACCGGAGAATATCTCTCCGATGAAGAATGGTTTCCTGAGGCTCGTCTTATGCCAGTAATCTGGTATAACCCCCTACAGCCACAAGGATCCTGGTCTGATGATGAAGAAGACCAAGAGGCTGTACAAGAAAATGCTATTGAACCAGCACCCCTCATTGCTCCAGTGGAAATCAACAATGTTGATCCACAAAGAGTTGATGAAGAATAAGATTTGGCTCCTATGCCTGATCTTGAAGAATATGCAACGATCTTGTAGCGTCTCGCTCTAGAACAAGAGCAAGACCGTGTCAACGAGCCTCCTCGTAATCCAAAGCCGGAAGTCCCTGAAGACCACCAGGTACATCCTCCCTTAACTCCTGAAAATGGAGAAAATTGCCGGATAGACGATCCTCTTACATCCGAGGATGAGTCTGACTTCGATCAGACAACGTCTCCTGTCAGAGCTTCCTGTAATGTGATAATTCGGGATTATAACTCTTCCGAAGCATCGTTTGATGAGATCACTTACACTCCTATGACTCCTAGCAATGCATCTTTTGGAGCCACTTCATTTCACGTGACTTTCACTGAGACGACACCCTCTCAGGTTTCTTCTCCTGAGACTGTGACTTCAAAGTTCACACCCTTTCTGACTGAAGAATGCCCAGCTATTGATGCTTGGGACGATGAATTGGTCAACGAAGAAGAAAGGTTGCTGGATGCTGTTCAGGACTTGCTCCCAGAAAATGCTCCGTGCGTCACTGAGGATGACAACTCTGCTGCTGATACATCCTCAGCAAATGAAAAATGATAGCCTCTTGATGTTGAAGACAATCTTCCAAATGAAGATCCTTTTCAAGAAGCTCTCGAAGTTGGTAGGCACCCGCTCTGGCCGGGACTGCCACAAAAATCACAACCAATCTTCATTTACATATGTAAATCCTTCGGGAAAAGATGTTGTAAGCGCCCCTAGTGGCAACAATAATGAACATGCAGGCCCTAAGGAGGCTTTCAAGTATGACTTGATTGAACACTTCAAGCACATACCTGCACGCCTGCACATCCTAGATTTATTGCGAATGTCTCTGCACACTCGTGATAATCTCCTTTCAGAATTACAAAAGCTGAATAAGGATGTCGACAAACATGCCCCGCAAGTCCTCCAAATTGAAATGGACTACCGGGTCAAAAACTCAGAAGTTTCCTCAAAGGGAGAAAAGAAGAAAACTGAGGGATCATGCATTGAATGCCTCTCGGTTCAAAAGGCGGCCAGTGCAACCATCGCCTTCACTATGGATGACCTCCTACTTGGCGAAACAAGGCACAACCAACCCCTGTACTTCACATGGTACATCAAGGAAATGCCTATGCACAGAGTTCAGATCGACCCAGGTTCTGCACTCAACCTCATCTCCACTTCGGCTCTCAAAGAGTTGGGCATCCCACCCAGCAAGCTGAGCCACACTTCTGTATCTATCTTTGGATACGATGGGAGTACTCAAAGGCCTATCGGCAAAATTAGATTCAAGTTGCAGATCGGTGATCTTATCTCTGAGGTCACTGTGTATGCAATAAAAACCCCTTCATGCTATAACATCCTTCTCGGACGCCCTTGGATTCACGAGAATGGTGTTGTCCCTTCAACTTTACATCAATGCATCAAGTTTGTTGGCGATGACGGCATGATACATTGAGTCTTTGCGGACAGAAAACCCTTCAAAGGTAAATAAGTCCACTTCACAGACTCACAGATGTATGAAGGTGAGAAAGAAGAAGAGGAGAAGCAAACAGCACCCTTTACCGAAAATCTCCAGAAAGATAAAGGCAAGGCTCCTCAACAATCACCGGAAGAAAACAAACCATCTGGAAAATCCGAAGAGAGCATTCAAACTCCCTTCATCAACTCCCTCAAACTTTCAAGGCCTTTGGTCATCACAACTAAAGTGAAGAAGGCAAAGCAAATGTCTGGGGGCAAATTTGTTGTCTCTTTCGTGTCTATCATGCAAGATACGGATTCGGATTCAGAGCCAGAAGATGACACATCGTCAAGCCAAGCTGACACTCAGCAAGTTCAGCCTGCTCTTACTCCAATGGAGACAACTTCTGACATAGAAGATCTTACGTCAGCTTCCTTCGTTGTTCTAGCAACTTCAACAAAGGAAAAACTGATCTTCTTCCATATATCGGATGCTTCTTCATCAAACTCCACACTTGAACCTTTCCAAAATGAAGGTATGCCTCAACTATCCTTATATAGTTCTGTGGCACAAGCTATTATGAAGAAAATGGGCTATGACGCTCAAAACCCAGTGTGTTTGGGAGAAAGATGCGGTATTCTCACGCCATTGGGGCCCGTCTTGACCAAAAGCCAGCTGGAAGATTGGAGACTCTATGGCTATGTAGAAAAGTCTTCACACGGGCTAGGGTATGATCCCGAATTCCCGATACTCTCCTGAGACAGTTGACACAATGGCTTAAAAGTCAATTTACTGACCAAGCCTTAACATCTCGTATCCATGAAGACATCGATCTCCCTGGATATCTCTTCGATGAGTCACCTGACAAAGATCTAGGAAGCTCGTCCAATTGGTACGATTTCTCTTACAATGAAGTAGAATTGTCCGATGGCACAGACGTGTGGTCTTCTGACCTAGAAGAATCCTCGTCTCCAAAAGAAATACCCTACTTTGACCCGGTTTCAACAGGCGATTGGGATCATCTCATAGCAAACCTTGAGAAAATTACCGATCAAGAAGACCCGTGGAAAGGAACAAGACCTTGGTCTGGAAATGCCCTTGAAACCCAGAAGGTTTCGTAGAGCTGGAAGCCTCCGAAAATATTGTGGAGGAACCACCTTCGAACCTTCCAACAGAAGATCCTGTTCAAAATATAGACTTGGGAACACCAGATAACCCGTGTCCTGTATTCATAAGCAAGAATATAAAGGATGATGAGTTACCTGAGTATATCGCCTTTCTTTGTGAGTTCGTTGATTGCTTTGCATGGTCTTACGCTGAAATGCCTGACTTAGACCCCAAAATAGCAGTCTACAAACTCAATCTTCAAGAAGACATCAAGCCTGTCAAACAGGGCCAAAGAAGATTCTGTCCAGATGTGATGTAAAAAATTGAACAAGAAGTTCAAAAACACAAAAGTGTCGGCTTCATCCGTGAGGAACAACATCCTGAATGGTTGGCCAACATTGCCCCGTGATAAAGAAAAACGGGCAGATCAGGGTCTGTATTGACTATAGAGACCTAAATGGTGCATGCCCTAAAGATGAATTTCCGCTCCCCATACCAGAGGTAATGATTGATAATACCTGTGGATTCGAGCGAATGATATTCATGGATGGTTTCTCTGGCTACAATCAGATAAAGATGCATCCTGAGGATGAAAAACATACATCCTTTCGGACCCCATTTGGAGTGCATTGCTACACTGTCATGCCATTTGGTTGGAAAAATGCTGGTGCTACATATCAGAGGGCTATGATGAAGATATTCCAAGATATGCAGCACAAGACGGTTGAATGTTACATTGATGAGCTCGCCGTTAAAAGCAAAAGAAAAGAAGATCATCTCGAAAACCTTCAAGAAGTCTTCATCCGAGTTCGCAAACACAAAACTGCGAATGAATCCTTTGAAATGCTTCTTCGGCGTCTCGTCGGGTAAGTTCCTCGGATTCTTAGTTCGGAAAGCTGGAATAGAGCTTGACCCCATAAAAGTCAAAGCCATTCTAGAAATGCCCTCTCCAAGAACCTTGAGAGAACTTAAAGGGCTTCGTGAGAGATTGGCCTACATCAGACGGTTCATCTCCAATCTTTCGGGGAAATGCTGTCCATTCTCCCGGTTGATGAAAAAAGGTGTAAACTTTGTCTGGGATGCTGACTGTGAAGTTGCATTCCAAGATATCAAGTCATACCTGACCAAACCTCCAGTGTTAGCTGCTCCTACCACTAGAAAACCATTCATCTCGTACACAAGAGCCCTTGATCACTCTCTGGGTGCTCTGCTTGTACAAGAAAATGATGAAAGAAAAGAAGCTGCTCTATACTACCTCAGCCGCATGCTAGTAGGTGCAGAGCATCGCTACTCTCCAGTCAAAAAAGAATGCCTTGTAGCGATGTTCGCCGTACAAAAGCTGCGTCACTACTTACTTTCCAGTACAGTCTACCTTGTCTCAAGGATCAACCTCTTGAAGGTCCTTGTCACAAAAGCAGGTTCTCTCAATGCATGACTGGCAAAATGGTCCATCCTTCTATCACAATTCGATATTAGGTATGTACCGCAAAAGGCAAACAAAGGACAAGCTCTAGCAGACTTTCTCGCAGAGTATCCATTGCCTAAAGATTCTCCACTCAGAGATGATCTCCCAGACGAACCAGTCTATAATGTGGAGACTTTCTCACAAAGTGCCTCTTAGGACATGTAATTTGACGGTGCAACCAGGACAAATGAAAAAGACAGCTGATCTCGGGAGTTGGCATCCTCTTTGTTAGCCCCGACAAATACATGATTCCACATGCTTTCTCGCTACTGGAACCATGCATAAACAATGCAGCTGAATATCAAGCTCTGATCCTTGGATTGGAACTCGCCATCGAATCCGGTGTCACCATGCTGGAAGTCTTTGGAGACTCTCAACTGATCGTCAACCAGATGAATCAGAAATTTGAAGTCAGGAAGCTTGATTTGCTGCCTTACTACAACAAGGCACAATCGCTTCTGCAAAAGTTTGACATCTGTCACATCACCCACATTCGTAGAGGTGAAAACATACGTGCAGATGCCCTGGCCGGACTTGCCGCATCTATGGCAATCCAGGAAGGGGAAAACATGCAAATCACAGTGTGCGAAAGAAGAATCCTTCCTCCTCTTAACACACACCAAGCAGTTCCTTCAAAAATCCTTTACAGGAAATCCTTCAACGGAGTACTTCTACGCTGCTTGTCACAACAAGAGGCTGAAGAAACACTCAAAGAAGTTCATGCTGGTCTTTGCGGAGCTCATCAGGCTGGTCCCAAGCTCTATGATCAGATAAAAAGTTTAAGTTATTACTGGCCTACCATGGCAGCTGACGCAATGCAATTTGCTAAGCGCTGCCAACAATGCCAAGTTCATGGAGATTACATTCACATGCCTCCAGAATGGCTACATCCTATAGCGATTTCATGGCCTTTCGAAGCCTGGGGTATGGACATCATAGGTCCTATTTCTCCCCCTTCAAGCAAAGGTCATCGCTTCATCTTTGCCGCTACGGATTATTTCTCCAAGTGGTCAGAAGCATTTGCGCTCAACGAAATGAAGACCTCATCAATCCTTCAGTTCCTGCGCACTAACATTATTTGTCTTTTTGGCATACCCAAAAGATTTGTCCATGATAACGGACCACAATTCCGGGATCATCGATTCTATAGGTTCTGCGACAAATACAAAATCCAAAGCTGTCCTTCGACTCCATACAATCCGGCAGCAAATGGATTAGCAGAAGCTTTCAACAAGACACTCTGCAAAACCCTAAAAAAAATGGTCTCTAGTCACAAAAGAGACTGGAGCAACAAACTATCTGAAGCTTTGTGGGCCTATCGAACCACCGTTCGAGGACCAACCCATAGCACACCATTCTCCTTAGTCTATGGATGCGAAGCTGTCGTACCCTTGGAAGTACAAATTCCGTCTTTGAGGGTATCCTTGCAAAATGACATGACTCAAGAAAGAAATGTCAAATTGCGACTCCATGAGCTGGACAATCTCGATGAGAGACGGCTCGAAGCTCGACAAAGCATTGAACTTTACCAAGTACGCATGGCAGGGTCTTTCGACAAAAAGGTTAAGCAACGAGCCTACAAAAAGGGTGACTTGGTTCTTGCGGTAAAAAGACCAATGGTCTTTGCTCACAAGTCCAAAGGCAAGTTTGAGCCAAAATGGGAGGGACCCTACATCATCAACAAAGTTTTCTCCAACGGCACATACGCACTCCTAAACATGGAGGGTGACAGATGTATGCTGCCCATCAACGACAAGTTCTTAAAGTGGTACTACCCTTGAAGACTTACCCAACTGGGTAAGAGCAATGCCTGTATGGCCAAAACCAGTTTCCAGGTACTCGCTCGCTAAACCCACTCTTTTTAGTATTTTCATATCAAATGTTGAAATTTCTAGAAATTTAAACAATGCTTACTTTCATCGTTTCATTGTTCAAAAAAAAGTATAAGTTTAGGAACCTTTCCCTAACTTGACCAAAATTTTCAACCCTTGAACCCAAAATTCATGGTTTGAAATAATATTCGGATTCAGGGATTTTCACCCTAGTCCACCCTGCCTTTTACCGCCAAAATGGTTTTAGGTAAAAACTTATGACCCTCGTGTCTTTAAACAAAAAATGGTTTTTCAAAAACCGCGGGGAAGCGATGCTTAGTCGATACTCGCACAAATCGGAAGCATACGAACCACGTTCGACACTTCCAAAATCACAGGGAAGCGACATTTCGTCGATACTTGCAAAATCCAAAACCGTGGAGATGCAACATTTCAGTTGATATCCACAACCCAAATTTCAAAGGTTTGAAAAAGCCTAAAAACCATGGAGACGCAACATTTCAGTTGATATCCATAACCCAAAGGTTCGAGAAAACCATAAATTTAAAAAATCATGGGGAAACGACATCAAGTCAGTACCCGCAAAACCAAAATTTTTGAAAACCAAGGATACGACATTCCATCGATACTTGCACCCAAATCCACGAGGATGCGACATTCCATCGATACTCGCAACCGAATGAGCAAGGATGCGACATTCCATCGATACTTGCAAGACCATTCAGCAGGGAGGCGACTTTATTCGATACTTGCATTTTTGAAAACCAAACTGGCTATAAATGCCACCAAAACAGGCTATCAATGCCACAAAACAAACCGGCTATCAATGCCACAAAACAAAACCGGCTATCAATGCCACAAACCAAAAACTTGGCTTTCAAAAACCCCGGCTATTAATGCCACAAAATCGGCTATCAATGCCACAAAACTGGCTATCAATGCCAAAATCGGCTTCCATGCCACAAACAAAATATGGCTCCCATGCCAAAACAATCATTTGACAAAAGATTTTCACAAAATGACTAACTTTTAATCAAATCCCATTTTGCAATTGCTTTCATCACAAAAAGATTTAAGTGAGCGTATGGAAAACAAAAAAAAAGCATCCCATTTAGCAATTGCTTTCATCATAAAAAGATTTAAGTGAGCGTAGGGAAAACAAAAAAAAAAGCATCCCATTTAGCAATTGCTTTCATCACAAAAAGATTTAAGTGAGCATAGGGAAAACAAAAAAAAGCATCCCATTTAGCAATTGCTTTCATCACAAAAAGATTTAAGTGAGCGTAGGGAAAACAAAAAAAAAAAGCATCCCATTTAGCAATTGCTTTCATCACAAAAAGATTTAAGTGAACGTAGGGAAAACAAAAGAGTACCAAAAAAATACATGCGGTACCAAAAAAAGAAAGTGTTCACAAACACTACAAAAAAAAGAGTACCAAAAAAATACATGTGGTACCGAAAAAAAAAGGAGGATAGTTTATGTTACAAAAATCAGGAGGTCAGCCAAAAATGGTCTCCAGCCAAGATTTCAGCTCCTCAAGCAAACTTAGTGCGATGATGACTCCTCTTCCTCTTACTTCTATGGGCTCGCTTCTTAGAAGAACCTGACCCGCTGTCAGAGTCAGGTTTCCCACTTGACTCCTCATTGGATGGTCTACTCTTGCCAATAGACTCCATGGAAGCTTGCCTCTGCGCCGCTTGCATCCAAGCATCAAGTTCAGCTTCCTCCTATTCTAGTTGCTCTAAAGCCTCATCAGGTATTTCTCGAACAGCTTCAGAACCAATGACGCCCTAGTCACCGAGAAAGCCTATCTGTGCTTCTCTCCAGAAAGGAAGGCCCAAACTTCCTCTCGCCGGATGCCATCCGACTTTCCAAGGCCTTTTCCAGATGACAGCTTCACATCAAGCTCCTTCTTGGAAAGCCCTCGATATGCCGAAAAGCTATCTGCGAACCACTTCGCAAAGCCGGCATTCTGGGAAATCGACAGCACAGGATAAGAGATCATGGCAGTAGTGTCTTTAGCACTATAGAAAGCCTATGCGTTTCTCCCCTCCTGTAAACCTCCAAAGTGCTTCACCATGCTTGAAGGCGCTCTAACAATGCCTTGAGAAAAGCCTAACTGCAGAGCAAAGTGAGAAGGTACATACGGCTGGATGTCGACGAAAAGATGTTTACGGTACACCATCGTGCCGACACGTATGTGAAAAGCCACTCCTTCTCTGCATTTGTTAAGGAGTAATGCCTTCCCGACCCCGCCCTAGTAGAATCTCGAGAGGCACCAAAATCAAAAGCCTTCTTCCGCAACTCCGGAGAAAGTTTCACTGAAGACTGCCCCATCTCGACGTCCGTGAATCGTCGGATCCTCATGCGGGCAAACAAAAGTGATTCGGACACGGCTTTGCCCTTAGCCAGCCGAATCATCAGAGGATCATCATCCTGTGCAGCACCCAGCCGGTGGAAGCTAGGACAGTGGTACACGTACCACGATTAAAAGATGTGGGCTGAAAATACCCTATTCATAGGGAGCCCAAGCCGAACAAAAAAAGCAGCAGCCTGCAGTTCGGTGTTGGGATTGGTGTATGCCCTAAAGCCCACTAGCTGCACTTTCATATTTTGTTACTGGATATTTACTGGTTATTTAATTGAAAGACTCTTTTATGCTTAAACATGTATATATGTATGGTTGCATAAGGCCCATTATTTCTAGTAAATGAATTAGGTGTGTAGTGTCTACACACAGATAGGTCTAATTCATGGACAACTGGAAACATCATATTTGTTCATAACTGAAAGATGGAGCTGGGCACTTCATCTTGGTAGAAGTTATAATGAGATACTCTCCTATATAGGGTGACATACTTAAGTCACGGGAGGGCTTTCCCGGATCTATCTCATTAGTGCATGTGTCATGCATTGAACAGGACCATTGTAGGTGTGATCTCTAAAATAGTACTATCACAGAAAAGAGATCAAGTCACCTCATGCTACTAAGTAACCGGTGCTCTTAATCTTGAGCATTTGTGGATGAACTGATGAAGTCAAGTTCTTGTGCTTTGATTCACTATGGGTGAGATTCTTATCATGGGTCAACAGCTCTGTGTTTTGGGTACTCGGACTTGATCAGTTGGGACGTGCAAATGCAATATAGAATCTATGCCATCTGATGATGGAATAATCGTCCCCTTAGAATTATCCGATTAATCATCAAAATCTAAGATCTTAGTATATGGATGTTCCATATGGATATTGAACTTGTGGGTCGCTCCCTGGATCAAGAGAATGATATTCGAATGATGATTATGTTAAGGATATGAAGTTCTAAGGTTTAGATGTAATCGGGAAGGTTGATAGTACATATGATAACCTGACTCGATTATGGATGTTACATAGAGGGGCATTCAGGTCATTACACTTAGTAGGTCGAAGACAACCGTCATTTTATGACGAGCTTATTATATTATATATTTGTCCTTGGAGTTCAATCATAACTCTTTAGTGGAATGAGTTAAGGTTAAAATGGTCTTAATGTTGCTATGGGTTTAGCATGGACATTTTGGTCATTTTGGGAGCCAATGGCAAATATGTCTTTTGGTCCCTTCTCTAGTCACTTACCAAGATTGGCATGGTTTCCTAAGATGTTTAGATAACATAAGGATGAATTATTTTAGTGGAAAAATAATTTTGAGTTTAAATTCAAATATGCCTTTGATGGCATACATGAATTTAACTCTAGATAAATTATATGTGGGCCATGGTGTGCATAGATATGTGGGACGTCCATAATAGGTTTTCCATGGGTAAGGTTTCCAACTTTGAGTAGGACTCTCTACTTGGAAAGTTGGACTCCTCTTTGGATTAGTATTCCTATGAGTTAGTTTCCTTTTTGGATTAGGAACTTAAAATTAGTAAGTGTTCTACAACTAGGATTACTAATTGTATGGAAAGTTCCTTTTAGTTTCCTTTTCTAAATTGGAGTGTTTTTTAAAGGAAATAAGTCTTTCCTTTTTAGAATAAGGAGAGATAACTTTATGGAAAAGGTTTCCAAGAAGTTTCTATAAAAGAAACCAAGCACCGCTTGGACGTCCACCATGCTTGTAAGACACTAAGAGCCACACGCCCAGCCCTTTGTTGCTTCTCTTCTTGACAGTTGAGAGCTTGAGGTCTGAGTTTTTCCCTTGGAGAAATAGTTCTTGTTTCCTAGATTAAGATCCCACCATCTTAGCCAATCAGATTTGGAAGTGAGATAGAGGAGAAGATCAAAGGCAATACTAGTGCAGGAAAATTCCAGCAACTTGTTGCAAATTGCAAGTCTGAGTTCGGGCCTTTGGATCTATTTTTTCAGAGGTTTGAAGTCTACAAATCTTCGAGGTATGAGTCTTCTTCATTCTCCTTTAATTATACACTTGTTGATCATGATTTAATGGAGTTTCTATGCGATTCTT
>CM022944.1:47837768-48011182 GCA_012931725.1 Litsea cubeba | reverse complement strand
TTCATATGATCAAGAACACTGCTATGAAGTTGAAACATGTTTAATGAACGATACCAATAAGAAAATTACACATGAAACAACAACATAACCGTCCATTTCAAATAATAAAAGACTAGAAAGCATAAGGGATAGATTTGAGAGTTCTAGTATGGTATCTTCAAATAAAAACTAAGTGCACAACCATACAAAGAACTATATGATATTTGCACATCAAGAATGAAACTAAATGAGCAAAGTTGCAAATAGCATATAACAAGTATATCCTTCTAAAACTTATATTCATTAGCACAAGGAAATATACTCAAAAGAAAATGTTTGATGAATATAACTAACAAAGCTTGAAAACATTTTCAAAAGATCTTTAATTCACTCCATCATTCAAATCCAACAATGAAACATTTGTAAATTGAACAAGTGATTATGAAAACCATGAAGTGAACTTAAATCAAATATCAATTTGTAAACAATAATAACTACAAGAGCTTATACAAATTGATTTAAAAAACTATTCAACTTGCATTTCAAAAGATATAACTTATTTGGAAAGACATACAAGATGAATTTTTTTTTAAAACAATAATTTTCCATAAGAAAGTATAACTAAGAAATCCATGGAAAAACTAAATTATTTCAAATCATTTGTTCTTCAAAATAATCTTATTATGATTTACAAACAAATTAATTTGCAAAATCAATCGATTATGAAAGATCTAGCTATGAAAGCTTTAAAACCATAATCAATTGAACAAGTATAGAATTGCAAGAGATATACCTAAATGAGAGAAAATATATAATGATGAAATTATAATCAAATGATTTTGAAAACCATGATATATAACTAGAGAAGTTCATGAAGACAAAATCAATTAATTATCAAGAAACATTGTATTTTAAATAAATGTAACTAAGAAAGAAACAAAATGCAAATGCAACAATATAACCAACAAAAAGATTTAACTATAAAGGATTGGTTGGTCAATGAGGTCCAAGGCCTTAAGGTTTGTCTAAGTATATAACTTTGGAAATCTACCTAAGGTCTTGAGAGGTTTGGTCTTATAGGTCCATCTTAAAAGTCTCACCAACTATAGGAGATTTGACTTGATAAATTTTCAATTTAGACTTATCACCATGATGGTTAGATTTAACTAAATTTGGCTTAGGTTGGTGATTAGTCTTTTGATTTTGGTGACTTTTCTTCTTAGGGGATTGAGCCATTTTTCTTTTCTTCTTATTTTCTCCCTTTATTTGACTTTTGAATTTTAGATTTAACTTTACAACTTTCTTCAAAAGTTCTTTCATGTTTTGATTTAAGGGAGATAGATTGAGAAGCTTTTTATTTATAGATTCTTTTAAAGTTGGTTTAACTTGTTTCAACTTTTTAGAATCTATTTTAGGAGACTCCTTTTTAATAGGTATAACTTGTTTAGTCTTCTTGGAGTCTTCTTTGATTTTTAGTGTCTTATCCATCATAGAGTTTGATTTTACTTTCTTTGGTTCAAAAATGATTTTAGACACATGGCTTCTTCTTGATTTGCACTCAAACCTAAAATGTCCTTCAATGCCACAATAATTGCATTTAGTCATGGGCAAAGAAGTGTGAGTGCTAGAGAATGAGGACTCACCTTTCACAAATGTGTTGGTGAATTTAGGGTAATATGAAATATTCCTATCAAAACCAATACCCGTCCTATCTCTTTTAGATTTACCCAATTTAAATAATTTTTAAAATTTTTCTTCACTATGGGTAAATTTGCACTCATAATTTAGTTTATAACTTTCAAGTTGAGTGACTTGGGTTTTAAGGGTTGAATTTTTATTTTTAACATTTGTTAGTTGATTTTCAATTCCCTTAAAGTTGTTTAGCTCTTCATGGGCAAGTTTTAGCTTAGATTTAAGTTCATTAACTTCAATAGATCCAAGTTCTAGGGTATTTATCTTATTTTGAGCATTAGATAAATTTTCCTTAGTGATAGTCAACTTAGATTCAAGATTGTTAATGTTTTTATCTTGCCTTTGTAATTGATCTCTTAGTTTCAAATTTTCTTTTTTAAGATTATCACAACCTATCTTTAATTCAATTAATTCATCTTGAGCATTTTGCAGGTTATACAAAGCGATCGTGAACTTAGATTCTATACAATTTATTAATTCTTCTTTCTCTCTAAGTTCATCTTTTGAAGAGACTAATTCTTTGTTTAGTCTTTTAGATTCTTGTTGTAGTCTTTTATTCTTTTTAACAAGCTCTAAGGAAAATGTACATAATTCATCATAGGCTTGTTGAATGTCATCTTCATTTTCATTAATTTATCCTTCTTTTAATTTAAGTTTAGATTCGAGTTGAGATACTTTAAATTTAATGTTTGAATCTCCAATAGATGGAAGAAGAAGGGATCTAGAAGAATCTACAAAGTCTAGCATAGTGGAATCCATTTTTATGATTTTCATCAAATATACAAATATGGTTTAAACTCTAGGTTTTTACACCTAATAAGGAGTTTCAAACACTTGATCCTAAAATATAGAGCAACCTTACTCTGATACCAATTGAAAGTCCAAGGGATCCTAACCCTAGGGGGGGGGAGGCGGGGGATAGGGTGATCTACACTTAATGACTAATTATGACCAATTTTAATTTCTTTACAAGTAACTAGTCACATGTGATGATTAACATACAAAATGCGGAAGCTTAAACAAAACAATCACCACAAAATCAATCACCACTACACAAAGATTTATAGTGGTTCGGCCTCAATGCCTACATCCACTACCGGCTTGTGACTCAACACCCCACCAGATTCTACTAATATACTTTTCAAAAGGCTAAGCAATAACCTCTACAATATGCTTTCCAAGGATAAGCAATAACCTTACAATGTTGTTATTTGCACAATGCTTTTAATTGGCTAAGCAATAACCTTACATAATAGATTTCTCTAAAGAAAGTGTTTACACAAAACACTCTAAGAGATTACAATTTAAGCTCAATAAAATTGCCTCTAAAATAGGCGGATATGAAAGTGTAAATCAACTCACACAAGCACACTAAGAATTACAAAGATGAATGCTTATGAAGTGTGTGTGTGTGTGTGAAAACTTCAATCAAGTTTAAAATTAAGTCCAATCAATATTTGCTTAATGCATTTAAAAGTTTAAAGCACATAAAAGATTTAATTGAAGTTTAATGTTGTCTTAAAAAATGTTTAACTAATGATCAAATGAATGAAAACAACAAATATGATTCAACCAAGGAAATCAAAACATGTTATGTAAGAAATCAAAGGTTTTAACAAAACATGATCTATAAAGTTTTATTACAAAACTTGGTTTGAATCAAAGTGAAAAATCCATCACAATCTAAAAGAAAGATTGAATGAAGGTAATGGATTTAACACATCATAGTTTATATGCTAAAAATCATTTACCAATAATTTAGACAAAGCATAAAACATATGATTAATAAAAGGCAAAGCTTACTTGGTGGTTTAACTTCATTAATCCAAGCTTTAGCTTTCCTAAATGACCATTAGCCTTCCTTAGCTTGATCCCCTTTCTATTGCCTCAAAATGCCTCAAGAAGGGCTCCAAAAATCATCATTCATGGCTAAGGAATGAACTCACTTTTATAGAAAAAGTGGTCAAATGGCTACCTGTCGGTCGATCGACAGGTAGGTGTCGGTCGATCGACACCTCAACGGTCAAGTCCCAACGGTAGTAAAATTTACCGTTGTACATCTGTCGGTTGACCGAGATGAACCGACGCCCGAACCGATAGAGAAAAATTGAAATTTGAAGCTCTCTGGAAATGGAACCAACAGAGGTCTCGGTTCCACTGTCGGTTGACCGACAGCTTGACGTCGGTTGACCGACAGACTTAAAGAAAAAGTCCCAACATTACATATTTTAAAGTATTTTCTTGAGGGGATTTTTGGGCCATTAAACCAAGCTTGGAAACATGATTTTAAATCATCTAAGTGCTTTTTAAAATCATGAAATATATAAAGCCAAATATAATTTGAAACCTTGAGACATGGGCTAGCTTGATTTAAATTCTTTTAAAAAACAAATGCATCCAATGTTTAAAACCAAATTATGCACAAACTATAAGACTTACAATATTTAAAAACAATGCATGTAGAAAACCATATTTCAAGATATTTAACTCAATGCATGTGTGAAAAATCATGAGATGCTAAAATGATAATGCATCCATTAAATTGCAATACACAAAATCCCTAACAATCTCCTCCTTTGCAATTTGATGGCAAACCTTCAATATGTTGGCTAACCTAGCTCAACACTAAATTTTCACGCAGTCTTCAGCTCCTCCTTGGCTGGACAATCCTTGAAATCTTCTTGGATGCTTCTTCACTTTAGCTTGGGCTCCAACTTCATTCTTCATTCTTCTTGATGTTTGGAGCTTGATCAATCTTCAAGCTTTCTCTTCATCTTTCTTTCTTTAGACCAAGCATCTTCTTCAGCTTCCAAGCTTTCTTCATTTCATTTCTCCCCCTATGACCATGCATTCTCTCCCTTTGGGTAGCTTGAATACTCTTTCTCCCCCTTAATTCTTTCTCCCTCTTTGCCATTAAACTTGAGAACTTTCTCCCCCTTTGCCATTAGACTTGAGAACTTTCTCCCGCTTTGCCATTAAACTGCAAAGGTATCAATTGAGGAGGGGTACCTACACACATGAAACAAGGAAAATACCTTTAGTAGCACCTATTAACAAAAGTAATCGAAAATGAAATATATAACAGGGCATCATGCATGGGTAGATAGGCTATAAGGGTATAGAGCCAATATAAGGGTGAATTTGATCAATTCTAATGCTTTCTTAGAAGGTTTACTCCCCCTCAATTCATACTCGTCTTTTGTCAAACTTTTGACAAGGAGTTAACTAATAGGTGCAAGAAGATGATGGTTTAACCAATTGAGGGTTAACTTCAAGAGAAGAATTAGATACTAACTGATAATGATAATTGACTATAAAGTTAAAATTGATCAAATTAACAATATAAAGAGAAAGGTCATGGAGATAAACTATCACGGATACCAATTGAAAAAGATAAAATTATCAATTGATATTCAAGGATATGACTATTAACTCAATCACTCTAAAATGGAGTTAAAAAGATATAACTACTACGATTAATCCAAATTCGAGCTATCCATGATGTTATGGGGTTTACTAAACATAGCATCAAATAATACAACTATGAAAATCATATGCTATGAATATATTGAAATCATTTCATTCAATCAAAAAATATAACTATCATGCACAAGATGAATGAAATGAAGTTCAATCATGAAGCCAAAACCTCACCATTAACCAATCAGAATTATGAAAAAATAAACATGGTGGTCATGTGATTTGCCTATAAGTGCAAGAGAGGTGGCAATCATGAAGATTATGATGCTCATGGAATGTGACATGAAAAAAAGACATATAACTATCAAGTTCAATCCAATGTATACAAGGTCTATCACAAACTCAAGATATGATACCAATTGGATATAGATACTAATTGATTACCAATTGAATAGGAAACATGATTAAGAGCAAGCATGTGACAAACACAAAATCCCAACAAGCATCATAAAATGATTATTCATCACTTTTAATGATATGACTAATGAGCATAGTGATGAACAAGAGAAATTGCATAAAATATATAACTTAGTAGAACATGCAATTTTCAAAGTGTCAAATCATATGAATTCAATATCTAAGAAATCCATCAAACAATAGATATAACTATGAAATACAAGGAATGAATTTCAAAGAAGTTCATATGATCAAGAACACTACTATGAAGTTGAAACATGTTTAATGAATGATACCAATAAGAAAATTACACATGAAACAACTACATAACCATCCATTTCAAATAATAAAAGACTAAAAAGCATAAGGGATGGATTTGAGAGTTCTAATATGGTATCTTCAAATAAAAACTAAGAGCAAAACCATACAAAGAACTATATGATATTTGCACATCAAGAATGAAACTAAATGAGCAAAGTTGCAAATAGCATATAACAAGTATTTCCTTCTAAAACTTATATTCATTAGTACAAGGAAATATACTCAAAAGAAAATGTTTGAATGAATATAACTAACAAACCTTAAAAACATTTTCAAAAGATCTTTAATTCACTCCATCATTCAAAATCCAACAATGAAACATTTGTAAATTGAACAAGTGATTATGAAAACCATGAAGTGAACTTAAATCAAATATCAATTTGTAAACAATAATAACTACAAGAGCTTATACAAATTGATTTAAAAAACTATTCAACTTGCATTTCAAAAGATATAACTTATTTGGAAAGACATACAAGATGAAAAAAAAATTTTAAAACAATAATTTTCCATAAGAAAATATAACTAAGAAATCCATGGAAAAACTAAATTGTTTCAAATCATTTGTTTTTCAAAATAATCTTATTATGATTTACAAACAAATGAATTTGCAATATCAATCGATTTTGAAAGATCTAGCTATGAAAGCTTTAAAACCATAATCAATTGAACAAGTATAGAATTGCAAGAGATATAACTAAATGAGAGCAAATCTATAATGATGAGAATATAATCAAATGATTTTGAAAACCATGATATGTAACTAGAGAAGTTCATGAAGACAAAATCAATTAATTATAAAGAAACATTGCATTTTAAATAAATGTAACTAAGAAAGAAACAAAATGCAAATGCAACAATATAACCAACAAAAAGATTTAACTATAAAGGATTGGTTGGTCAATGAGGTCCAAGGCCTTAATGTTTGTCTAAGTATATAACTTTGGAAATGCACCTAAGGTCTTGAGAGGTTTGGTCTTTGAGGTCCATTTTAAAAGTCTCACCAACTATAGGAGATTTGACTTGATAAATTTTCAATTTAGACTTATCACCATGATGTTTAGATTTAACTAAATTTGGCTTAGGTTGGTGATTAGTCTTTTGAGGTTGGTGACTTTTCTTCTTAGGGGATTGAGCCATTTTTCTTTTCTTCTTATTTTCTCCCTTTATTTGACTTTTGAATTTTAGATTTAACTTTGCAACTTTCTTCAAAAGTTCTTTCATGTTTTGATTTAAGGGAGATAGATTGAGAAGCTTTTTATTTATAAATTCTTTTAAAGTTGGTTTAACTTGTTTCAACTTTTTAGAATCTATTTTAGGAGACTCCTTTTAATAGGTTTAACTTGTTTAGTCTTCTTGGAGTCTTCCTTGATTTTTAGTGTCTTGTCCATCATAGAGTTTGATTTTACTTTCTTTGGTTCAAAAATGATTTTAGACACATGGCTTCTTCTTGATTTGCACTCAAACCTAAAATGTCCTTCAATGCCACAATAATTGCATTTAGTCATGGGCACTACTAGAAAAAAGATTTTTTATATCGGTTACAAAAACTTCCTTATATCGGTTTTTCATAAAACCGATATAATATCTTCGGTCAATATTTTTTATATCGGTTAATAATTTTTTATATCGGTTACATTGTAACCGATATAATAATCGCTATATATCATATCAGTTAACAAAGATTCGATATTAATTGATATATTTTATATCGGTTATTATTAAACCGATATTATATACACTTCTAAAACACAATTATTTATATCGGTTTTAAAAATTTATTAATATCGGTTATTAGTAAAACCGATATTATATACACTACTATAAAAATATAATAATTTATATCGGTTTTAAAAATTATTAATATCGGTTATTAGTAAAACTGATATAATATGTCCCTTTCATTACTCAATATATATAATTTTTCACTGCGGGCTCACTACCGTTTCCCACCCTTTATTTCCTTCTTTCCCCCTGTTTTCTCTTCCCTCCCTTTTCTTTCTTTCTCCATCAATCGTGCGTCCATGCTTTGTTTCTTTCTTTTCCTCCTCTCCTCTCATTCCCATCGTCGTCCAGAACCCATCCCTCTCACCGCCGGACGCCTGATCCCCTGCACTGCACCAGGTACAACGCGCACCCCCCTCTCCTCTATCTTTCTTCTCTGTTCATTCTCTCACTCGTTCCCCATCTGTATGTTTCCTCTATGTCTGCTCTCCTCCCTCCCTTCCTCTCTTCTTCTTCCTCCCTTCTCCCCTCGCCTGCGCACCTGCACACCACTCCTCTCTCCCTCGGTCCTCTCTCTCTTTCTCTCCCTCTCTTCTCTTCTTCCTCCCCTAGCTACTCTGTGTATGTGTGTTTTTTTTTTGTTTATCGGTTAGGGTTTTGGTGGTTGTGGAAAGGGTAGGTGTTGATATATATCTTCTGGTTAGGGGGAAAAATATCCCTCTTTGGTTCTGTGGTGCACACGCTCCTCCAGACCGATCTCCACTTCGGCGTACTCTTCTCCGACGCCGGCTCCGGCACCGCTGACGTCGGCTGCGTCGGAGAGGTCGTCAAGCACGAGAGGCTCTCCGATGATCGATTTTTTCTGATCTGCAAGGGACAGGAGAGGTTCCGAGTACAGCGGCTTGTGCGGACGAAGCCCTACCTGGTGGCGGAGGTGGCGTGGATGGAGGACCGGCCGTCCGGGGAGGAGGATCTGGAGGCGCTGGCGGCGGAGGTGGAGACTTGCATGAAGGATGTGATACGGCTGTCGAATCGGCCTCCGTGTCGTCTTCTCAAGGCGGCGACTCCGAAACGGCCGAGGTTTTGTAACAGATCTCTGCATTTCTTACCATAATATAAAAGCGACAGTTTCACCTGCCTGTCTCCAGCTGCTTCCCACCTACCTGCTTCCCCCTTTGCTTCTACGAAAGCCGTTGATTGAGGGCCCTCGAATGCTATGCTACGTGTTCATGTAATACTCTGCTTCTCTGGCCTCACATACATGTAAGAAACTCTTCGTCTCCACCACCTGCTTATACATGCAAAAAAACTCAGAAAGTATTTCGTCTTCCATTTCCTTGCCTTTCCTCTTCCTCAAAGCTTCTGCTCAGGTAAAAACTCTCCCCATGAATGTCTCTTTTCTTCACAACGAATGTGTTTTTTTCTTTTCTAGCTTGCCATTGCGATTTTTCGCTCAAGTTGACGCTGGAAATGGTATTCTGGCAGCTATCTTAGACACTATATGTCTTTTTAGATTGTATAATGTTGGGGTTTTGCATTTTTTGTTTTGCTGTGTTTTGTTTTGTTATTATTTATTGTCTGTTTACATTTGTTTAGGGTTTAATTAGTTGTTTGGAATTCAAATTCGTGTTTGTGATGTAATAAAATCAGATGATTTATTATTATTATTATTAATTTTGATTTAGTTTTGTTGGGAATGATTGTTCAATTGGTATGAATGACTATTCTGTTATATTGTTATGACTATTCTGTTATATTGTTACACTGTTCTAAAACTGGGTAAGGTTAATTTGGTTTTTGGGATTTATAAATTGATTTTGTGATATGATTAAATTCTATAGTTCTCTTTTGGTACTGTTTTTTTAAAAAAAAATCTGAATCAATTACAGTTAATTAGGTTCTCAGTTGGAATTTGTGTCTGCGTGAATTTAAATTAGTTTAATTTTTTAAATTTGTTATGGTAGATTTGGATATACACAAATAAGAATGATGGTAGAAATGAATGGTTTTTAATTGTTAACCAGAATCGTACAAATGTGTGTTGAAAACACATCTGATTACATGCTTTTTAAGCATGATTTCTATAGTGATATTTTGTGCATCTCATTCCTTACCCATGTTCTGAATTCTATTCATTACCCATGCTTCTGGGTTCTTTATTTTCCTTCAATTTGATTATCCCTTTCCTGTTTTTTAGCTAGAGATCTCATTTTTCATCACTCATGACTTAAATCTGTAAGTGAGAATTTCTATTCAATTTTATCTTTCTTTGTTGAAGCAGATTGAGTAAATATTTTTTTTGGGTTTGTATGGGACTTGGGTTCTTCCTTGAAACCATGTATAAAAAGAAAAGAAAAAAGAGGCGTTCTCGGTTTTGGGTTCTTTCCAGTTGTGCATTGGTTGGATTTGAAGGAATCAATAATGCCTAATACCCAAACCCACCTGAATCACTATCCGATTTTATGTTTCATTGTACTCCCGATTTACTGATGAGTGATGACATGTAATATTGATTCAAGCAGTGTATGAAATGCACAAACAGATATGTTGGATGCTGGCGTTAGTTTCTCTAATTAGATTGCATGAAATTCATTTAAGCTACTCAACTCTTTATTGGATATTCTGATGCAAAATCCATGTACTAATAATAGATTGGTATTTCTTATTTGATTACTCTATCTAGCACTCTACCAATAATGTACACGATACTTGTATTTGCTCAAAAGTATTCTTTTCACCGGTTAAGCTTATGGGAGTAGAAATGTTTTTTTTTTCTTTACCACTGTAGATTGTGTTATTTTAATGTGTAATTGGCGTAGGCTACTTATTTTCATTTTTTCCTTCTTTCATGTTTCATTTAAAAAAATGGTTTGCCAAGATTCGTCCATGTTTCTGGAGACAACTTAGCAATTGCAAAGTGTTAAGGGTAAATTGCAAAGTGTTAAGGGTAAATATGCAAC
Source organism: Litsea cubeba (assembly GCA_012931725.1). Lineage (NCBI taxonomy): Eukaryota > Viridiplantae > Streptophyta > Magnoliopsida > Laurales > Lauraceae > Litsea > Litsea cubeba. Next base: position 48,000,629 of record CM022944.1, on the reverse strand, counting down.
TTAGCAATTTCATGTTTCTGGAGGTATTATATGTGTGATTTTTGGATCCAAACTCAAGTATAAATATGTTATCTTAATGTCACAGTGATGCTGTCTTTGATATGTGTGGGTCTGCATGAGGCCATGTGTAGGTTGTCTAGGTAGGGTGCATGATTGGGTCTGCAGGTTGTTTATGCATGTGCTGTGGTGTTGAAAAGTAGAGTTTAGTTTGTTGTTTCAGAGTTTTCTTAGGGAATTGTTGGAAGTTGTCAGAATGCATTTAAATGTGATAGGGAATTATGAATGGGATATGAAAAGAATTATTTCCTTAAGTTACACTTGGAGGATGCTTTCCCTCGAAGCAAACCAAACCAATACTCTCTTTAATAGCAACACCTAACTACACTTTTTTCTCAGTCTTCCTTCTTTCCATCCATTCAAAAAAGCCAAAAGAGGCTGAGGTCGTGGTCGAGCTAACCTTGCTACGACAAAGCCACATAACAGTCTTCCACAATTCCTTTCCTGTTTTCCTTTGATATTCATGGGACTTGCATCGCATACTTATCCTGTTCATCACTTGATGTGACTGCTATTGCCGAACTTCTGTATGTCATCTTCTTAAATTAAAATTATTATACCAGGTGAACCCAGTTTTATACAAAAATCGTCGTCTTAATCCAGTTCTCTGGTATAGAGAATTTCTCAGAGTTTTTCCTGTGTTGATGCAACCATCATTTCAATTCATGCAAGTATTGATTTCTTGAAAACTCTTTTAACTGACCGACGTTTTTCATCTGAAGGTTCTCAATGCGAAACCAGAGAATGTGGAGAGAGAAGCAGAAATTGTAGCACAAAGTGGCCGTCTTGGGGCAGTAACAATTGCTACTAATATGGCAGGTCGTGGAACAGACATCATCCTTGGAGGCAATGCAGAATTCATGGCTAGACTAAAGCTGCGTGAAATACTTATGCCAAGGTAGCACTGCCCCACATAATAACTTTGTGTTGTATCCTATTTAATAGATGCATCTTAGCCTGTGTAAGTTGGTCACAAGACAAGCATGGACATTTGCACTGATCTAAAGTGATTAACTATAGATTATGTATGGATATTCTAGTTCTTAACTGGAATAGATATAGCAATTATATCTACCTAACTAGATATGTTGAAACTTGTACATAGTAAACAAATACTGGTAGAATCAATAGATAAGCTTTGAATATCTGACACGGGTCCCACATTCAATGATTTGTCAGAAGCTTTTGTGACATGGATTTTAGAATGTTGCAGCTCTTGTTGCTGTCACCTTGCCATTGGACATGGGGCTCGTTAGAAAAAAAAAAGCTTTTTAAGTCCAGGAAGCCTAAGAATTATAATCTTCAAACTTTCTAACAGTCACATTATTAATTGTCTGAAGATGACGTGAATGTTACAGAATTGTTAAACCAACTGAAGGGGGTTTTGTATCTGTGAAAAAGCTTCCTCCAAGAAAGACTTGGAAGGTGTGGTTTTATTTTTATTTTTTTATTTTTTAAAGTTTGTTTTGGTTTTGGCGATGGTTTCAATATTTTGAAATCTCATATCTGATACACGTCTGTGAGACTTTCAGGTGAATGAAAGCTTGTTCCCATGTAATCTCTCAAAAGAAAAGATTGCATTGGCTGATGAAGCAGTGGAGTTGGCAGTCAAAACATGGGGCAAAAGGTCGTTTACTGAGCTTGAGGCAGAAGAGCGACTTTCATATTCATGTGAAAAGGTGAAACTGTTTCTAGATATTGATTTTTTGTTTTAAATTGCATGTATGGATGCACTAGAATGAGTGAAAGTTTAAGCAGAACTCCAATAATTTCTTTCAATATCTTGAATAATTAAGTCAATTATGAAGATTTTAGAACATGTGTTGATTGCTTTCAAATACTTGATTACCACATGTCTGCTCCTAAAGTTTCTTTGTTTGATCTTTGAAAGAATCATGGTGTCATCTCTTCTTGATCCTTCTGATCCACACATCTAAGTTAAAAAAAAAAAAGTTCAACTAAAGGAACTTTGGAGACTTTCAGTCCACTATAACAGCTCAAACGATTAAGAAATTAGAAAGTGGATTTTTCTTTTTTGAAGAAGCTATTTGAAAGGAAGGAGTACAAGAACCAACCTTCCCTTTTTGTTATGGTATATTGCCTACCTTTTTGTGTTCGTCTTTCCCAGTGAGCGAGTATTAACACAAAACATCATGCTCCGTGCACTGCAGAGAAGGTAGGCCAATAAAGTCTTAGAAGTAGTTAGACGTGGCATGTCAGGTTATGAAGAGGTAGAGAACTTGACCTTCCAAGTGATGAGTGGAAAAAAAGTCAAAAAGACCATTCCAGATTGGCAATAGAAGGCTTCAATGATGATGATGGTGTGGTCATCAGTTTTGGTTGTTCCATTATTTCATTGCTTTATTTTAGTAATGACATTACTTGTTTTTTTTCCTACCATACCACTGTAAAATGGTGTCCTAACATTTTATTATCTTTCTTTCAAAACTGTACAAGCATAATTTGTATCTTTAAGAGTTTTGTAGTATCCATTCTCTCCAAATGTATGTGCTTTGTATAGATTAATCTTCTTTTGTTGGTCTCTTACCTTTGTGGATAAATGAAAATTAAGTAAATGTCTCATGCTTGGCTCTTGAGCGATACTGAGACAGGTACTTCTTGGCATGTGTGACAAAGCATAGTTTCTTTGCTTCTGCAATTACAGGGGCCCATTCGAGATGACGTTATAGCAAAACTGCGTAGTGCCTTTACTGAAATTGTTGGAGAATATAAAATATACACTGAGGAGGAAAGAAAGAAGGTCTTCTCCAATTCTCCATTACCAACTGATAATGCATGTTTCTCTTAATCATATATGCACAGTAAAATAAGAGTTCATTCTTCTTTTAGGTTGTGTCAGCAGGTGGTCTTCATGTGGTGGGTACAGAACGCCATGAATCACGTCGAATTGACAATCAGGTATAGTTGCAATCTGATTTGAACTTTCAGAAAATGCTCTGGCATTCCTATAACATTAAGATTGAGTCAAGTGGCTTGTTCTCAATATGGCCATTGACCCTTTCCTATCGAGTAATATTTCTTTAGACAATTCACTTAACTGTCCACCAAACCTATAGGTTATGCATGTGTGCTTTTCTTTCTTTGAACAATTACAAAACGTCATTAATGGAATAGATAGAAGGATCTCTATAGCATAAGAGATCAATTTTGTCGGGAAATTAAAACAAAGGTCCGCACAAGGATGCACAACAGAGATCAATTTTGTCGTGAAATTCTCTTGACAACATGTAGGGCTTAATGAGAGCCTTCAGGTATATTTTGAATTTTTCTACAACAAGCAATTTGTACTGTTTGAATACTTAAATTAGGAAGAAATGGATACCCTTTTCATCCATCATTTACCAGAGTCCACATGCCCATTTTTCTTTTCCTTCTGTTTGTATTTTTGGACCTATTTTCTTACCGATTTAGCTTGGTTGGAGACTCAAACTATAAGATATTTTTGAGATATTTCTGCAATTTCCGTAGAAATATTCATGTTTCCTTATTAAAGTCTATCATGACTAATAAAATAGTAAAGCTCATTAATTCGACCCTTCAGATTAATGGGATAAGGATAAACTCTTGAATCATGATGCCGGTAATGATGATGATGATGATGTTATTTAAAGTCTTGTATGGGGGTGGTGGTGGTGTGGGGGTGGTAGGTTCATTGTTGGTGGCATTTGCTGATCATAGTATGTGTTTTTATTGTAGAAGAAGGTAGTTCATGGGACATGGTTAGTGAAACTGATTTATGGGAAGGATATATTGATGGTGATAATGAATCAGATCAAGATGGTTATGTTCTTGTTGGACAAGAAGATATAGTGGATGGTATTGCATGCTTCATGGCGGCATATCTATTGTCATTAAAACAAAGTAAGGTATGTAATGTTTCCTTTTTCCTCCTCACCTCGAAGCTTTTGTTAGAGTTAGTCTTTCCTTTTCAGAAGAATTAATTGCGTAATCTATTACATTGGTAGTTGATGCCAATAATCACTAGGATGATTTCAGCATTTTGCCTTTGGATGTTTTGGCTGTGCATCCACTTGTTAAAAATTAGATTTCTCAGTGGTAGTGGTGGGTTGTTTTTATAAACAGTTAATCATAGGTTTATATATTGTTGTTTGTTAAAATTTGGTAGATTTTATTTTCTGGTTGGAAATGCTAGTCGAATTTTCTTTCATGTCATGTAATGCTCTTACATAATTACATTGGGAGTTGATGCCCATAATCAGTTAATCACTAGGATCATTTCATCATTTTGCCTTCTGATGCATTGGTGGTGCACCCTCTCATTTTGCCTTCTGATGCCTTATATAGATTGTATCTGCTGTGTATGTTTGTTTATATTCTCATCCTAGTTTCAAATGCCAGTGCACCACTGAGTTGCATGAGTCATATATGCTTGGTTAGTACTGGCACTGGTACAACTTGACTTAGGCTTAGACACTTTTTAATCTAGGATTGGCCAGGCTTGATTCCACTTGAACTATCATAAAGCAATTTAAACTTACCGTATGACCTTTAAAACTTCTTTGAATTCCAAAATTTGGAATGCTTGTGGGAGATCAACATTTAAAGAATTTCACAAGCAGAACCAGGTGATGGTAGTTTGGAGGTTTTGAAATTCTTCCAACATGAATTCTACCAATTCTAGCAACAAAAAAAACCCCTAATAATGATCATATTGTGGGATCAGATTATTATTAGTTATTCAAACAGGAATTAAAGTAATAGAGTCATTCTCCAATATGCCAAAATCTAATGCCTATAAGTATAACTATATTGTTTCATTTCTTTATCTAATGTATATATCACAAAACTTGTAGCAAGAGATTAGACACTACAAAACACTAATGTGCAGTAGAAAATGTATTAGTTTCTCAAACAGGCAATGTACCTGATATCCCTTGTACTTTATTAGTTCCTTCAATCTATCAACAACAAAAAGGAACCCATCATTGTCGATTGTAACAGAGATCACCCGTTTTGAACCACCCTTCAGAATTTATAGCTGTAGCGGTTGCAGCTTCATTGCCAATGTAACCTGCACTCAAATTGCCAACATCCAATGAGCCTTGAGAAAACATAATTACCACTTAAACCAAGTTTCTGTTTGGCAATAGGATGGAGTAACTCTTTGATTCTTGAAATCCCCTGCTTTAATGAAGAGATAAACCAGTGTAGAGGCAAAATGTTTCTCATGTCAAAAATAATTCAAACACAACTCATGTAGCTTTAGGGTCAGTTTGGTAGTAGAATCAAGAGGAATATTGAGACAGGAATTAAGGTTTTTAGCTAAACTGGCCACCAGCCTGTTTTTCTTACAAGCAAGTTTCCCATTTGGTGGGAGAAGAGAACACGAAAAGAAATCAATGAATTATATTGAGGTTTACCAAACTGAATTAGAGACGAACTTTTTGCCACTCCCAAATTCAATTTCTTTGTGAAATTCATCTCCCCATTTGTAAGAAGTCAACATGTAAGCAATTATATTCCATTAATTATGCTACCAAACAAGCCCTCAATTTGCCAAGCCAGCGCTTGGCCAAATAAGGTTTATACTCCATTACAGATGGCAAGGATAAAATGGGGCCTCAAGTTGCTCCAAGGCTCCAAGAAGTAGCAAGAGAGGAAAATATCTTATGAGGGCAGGGTTACATTAACCAGTGTATCAAAAATGGCAGTTTGCCTCAAGCCAATGATCCTAGTTTGCTAGGGGTAGAATGAGAGTCTGGTAATTTTCAATTGCTAAGATAGAACCATCCTTCTTACTTTACAAGCAGAGATGGGTGGGTTTAAGATCAAAGATTCCAAGTAGTTTATATAAGACTCATTACTGCTTTAGAATTATCTTTGTTTCTGAAAAAGACCAGGACCAACTTCCCTTTTTATTGTTTTGTATCTTGTAATGAGAATGTTGTTTTTGAAATAATGACATGGTGTTGGATATAGAAATGAATGAACATAAGTTTTTTTGGTGCATCTTTCTAGTGTGTTGGGGCATTGAAGTGCTATGGTTAAATGGTGTATGACTGATGACGTAGTGGTGAATGACTTTGTAGTGTGTTGGGGCATTGGGTTGTTTATATGAAGTGTTTATTTTGTCATGTACAGGTACTAGCAGGTTGTAAAAAAAAATTACATGTCACACGTACAGGGGAGACTATGCCGAAATTTCGAGAAAATCTTTCCAGGTACATCCCATGGTTTTTGGAGGCATTATGCATGTAGTTCTCAATACATGATTTTGTCTTTCTTGCTTTAGTTTAACTTAGCTTGTTAAGTTGTACAGTACATGGAAGTGAATGAACTACCTATACTATACTATGCATGTGTATATATGTACATAGAAATTAATTTATTTATATATATATACAAAGGTTTTTGTTGTTTAGATGTTAGTATTTTGAGGTATATTGCAGGTTTTTTTATCGTGGTACAGCAAGTTCTTTTTGATATTAAAAAAATAAATAAATTGTGAAATTATATCGGTTTTTAATGAAACCGATATAACAAACCAATTACATATTTTTTTATATCGGTTATTCTTAATCAATTATATCGGTTATAATTTAACCGATATAATAAACCATATGAAACCGATATAACAAACCAATTACATATTTTTTATATCGGTTATTCTTAATCAATTATATCGGTTATTATTAAACCGATATAAAAAACCATATGAAACCGATATAACATATATTAATTATGTCGGTTTGGCTATAAGTTATATCGGTTTACAATAATTTATGATATAAATACATATGATATTACATCGCTTTAGGCTTAACCGATATGAAATATTACACTTATTATATCGGTTTCGTTTATCTTTTATATCGGGGGTACTTATATCGGTTTGAAATTCACTCAAAAACCGATATAATAGGTCTTTTATATCGGTTTTTAGCCGATATAAAAACCCTTTTTTCTAGTAGTGCCGGGCAAAGAAGTGTGAGTGCTAGAGAATGAGGACTCACCTTTCACAAATGTGTTGGTGAATTTAGGGTAATGTGAAATATTCCTATCAAAACCAATACCCGTCCTATCTCTTTTAGATTTACCCAATTTAAATAATTTTTAAAATTTTTCTTCACTATGAGTAAATTTGCACTCATATTTTAGTTTATAACTTTCAAGTTGAGTGACTTGGGTTTTAAGGGTTGAATTTTCATTTTTAACATTTGTTAGTACATTTTCAATTCCCTTAAAGTTGTTTAGCTCTTCATGGGCAAGTTTTAACTTAGATTTAAGTTCATTAACTTCAATAGATCCAAGTTCTAGGGTATTTATCTTATTTTGAGCATTAGATAAATTTTCCTTAGTGATAGTCAACTTAGATTCAAGATTGTTAATGTTTTTCTCTTGCCTTTGTAATTGATCTCTTAGTTTCAAATTTTCCTTTTTAAGATTATCACGACCTATCTTTAATTCAATTAATTCATCTTGAGCATTTTGTAGGTTATACAAACACTACACCAAAAATGGAAAATTGGAACGGATTACCGTTCCTATTCCGTGTGTTCCTAATCCGTTCATCCGTTCCAATTTCCTATTTTTGGAACCGATTAACGGATTAGGAATGGATGAACGGATTAGGAACACACGGATTAGCAATGGTAATCCGTTCTAATTTTTCATTTTTGGTGTTGTGAAAGAGATCATGAACTAAGATTCTATACAATTTATTAATTATTCTTTCTCTCTAAGTTCGTCTTTTGAAGAGACTAATTCTTTGTTTAGTCTTTTAGATTCTTCTTGTAATCTTTTATTCTTTTTAACAAGCTCTAAGGAAAATGTACATAATTCATCATAGGCTTGTTGAATGTCATCTTCATTTTCATTAATTTCTTCTTCTTTTAATTTAAGTTTAGATTCAAGTTGAGATACTTTAAATTCAATGTTTGAATCTCGTACAGATGGAAGAAGAAGGGATCTAGAAGAATCTACAAAGCCTAGCATAGTGGAATCCATTTTTATGATTTTCATCAAATACACAAGGTTTTTACACCTAATCAGGAGTTTCAAACACTTGATCCTAAAATATAGAGCAACCTTGCTCGGATACCAATTGAAAGTCCAAGGGATCCTAACCCTAGAGGGGAGGGGGGGTGAATAGGGTGATCAACACTTAATGACTAATTATGACCAATTTTCATTTCTTTACAAGTAACTAGTCACATGTGATGATTAACATACAAAATGCGGAAGCTTAAACAAAATAATCACCACAAAATCAATTACCACTACACAAAGATTTATAGTGGTTCGGCCTCAATGCCTACATCCACTACTAGCTTGTGACTCAACACCCCACCGGACTTCCACTAATATTCTTTTCAAAAGGCTAAGCAATAACCTCTACAATATGCTTTCCAAGGATAAGCAATAACCTTACAATGTTGTTATTCTAGGCTAAACAACAACCTAGCTAAGCAATAACCTTATATAAGAGATTTCTCTAAAGAAAGTGTTTACACAAAACACTCTAAGAGATTACAATTTAAGCTCAATAAAACTGCCTCTAAAATAGGCCGATATGAAAGTATAAATCAAGTCACACAAACACACTAAGAATTACAAAGATGAATGCTTATGAAGTGTGTGTGTGAAAACTTCAATCAAGTTTAAAATTAAGTCCAATCAATATTTGCTTAATGCATTTAAAAGTTTAAAGCACATAAAAGATTTAATTGAACTTTAATGTTGTTTTCAAAAATGTTTAACTAATGATCAAATGAATGAAAACAACAAATATGATTCAACCAAGGAAATCAAAACATGTTATGTAAGAAATCAAAGGTTTTAACAAAACATGATTTATAAAGTTTTAATACAAAACTTGGTTTGAATCAAAGTGGAAAATCCATCACAATCTAAACCAAAGATTGAATGAAGGTAATGGATTTAACACATCATAGTTTATATGCTAAAAATCATTTACCAATAATTTAGACAAAGCATAAAATATATGATTAATAAAAGGCAAGGCTTACTTGCTGGTTTAACTTCATCAATCCAAGATTTAGCTTTCCTAAATAACCATTAGCCTTCCTTAGCTTGATCCCCTTTCTTTTGCCTCAAAATGCCTCAAGAAGGGCTCCAAAGATCATCATTCATGGCTAAGGAATGAACTCACTTTTATAGAAAAAGTGGTCAAACGGCTACCTATCGGTCAATCGACAGGTAGGTGCCGGCGACGGTAAAGTCCCAACGGTCACAAAATTTACCGTTGTACATCTGTCGGTTGACTGACATGAACTGACGCCAGAACCGACAGAGAAAAACTGAAATTTGAAGCTCTCTGGAAATAGAACCGACGGAGGTCTCGGTTGGCCTCGGTTCCACTGTCGGTTGACCGACAACTTGACATCGGTTGACCGACAGACTTAGACAAAAAATCCCAACATTACATATTTTAAAGTATTTTCTTGAGGGGATTTTTTGGGCCATTAAACCAAGCTTAGAAACATGATTTTAAATCATCTAAGTGCTTTTTAAAATCATAAAACATAAAAAGCCAAATATAATTTGAAACTTTGAAACATGGGCTAGCTTGATTTAAATTCTTTTAAAAAACAAATGCATCCAATGTTTAAAACCAAAACATGCACAAACTATAAGATTTACAATATTTAAAAACAATGCATGTAGGAAACTATATTTCAAGATATTTAACTCAATGCATGTGTGAAAAATCATGAGATACTAAAATGATAATGCATCAATCAAATTGCAATACACAAAATCCCTAATAGGTAGTCCCCAGTTAGTTGGCTTGTCACCAATTGTGAGTCACTGAAAACCACCAATTGTTGAGCTTCGAGGATTTTGGCACTGTTTAGTCCCGCTTTTAGGGCCTCGTACTCAGCTTCGTTGTTTGTTGCTTTGAAATCTAGGGTCAGAGCTTTTTCTATGACCAGTCCTTCTGGCGATTGGAAGACTACGCCGGCACAAGCTCTCTTGGAAGTAGATGAGCCGTCGACGTAGACTTTCCATGCCAAGTCAAGGGCTAGGCTCCGAGACAGTTCATCGACCTCGGTGACTTTGTTTCCATGCCCTCTGCCCCCCAGTTCGGTGCCGGGCTGGGTTGGTGCCGAACTTGGAAAAATGAATTCGACAATGAAATTTGCCAAAATATGGGCCTTGATCGCAGTCCTGGGTTGATATTGGATATCATATTGTCCCAGTTCAACTGCCCACTTGGAGATTCTGCCTGAAAAGTCAGCTTTTTTGAAAATAGACCTGAGTGGGTGCTCCGTAACAACCACAATGGTGTGAGACTAGAAGTAATGAGAGAGCTTGCGAGAGGCAGTGACATGTGCCAACGCAAGCTTCTCAAGCAATAGGTATCTGGTCTCGACATCAAGGAGGATCTTGCCCATATAATAGATTAGCTTTTGTAGTTTATCTTCCTCTCTGACGAGGACAGAGCTCACCGCATGATCCGAGACCGCGAGATATAAGTACAACATCTCCCCTCGAGTGGGAGTAAAGAGTAAGGGTGGCGAGGAGAGATAGGTTTTGAGCGCTTGCAGTGCTTGGTCGCACTCAGGGGCCCATTGAAATTTTAAGTTTTTTCTTAAAAGTTGAAAGAAGGGCCTACACTTTTCTGATGATTTGCTGATGAATCGATTGAGGGCGGCGGCCATGCCGGTCAGCTTCTGAACCTCCTTTATGGTTGTCGGGCTCTGGACTTCCAGGATCGCCGTGAATTGGTCTGGATTAGCCTCTATCCCTCTCCGTGTAACTAAGCTTCCGAGGAATTTGCCGGAAGCGACGCCGAAGGCGCATTTGGAGGTGTTCTACTTGAGCTTGAACTCCCTGAGTATGGCAAAAACTTGAGTCAAGTCTACCAGATGGTCATAAGACTGCTTGGATTTGACGACACTACACCATTTCAGGGCTTTTATAGCGTGTCATTTACGACGTGCATTGAATGCAAGCCGTAAATGATATAATAGTATGGTGCGCATGGAATGCGAGCCGCAAAAGGGCTTTTTCTTCTCTTTATTAAGGCATGCATTTTGCGCGTCGTGAGATTTTATCAATTACGGCGTGCATTTAGGACGCCGTAAATTATTGAGCATTTGCGGCCCACATTCGCAAGCCGTAAAAATATTAGGGTATCATAGCCCACATATTGCACGCTGTAAAAGGCCAAGCCATTCAAATTAAGTTCTCGGCCTGCTTTGAGAAGCTGTAAGATTAATCAGCTTTCACAGCCCACATTTCGTATGCCGTAAAAAAAAAGAAACCCACCAAATTAATATTCCAAAAATATTTCACACCTTTTTTTTTACACCCAAAATTTAACCCCAAATTAGGGATAGATGATACCCACTGAGAACCCAAATCTTGACACCAAAAGAATCTCGCATACCTTCTTCTTCTCACGATACCCACCGAGAACCCATTGCTCATACTACCAAAAAAATGACTTTTAGCGTCGAACTTTTTGCCGCGGCCAGTGTTTTTGTGGCTATTTCTTATTTGTTGCCACCACCAATAGAGTTAGTGGCAACAAATCCCATTTTGCCTCGCCCGTATCTGCCCGTGACAAAACGTGTCGGAAATTGTTTTTTATTGACGAAAATTAGCGTCGGAAAATTTATCACTGACGTTTAATATAAAACATCGGTAAAGGTTGGTAGACTTTTTTACTTTTTTTCAAAAAAAAATAAATTAATTTTTACCGATGAAAATTTCTATTTTTTGTGACGAAAAATAATTGTCGGTAAATTTCCTAATTTTTTTCCCTCTCCTGCCACCGAAGCCCCTCTTTTCACTCTCTCACTTGCGCGCTCTTCTCTCTCTCTCTCCGGCAAAGGTTATGTTTTACTGGCAAAATATTTGTGTCGCCAGCAAAGGATATTTTTTTTGCTGGTGAAATACCTATATCTCCGGATCACCACTTGCAATTCCAAGTAAAATAGAAAATCTGGCACACCCACACAACAAAAATGTTGATGCGCGCCTCTGCCCCCCGGTTACGAAAGGGTCGGACCCAACAGACTCCCACGTCCGCCGACCTCGGTAGAACCGAGCAGGAGCGCGGTTCATCATTATTTAACTTGAAAAATTATATTTTCATTATTTTTGTTTTGGAAGAATAAAAGTTAACTCGGGCCTTCAAAATCAATTCAGCCCCAAAAATAACATTCCACTGTGCCCGCCCTATTTTCCATTTCCCGCGCCCGCTTAAGTGCATATCATTTCCAGTTCTCTCGCCTCTTCTCAATCCCTCATCTCTCTGACCCTCTTTCGCCCAACAATCCCTCAATCCCTCATCTCTTTGTCACCCATCCCTCCATTTCCTTCTCCCTCACGACCTCAGCTCTCTCCTCCATCTCCCAGGAGACCTGCGCTCCTCCATCTTGTTGGGATTGGTGTATGCCCTAAAGCACACTAGCTGCACTCTCATCTTTTGTTACTGGATATTTAGTGGTTATTTAATGGAATGACTATTTTCTCTTTAAACATATATATATGTATGGTTGTGTAAGGCCCATTGTTTCTAGTAAATGAATTAGGTGTGTAGTGGCTACACACAGATAGGTCTGACTCATGGACACTGGAAACAATAAAATTATTCATAATTGAAATATGGAGTTGGGCACTTCATCTTGGTATAAGTTATAGTGAGAGACTCTCCTGTATTTAGGGTGACTTACCTAAGTCATGGGAGGACATTCCCGGATTTATCTCATTAGTGCATATGCAATGCATTGAACAGGACCATTGTAGGTGTGATCTTTAAAATAGTACTATCACTGAGAGAGATCAAGTCACCTCATGCTACTGAGTAACCAGTGCTCTTAATCTTGAGCATTTGTGGATGAACTGACGAAGTCAAGTTCTTGTGCTTTAATTCACTATGGGTGAGATTCTTTTCATGGGTCAACAGCTCTGTGTTTTGGGTCTTCGAACTTGATCAGTTGGGACGTGCAGATGCAATAAAGAATCTATGCCATCTAATGATGGAGTGATCGTCCCCTTAGAATTATCCGATTAATCATCAAAATCTAAGATCTTAGTATATGGATGTTCCATATGGATATTGAACTTGTGGGTCACTCCCTGGACCAAGAGAATGATATCCAGATGATGATTAAGTTAAGGATATGAAGTTCTAAGGTTTAGATGTAATCGAGAAAGTTGATAGTACATCGGATAACCTGACTTGATTATAAATGTTACATAGAGGGGCATTTAGGTCATTTTACTTAGCAGGTTGAAGACAACTGTCATTTTCTGACGAGCTTATTTTATAATTATATTTGTCCCTAGAGTTCAACCATAACTCTTTAGTGGAATGAGTTGAGGTTAAAATGGTCTTAATGTTGCTATGGGTTTAGCATCGACATTTTGGTCATTTTGGGAGCCAAGGGCAAATATGTCTTTTGGTCCCTTCTCTAATCACTTTCCTAGATTGGCATGGTTTCCTAAATTGTTTAGATGACATATGGTTGAATTATTTTAGTGGAAAAGTAATTTTGAGTTTAAATTCAAATAGGCCTTTGATGGCATACATGAATTTAATTCTAGATAAATTATTTGTGGGCCATGGTGTGCATTATTTTATGTGGGACGTCCATAATGGGAATTCCATAGGTGAGGTTTCCAACTTTGAGTAGGTCTCTCTACTTGGAAGGTTGGACTCCTCTTTGGATTAGTATTCCTATAGTAAAGTTTCCTTCTTGAATTAGAAACTTCAATTAGTAAGTGTTGTGCAACTAAGATTACTAATTGCTAAAGTTTGTGGGATGTTCCTTTAGTTTCATTTTCTAATTAGAGTGTTTCTATAAAGGAAATAAATCTTTAAATCTTTGGATTATACTTTCCTTTTAGGACATCTATGAGAATTAGTAAGGATAACTTTTAAGGAAAGGAATCCTAAAGATTTCAATAAAAGGAGGAAGCCTCCCCCCCTGGACGTCCAACACACACACACACATCCCCTATCCCACACGTCCAGCCCTCTTTTCTTCTTCATTAAAGAGAGTTTGAGGTCTGAGATTTTTCCATAGATAAAAGTTCTCAAAACCCATCTAGAAATCTAGATTAAGATCCTACCATCTTAGCCAATCAGATTTGGAAGTGAAATAGAGAAGAAGATCAAAAGCAATTCTACTACAGAAAATTCCAGCAAGTTGTTTGCTAATTGCAAGTCTGAGTTCAGCCCTTTGGATCTTTTATTTCAGAGATTTGAAGTCTACACATCATCAAGGTAATAGTCTTCTTGAATCTCCTTTAATTATACACTTGTTGATCATGAAACCATGGAGTTTTTATGCGATCTATATGGCTGATTTGCGCTGCCCATATCAGATTTTTTAAAACCTATTTTGTTACAAATCAGCCATGGACGTCTTCCCCTAGTGATGTCCAGATCTGAGTCGCAGTTTCTTTCAGTGGTATCAGAGCCACTCCATGTGAAATCATGATCCCATGTTGTGTTTAATTAATCCTAGATTGATTATGGACATGGTGGCACCCTACTAAAGTTATATTCAGATTTCTTTCAGTGATGCATGTTGTGTGCAAGTTTCATTAACAATGCTGAAATTTATTTTCCAGATTTGTTTAATGATGTACATAGTGTTTTGCATGCACTAACCTATTTGTTTCCAGCCATATATTGCATCCTTGATGGTTCGCATGATTGTTATGTGGATTTGGACGTTTTTTCATTAGTTGGAAAGTGTACGATTGCGCGTTTAGCAATCATAGGAAGTTGTAATTCTTTCTTTACTTTTATTCCAACTAGTCTTAATGTAAGCTTTCTTAAAAGGCATAGGTATCTCCAATGTGATTTGGAACAAGCAAGAAAAAGAAAGCTTCAAGCAAGATAACCGGATTCCTTAGTGGAGGAGGAGACAAGGCTTCTAAGTGCAAGATGAGATCTATTTTTTGATGTCTTAGTTCGATAAGGATTTGAAGTCCGAAGAGCAGGGAGCCATCAAGGATTGCATACTTTTATTTGCTCTTATATATGGAATGCATGGATGAATGCTTTATATAATTGCTATAATTGTCACCTAGAAACATGGCCACCATTAGGTTCTAAAATTGGCATCTTTTTATATTGGATTGTTTTTAGTTTGGCTAATTGTTTTAAACGGAACTTAGACCAGCACCTTCTATTTTGTCTAAGGTTTAAAATTGGATAGGGTTTAGTTTATCTTGGTGCCCTTGAGGCTAAACTAAAATCTAATTAGATGCTACCTATGGGTTCCCGTAACCCAAGTTAGGTTTTTGATTCTTTAAAGGGATTTTCTCAAATGTTTTAAAGCAAATGTTATTTATTTTTAAGATGACTTAAGTCATTGAGTCATAAATTTAATTAACTAAGTTTGCTAGATTTAAAAGAGCTTTTGAGTAAACAATGTAAAGGTCAAAAAGTATAAACCCTAGTGATAAATAATCAAGTGGGAGAGGGGTTTTTAGAAAGACCCCACGGCCTTCCATTTTCGGTTCATGTTATCTCATTAAGGTGTTAGTAGGAGCGGCCACCCCTTCGGTGGAGTTCTTTACTAAAGACCGCTTTGATGGGTTAATGGGTGAACTAATGTGAATATTCGTAATGAGGTGTTAGTAGGAGCGGCCATCCCTTCGGTGGAGTTCTTTACTAAAGATCACTTCTATAGAATGTCAATGAAGTGTTGGTGGGAGCGGCCATCCCTTCGGTGAAGCTCTTTATTAAAGTTCACTTCTAGAATGGATAAAAGTCACTTCCCTTCGGAGGACTTAAATCATAGACATTCTTAAAATTTTCATAAGAAATGGTAAAACACTTGACATAAGACGGTAATGACCTCTCCCTAGGAGTTAAGAGTTATTTGTCATATGAGGCCAAACCAATCAGTGATTAGACTACCACTGGATATGTGTATCTAGATAGTGATAATCCAAATAAGCATACCTTAATTCAACGTGACTGTAGGCTCGGCCATCCCTTCGATGGAGGGTCTATGAGGAGGTTGAAACACTGATACATTATGTTTAGGGTTAAATAGTGTAAAAAGATTTGTGCATGTTTTTCCTTTTATAACAAGCACCATATGCATATTACATATATACTGCCTGTCTAATTATAAACCGTTTTATATCCAGAGAGAGATGGGTAAAGATTCTTTTAGTCCGTTGATGAGCATTCTTCATGAGAACAAACTGACTGGCCCTAATTACGTAGATTGGAAGAGAAATCTTGACATAGTGCTCACTGCTGAGGAGTACAATTATGTCTTGTCAGAAACCTGTCCTGATATTGATGTTAATTCTACTGATGACCAGTTAGAGGCTGAGAGGAAATGGAAGAAAGCGAATAGCATGGCTAAATGCTACATGCTTGCTTCCATGTCCAAAGTGTTGCAAACACAGCACGAGCAAATGGACACAGCCTATGAAATCATGATGTCCTTGTCTGAGATGTTCGCAGATAAAAGCAGGCCAGCTAGGCAAGCTGCTATAAGGACTATCATGAATACTAGGATGGCTGAGGGAACACCTGTCAGAGAGCATATGCTCAAGATGATGGATTGTTTCAATGTTGTTGAGATTCTAGGGGCTGAGATTGATGCAGAGAGTCAAACTGATATGATTCTCGAAACTCTGCCGGACTCTTTCAATCAGTTCAAGCTCAATTTCAGTATGAGCAAGATGGACATGACTCTATCTGAGTTAATGAAAGAACTCCAGGCGGCGGAGGCTATCATGAAGCCCAAAGCCTAAGCTCACTTTTTCCAGTCTTCCTCTAAACTAAACCCGAAAGGGAAGAAGTTCAAGAAGAAGCAGAATAAGGGAAAAGGACAGAAAAAGGACAATATTGGTAAAAAGAAGGACAAGGGGTACAGATGGAAAGCCCAAAGGGAAATGCTTCAAATGTGGCCTCAAAGGTCATTGGAAGAAAGATTGTCCCAAGTTGCTAGCCTCAGTTAAGAAAGGCACATCTTTTTCCTACTACATTGAAACTTGTCCGGTGGTTGATTCTACTGATTCATGGATAGTAGACTCGGGAGCCACTAATCATATCTGCAATTCATTGCAGGGGTTTCAGATAATGCAGAAGATTGAGAAATGAGAGTTTGCCTTTAGAGTTGGAACTGGAGCTAAAGTTTGGGCAGTTGCAGTCGGAGTTGTTTCCTTACATTTTCCATATAATAGGATATTAGTTTTAAATAATGTTTTCTATGTTCCGGACATGAGGAAGAATTTAATTTCAGTTTCCAGACTCATTGAATTTGATTATTCAATTTCCTTCCATTCTGGTGTTGATATCAGTAGAGATGGAAATATTATATGTTCCGGTAGAATGCATGACAACTTATTTTATATATATCCTATTGCTCCCACACTACATAATGTACAACAAGAAAACTCAACTTCCCTCAAAAGGAAGGTATCTTCAATCAATGACACATATCTTTGGCACTTACGTTTGGGTCACATTAACCTAAAACGGATTCAGAAGTTGGTAGAAGATAGGCCTCTGAGCTCATTAGATTTCGAACCTTTTCCTCAATGCAAATCTTGTCTCAAGGGAAAGATGACCAAAAGGTCATTCTCTGGAAAGGGACTAAGGTCAAAGGAGTTGTTAGAATTGATTCACACTGATGTGTGTGGTCCTATGAACAAACCGGCTCGAGGTGGGTATGAGTATTACATCACCTTCACTGATGATTACTTTAGGTATGGATATGTGTACTTAATGCGATGCAAGTCTGAGGCGTTTGATAAATTCAAGCAATTCAAGGCTGAGGCGGAGTTACAACTAGGGAAACATATCAAAGCCCTTCGATCTGATCGAGGTGGCGAGTACCTCCTGGGTGAGTTCAAAGAGTACCTCACACAACATGGGATTGCAGTTGACTGCACCGGGTACACCCTAGCAAAATGGTGTAGCGGAGAGAAGAAACCGTACCCTTCTTGATATGGTAAGGTCCATGATGAGTCATGCAACCCTACCTATATCTTTTTAGGGATATGCCCTAAAAGCAGCAGCATACATTTTAAATCTGGTACCTTCTAAATCAGTGCCTAGGACACCGCAAGAAATGTGGGCAGGTCGAAAACCCAGTTTAAGACATATCCACATTTGGGGTTGTCCAGCCTATGTGCTGAATGATAAAGCTACCAAGCTGGAACCCAGATCGGAAATGTGCTACTTCATTGGGTACCCTAAGGGAACGAGAGGTGGCATCTTTTATCATCCAAAGGAGTAAAAAGTGCTTATCAGCACTCATGCTAGGTACTTAGAGGATGATTGTATGATGTACCAAGAGCTTAGTTGTAAAGAAACCCTTGAGGAGATTCTTCCGGGATCTCCTATAACATCTGTACCAGATCCTGAGACAGTAGATGAACAAGATATTCCTTTTAACACTCCGGAGCCTCGTCGTAGTGGGAGAATTTCTAGACAGCCAGAAAGATATCTAGGAGTGTCTTTTAAGACAGACTCTGAAGATCTGGTTGAGGATCCTACTAGTTATGATGAAGCAGTAACGGATATAGATGCTGACATGTGGTAACAAGCGATGAAATCTGAAATGGATTCTTTGTATTCCAATCAAGTCTGGAAACTTGTAGATGCACCTGAAGGGATTAAACCCATAGGGTGCAAGTGGATCTACAAGAGGAAGAGAGGAGTAGATGGGAAGGTGGAAACCTTCAAAGCAAGACTTGTGGCGAAAGGATATACTTAGAAAGAGGGTATCGATTATGAGGAAACCTTTTCACCAGTGGCTATGCTTAAGTTCATATGGATTCTCTTGGCCATCGCATGTCATTATGACTACGAGATATGGCAGATGGATGTGAAGACAACTTTTCTTAATGGAAGTCTTGACGAATGAATCTATATGATGCAACCAGAGGGTTTTATTGCCAGTGGCCAAGATTGTTAGATATCGCGATCACTGAGAGGGGGGGTGAATCAGTGATTCTTTAAAAACAGGTCCAATTTAACAACAAAAGTAAATCAAATCACACAAGGACACCAGATTTAACGTGGTTCACCGAAAGGCTACGTCCACGGTTCAAAGACTGTCCGAACACCAATCCGGAACAGATCTGAATCTATTTAGTCGCACCAACGACAAAGAGCACCAACCCTTAGTTTCAGATAGCACCAACTATCTAGGAAGCACCTACTCCCTTTAGTTTCAGATAGCACCAACTATCTAGGAAGCACCGACTCCCTTTACAATTTATCTGCACCAACAGATAGGATCACCAAACCCCAGACACCAAGCACCAACTTCATGTTCTACAGAATAAGAGTAGAAACCTTTTTCTACAGCCCTTCCCCTCTACAATCTCTCTCTCTCAATCCCTTACGAATTGAAATTAAAGCATAAACAGAGAGACACTTATCTTATGGACGAAACACCATCTTCAAGAGCACATCCTCGTCCACACTTGCTGTAGAAACTTGTAACAAGACTGCACACAGCAACAGCACTCTCTTCTCTCCAAAACTCTCTCTCATTTCTTCTCTTTTCTCTTCTCTTCTTTTTCTCTTGTGTCTAGTTAAAAACGAACCAAACATGCCTTTATATAGGTTATGGTAACCCTTAAGAGTGTTCAAAATAGGCTACAATTCGTTTAGAAAGAGTCCCAAATGAAATAGATGAGAATCCTGAATTTTCGTGTACAACTTCTAATTTCTGCGCAACTCTGGTTCCCGTGCTCGGTCGACATCCTGCCTTGCTCGGTCGACATCATACACTGCGCGGTCGACATCCTGGGGTGCCCGGTCGACCTGCGACACACTGTGTCACGAAAATAACTGGGAGCTACCTGAAACTTTTTTCTGCAGGTTTCTCTTTCTCGGTCGACCGCATGGGGTGCCCGGTCGACCGCACACTCTGCTTCAAGAATTCCCAATTCCTGAACTGTTTCAACTCTGATTTGTCTTTTAAGCTCTATCAACACCAACCTATTATCATCATGCTTGTGACATTGTGTTGACAATAATTCCAACTCAAAACAATGCTTGAGATACTAATCACTTCAATTCTTCATAAAGCTTCTCAAGTCATCTCAAATTCCAACAATCTCCCCCTTTGGAATTGTTGGCAACACTTTTGGAACTTCAACACTTAGAACACATTAAACTAGTTGATCTTCATGAAGCTTCTCAAGAACCATAGTCTCCCCCTGTCTTTAAAAAAATAGAATCAATATCTCTAACACTCTTGATACCAATCTCCCCAAAGTTATCATAGCATAACTTCTTCTAAGCATAGCTTTCTCCTAGCTTAAGTCTTTCTTTGGAATTGTTGGCAACACTTTTGGAACTTCAACACTTAGAACACATTAAACTAGTTGATCTTCATGAAGCTTCTCAAGAACCATAGTCTCCCCCTGTCTTTAAAAAAATAGAATCAATATCTCTAACACTCTTGATACCAATCTCCCCAAAGTTATCATAGCATAACTTCTTCTAAGCATAGCTTTCTCCTAGCTTAAGTCTTTCTCCCCCTTTGACAACAAGTCCAAAGGGACCAACGAAGGAGCGAATAGGATATTCAAGGAATACTTTGCTCCCCCTTTCAAGCCCAACTCCTAAGGATTAGGAGAGTGAGTAACTCCTAATTTTTTTCGGAGATACTCGAAGACTTCCTTTGGCAGAGGTTTTGTGAAGATATCAGCAACTTGCTCAGTAGTTGGGACATATTCCAACTTTACCTCACCATCTGCAACCTTTTCCTTGAGAAAGTGATAGCGAATTGCTACATGCTTCGTTCTAGAATGTTGAACAGGATTCTTGGAGATGTGAATTGCACTTGTGTTGTCACAGAGGATCGGCGTAGGATCCGTTGTCGGAACTCCTAGATCAGAGAGCATTTGCCGCATCCATAACACTTGTGTACAACAAGTTGCCGCTGCAATATATTCCGCTTCCGCTGTAGAAAGGGATACTGAATCTTGTTTCTTACTGTGCCATGCCACCAACCTGTCACCGAGATAGAATGCACCACCGCTTGTACTCTTGCGATCATCTATACATCCAGCCCAATCGGCGTCAGAGTATGCAACAAGAGTAAAGGATTTACCTTTAGGATACCAAATGCCAAGCTCCATGGTACCTTTCAGATATCGAAATATCCTTTTTACTGCTGTGAGGTGCGTCTCAGTTGGTGATGCTTGAAATCGAGCCACCATACATACTGCTTGCAGAAGATCCGGTCTTGTAGCAGTCAAATAAAGCAAGCTTCCTATCATAGAATGATAAATGGTGTGATCAACGGACGAACCCTTATCATCTTTGCTTAGCTTAGTGTTCGTTGTCATTGGTGTGCTCACTGGCTTGCTCTCTTCCATGTTAAAACGCTTCAGCATTTCCTTGATGTATTTCATCTGTGATATGAAAATACCATGTTTCAGCTGCTGAACTTGTAAACCAAGGAAGAACTTTAGTTCTCCAAGCATTGACATCTCAAATTCTTTCTTCATCTCTTCAGCGAAATTCCTACACATTTCTTCATCGTTGCCACCAAAGATTATGTCATCGACATAAACAATGACAACCAGCTGTTTGCTCAACTCTGTTTTGACATAAAGATTGCTATCAACCAGTCCTTTTCCAAAACCGATCTTGCGGAGATATAGGTCCAGCCTTGCATACCACGCCCTTGGCGCTTGTTTCAGCCCATAAAGAGCCTTTTTCAACTTGCACACTAGGTCTGAATTTTTGCTAATAAGAAAACCATCAGGTTGCTCAATGTAGACCTCTTCTTCAAGTAATCCATTCAAGAAGGCTGACTTTACATTCATCTGAAATACCTTGAAGGTTTTGTATGCAGCCAATGCAAGAAACATACGAATGGCTTCCAAACGAGCCACCGGTGCAAAGGTCTCTTCAAAATCTATGCCTTCAACTTGAGCATAGCCTTTACAAACCAACCTTGCTTTGTTTCGTATGACCTGACCATCTTCATTCAGCTTATTCCGAAAGACCCATTTAGTACCAATAACATTCTTATCGGTAGGTCTAGAGACTAGTTCCCATGTGGAGTTCTTCTCAATTTGCTCCAACTCCTCATGCATAGCTTTCAACCAACTTTCATCAAGACTGGCTTCAGCCACAGTCTTGGGTTCAATGGTGGACACAAGTGAGTAATTGCTAACTACACTTTGTCTTGTTTTAACACCGACCTCAGGATCTCCAATGATTTGATCCTTAGGGTGTTGCTCTATACAAGTGTTTTTCTTTCTAGGTGTAGCATCCTCTGAGTCATCCTTTGATTTCTCAGAATCATTAGGTTTAGCCACTTCATCATCAATCTCACTCGAGTCCTCATAAACGGGACTGTCATAATGAGTTCCATTCTTTGATTCATAGTTTTCATCAATTCTAACATCGGCACTTTCTATAATTTTTCTGGTCCTTTTGTTAAGACATCTGTAAGCCTTACTAGATGAGGAATAACCTAGAAATATACCTTCATCAGCTCTTTCATCAAATTTGCCCGGATTTTGTTCAAGACGCTTGATGTAACACTTGCTACCGAAGACTCTGAAGTGCTTGACTGTTGCTTTTCGCCCAAACTATAGCTCATAAGGTGTTTTGTCTTCATGTGGCCTAATCAAGCATCGATTCTGAATGTATACAGCCGTATGGATTGCCTCCTTCCAGTATTTGTCAGCTAGCTTGCTCTCAGTTAGCATTGTACGAGCCATCTCTTGAACGGTGCGATTTTTCCGTTCCACAACTCCATTTTGCTGTGGAGTTCTAGGGGCTGAATACTGTCTTTGAATGCCACGGTGCTCACAATAGTTAGTGAACTCTTCAGATGTGAATTCACCGCCTCGATCAGACCTTAAAATCTTGATACGTTTTCCAAGCATATTTTCAACCTGTGCTTTAAACACTTTAAAACGATCAAGTGCTTGATGTTTATGCTTAAGAAACAATACCCATGTCATACGAGTATAATCATCAATGCATAACATAAAATACTTATCTCCATTGGTACTTTGAGTTCGCATCGGTCCACAGAGATCAGTGTGCACTAGCTCAAGAGGTTTCTTTGAATGATGCTCCTTTGACTTGAACATTACCCTCGTTTGCTTTCCCTTTTGAAAAGAATCGCAAATGGGGTTGGAAGGCTTTTCAACTGTAGACATACCTCTGACAGCCTTAGAATTGCAAATCTTTGACATGTTGTCAAAGTTTAGATGCCCAAGGCGTTTGTGCCACAACCAACTTTCCTCTGTCCGACTCATCAAGCAAGTCTTTTCAGCTCCATCTGACAATGTATAGAGATTTCCAGCAGTCCTAGATCCAGTAGCCACTGTTTTGCCGTTGCTACACTTCTTGATAGCAAAACCATTCTTAGTGAAGACAACTTCGTGGCCTTTGTCACAGATCTGGCTCACACTAAGCAAGTTGTGTCTTAGTCCAGACACATATAAGACCTCGTCTGATCTGATCTTGTTTGCCTTTAGCTGAACAACACCTTTTCCGCAGATTTTGGCACCATCATTGTTACCAAACTTCACTGATCCGCCTTCATAGTGCTGTAATTTGACGAATTTTTCCTTATCACCTGTCATATGGCTTGAACAACCACTATCAAGGACCCATGGTGCTGTCTTCTTTTGTGCATTGAATGCCGTTTGCACAATGAGAGATTCTTTGGAATTACCTTCCCTTTTCTTTGCCCTCCATGCTTTAACTAACTTGGTTTTCTTTTCAACCTGAAATTAGTTAGCTATAGGCAACCTACAATCCCTAGCCAAGTGTCCATAATTATGACACATATAGCACTCAATTTTGTGGCTGTTTAGGATTAAAAAAGGGTTCCTAGTCACAAATGGGCTGTTTCTAACATAGAATTTGCAATCAGCTCTTTTATGTCCATATCTATTACAATGATAGCAATAACCATAGAATCTGAACATTCTTTCTTTCTTAGGTGGCTGGTTAAACTTCACAAACCTTTTCTTATTGATCATCTCAATACTAGGCTGAATTTGATGCTTTGTAGCCTTGAGAGGTATGGCACTTTGTTTCATAAACAAAGAAGATGCAGCTTTAGAGGACTCTCCGGTTTCAAATCCAATACCAAATTTATTGTGGAAGGGCTTTTGAACTTTCAGAATCTCATTGAGTTTCATTGTCCCTTCAATCGGTTGGAGTGCTTTGAGTTTTCGGCTATTTTCCAAGTTTTCAGCCTTTGCTCTAGCGATTTCAGTTTCAAGTTTCACAGCCTCTTCCTATTTGATACTTATTTGATTTTGAAGGACTTCCACCATTCTTTTATATTCTTCAACTTGAGTTTTCAAAGCAATAATTGAACTTTCAGATTCATGAAGAAGTTTCAGATTTTTCTTACTTGTTTTTCGTTCCATGCTAAGCTCCTCAAGTGCGGCAATGAGTTCTTCTTCGAGATTGACCTCAGCCTCCTCTTCCTCTTCCGGCTCTTGCTCCTCTTCTTCTTCAACGGTAACCATGAAGAGAGCTTCAGTTGCCTCGGCTGATTCATCATCGTCTGAAGTTTCAGACGTGCTGTCATTATATTGATTGATGAAGCTTTTTGCTTTGCCCCTCTTTCTGAAATTTTTCTTCCACTTACTCTTATCAACATAAGAGTCATCATCATTATTTTCTTTCAGCGGACACTTCGCAGCAAAGTGACCAACACCGCCACAATTGAAGCATTTAAAGGGTAGCTTCCCTTTGTACTTTCCATTGCTTCCTTTCTTCAGCTTTCTAACAAATTGAGCCTCAAGCTCATCATCATCAGTATCAGAATCATGACCAGCAGTCTCTTTTCCCTTTTTCTGAACTTTGAAGACCGCTTCTCTATCAGATGAAGACGTCTTACCTATGCGCATCTCATAGGCAGTGAGTGAACCATGCAACTCATCCATGGAAGATTCATTCAGATCCTTGGCTTCTTCTATGGCTGAGACTTTTGAATCAAACCGGGGAAGAAGAGATCTTAGAACCTTTTTGACGATGACTGGTTCTTTAATCTCCTCCCCTAGTCCACGAATGTCATTCGTGACTTCGTTCACTCGTTGCAAATATGAGTCAACATCCTCGCTTTCCTCCATGCGAAGAGATTCAAATTGAGAGCGATGGGTTTGCAATTTTGCTTCTTTAATCTTCTCATCTCCTTCATGAATGCTTTTCAACTTGTCCCATATTTCCTTGGCTGTTTTGCATGCAATTACTTTGACCAGCTCGCTGTCCACAAGGCCACTAAAGAGTGCATTCTGCGCCTTAGAGTCGTTGTCTGCTAACTTCTTCGTTGCAGCATCATTGGGTACAATGGCAATATTGTAACCGACTCTGACAGTCTCCCAGACATCATAGCCAAGTGACTTAATGAAAGCCTGCATTCTGATCTTCCAGAAGGAGTAATTAGAACCATCAAACAAAGGTGCTTTCTTATTCCCTGTATTGGTTGCCATGTGATTTGATAAGAGATCACCCTTAGCGTGTTAAGCTTTTCAAGGGAACCTTACGCTCTGATACCAATTGTTAGATATCGCGATCACTGAGAGGGGGGGGTGAATCAGTGATTCTTTAAAAACAGGTCCAATTTAACAACAAAAGCAAATCAAATCACACAAGGACACCAGATTTAACGTTGTTCACCGAAAGGCTACGTCCACGGTTCAAAGACTGTCCGAACACCAATCCGGAACAGATCTGAATCTATTTAGTCGCACCAACGACAAAGAGCACCAACCCTTAGTTTCAGATAGCACCAACTATCTAGGAAGCACCTACTCCCTTTAGTTTCAGATAGCACCAACTATCTAGGAAGCACCGACTCCCTTTACAATTTATCTGCACCAACAGATAGGATCACCAAACCCCAGACACCAAGCACCAACTTCATGTTCTACAGAATAAGAGTAGAAACCTTTTTCTACAGCCCTTCCCCTCTATAATCTCTCTCTCTCAATCCCTTACAAATTGAAATTAAAGCATAAACAGAGAGACACTTATCTTATGGACGAAACACCATCTTCAAGAGCACATCCTCGTCCACACTTGCTGTAGAAACTTGTAACAAGACTGCACACAGCAACAGCACTCTCTTCTCTCCAAAACTCTCTCTCGTTTCTTCTCTTTTCTCTTCTCTTCTTTTTCTCTTGTGTCTAGTTAAAAACGAACCAAACATGCCTTTATATAGGTTATGGTAACCCTTAAGAGTGTTCAAAATAGGCTACAATTTGTTTAGAAAGAGTCCCAAACGAAATAGATGAGAATCCTGAATTTTCGTGCACAACTTCTAATTTCTGCGCAACTCTGGTTCCCGTGCTCGGTCGACATCCTGCCTTGCTCGGTCGACATCATACACTTCGCGGTCGACATCCTGGGGTGCCCGGTCGACCTGCGACACACTGTGTCACGAAAATAACTGGGAGCTACCTGAAACTTTTTTCTACAGGTTTCTCTTTCTCGGTCGACCGTATGGGGTGCCCGGTCGACCGCACACTCTGCTTCAGGAATTCTCAATTCCTGAACTGTTTCAACTCTGATTTGTCTTTTAAGCTCTATCAACACCAACCTATTATCATCATGCTTGTGACATTGTGTTGACAATAATTCCAACTCAAAACAATGCTTGAGATACTAATCACTTCAATTCTTCATAAAGCTTCTCAAGTCATCTCAAATTCCAACAAAGATAACATGGTTTGTAAACTTAAGAAGTCCATTTATGGGCTTAAGCAAGCATCTAGAAGATGGAACATCAAGTTTAATCAGGCAGTCAAATCTTTTGGCTTTGATCAAAACATTAATGAACCATGTGTGTATAAGAAAGGAAGTGGAAAAGCAGTTGCATTTTTGGTTCTGTATGTAGATGACTTATTGCTCATTGGAAATGATGTAGGTATATTGTACTCCACAAAGGTTTGGTTATCCTCTCGATTTCAGATGAAGGATTTAGGTGAGGCCAGCTATATCTTAGGGATCAAGCTTTTGCGAGATCGCAAGAATAAGATATTATCCTTATCCCAATCTTCATATATTGAGAAGATATTGGTCAAGGTTAACATGCATGACTCCAAGAAGGGCTTGCTACCTTCTAGACATGGAGTACCACTGTCTCGAGATCAATGTCCAAAGACATCTGAAGAGATAGAGAGCATGAGGAGAGTTCCATATGCATCCGCTATTGGAAGCCTCATGTAAGCAATGTTATGTACCAGACCAGATATTTGCTTTGCAGTTGGCATGGTTAGCAGATATCAGTCAAACCCTGGACCCATGCATTGGACAACTGTTAAGCATATATTCAAGTATCTTCGGAGAATGAAAGATTATATGCTAACATATCGAGCAGATGATCTAACGCCTTTGGCGTACACAGATTCTGATTTCCAATCTGATAAAGATGCCAGAAAGTCTACTTCAGGATACGTCTTTACTCTGTCAGGAGGGGCTATATCATGGAGAAGTGTCAAGCAATCATGTACTGCTGATTCTACCATGGAAGCAGAGTATGTGGCGGCATCGGAAGCTGTAAAGGAAGTAGTATGGCTCAGAAAATTCCTATTAGAATTGGGAGTTGTTACTGCAGTACAAAAACCAATTGTCATGTACTGCGACAACACTGGTGCTGTAGCACAGTGCAAAGAGCCCAGGAATCACAAGAAAGGCAAGCACATTCAGAGAAAGTACCACTTGATCCGGGAATTCATTCAGGATGGAGAAATAGTGGTGGAGCAGATTGCCTCAGCAAATAACTTAGCTGACCCATTCACTAAGACTCTTACTGAGAAAGTCTTTACTTCTCATGTTGAGTCTATGGGTGTTAGGTTAGAAAATAGTGATCTTTAGTGCAAGTGGGAGTTTGTTGGGATTGGTGTATGCCCTAAAGCCCACTAGCTGCACTCTCATCTTTTGTTACTAGATATTTACTGGTTATTTAATTGAATGACTATTTTCTCTTTAAACATGTATATATGTATGGTTGTGTAAGTTCCATTGTTTCTAGTAAATGAATTAGGTGTATAGTGGCTACACACAGATAGGTCTGACTCATGGATACTGGAAATAATAAAATTGTTCATAACTGAAAGATGGAGTTGGGCACTTCATCTTGGTATAAGTTATAGTGAGAGACTCTCCTGTATTTAGGGTGACTTACCAAAGTCATGGGAGGACATTCCCGGATTTATCTCATTAGTGCATATGCAATGCATTGAACAGGACCATTGTAGGTGCGATCTCTAAAATAGTACTATCACTGAGAGAGATCAAGTCACCTCATGCTACTGAGTAACCAGTGCTCTTAATCTTGAGCATTTGTGGATGAACTGATGAAGTCAAGTTTTTGTGCTTTAATTCACTATGGGTGAAATCTTTTCATGGGTCAACAGCTCTGTGTTTTAGGTACCGGACTTGATCAGTTGGGACGTGCAGATGCAATAAAGAATCTATACCATCTAATGATGGAATGATCGTCCCCTTAGAATTATCCGATTAATCATCAAAATCTAAGATCTTAGTATATGGATGTTCCATATGGATATTGAACTTGTGGGTCACTCCCTGGACCAAGAGAATGATATCCAGATGATGATTAAGTTAAGGATATGAAGTTCTAAGGTTTAGATGTAATCGAGAAAGTTGATAGTACATCAGATAACCTGACTTGATTATAAATGTTACATAGAGGGGCATTTAGGTCATTTTACTTAGCAGGTCGAAGACAACTGTCATTTTCTGACGAGCTTATTTTATAATTATATTTGTCCCTAGAGTTCAACCATAACTCTTTAGTGGAATGAGTTGAGGTTAAAATGGTCTTAATGTTGCTATGGGTTTAGCATCGACATTTTGGTCATTTTGGGAGCCAAGGGCAAATATGTCTTTTGGTCCCTTCTCTAGTCACTTTCCTAGATTGGCATGGTTTCCTAAATTTTTTAGATGACATATGGTTGAATTATTTTAGTGGAAAAGTAATTTTGAGTTTAAATTCAAATAGGCCTTTGATGGCATACATGAATTTAATTCTAGATAAATTATTTGTGGGCCATGGTGTGCATTATTTTATGTGGGACGTCCATAATGGGAATTCCATAGGTGAGGTTTCCAACTTTGAGTAGGTCTCTCTACTTGGAAGGTCGGACTCCTCTTTGGATTAGTATTCCTATAGTAAAGTTTCCTTCTTGAATTAAAAACTTCAATTAGTAAGTGTTGTGCAACTAAGATTACTAATTGCTAAAGTTTGTGGGATGTTCCTTTAGTTTCATTTTCTAATTAGAGTGTTTCTATAAAGGAAATAAATCTTTGGATTATACTTTCCTTTTAGGACATCTTTGAGAATTAGTAAGGATAACTTTTAAGGAAAGGAATCCTAAAGATTTCAATAAAAGGAGGGAGCCTCCCCCCTTGGATGTCCAACACACACACACATCCCCTATCCCACACGTCCAGCCCTCTTTTCTTCTTCATTGTAGAGAGTTTGAGGTCTGAGATTTTTCCATAGATAAAAGTTCTCAAAACCCATCTAGAAATCTAGATTAAGATCCCACCATCTTAGCCAATCAGATTTGGAAGTGAAATAGAGAAAAAGATCAAAAGCAATTCTACTGCAGAAAATTCCAGTAAGTTGTTTGCTAATTACAAGTCTGAGTTCAGCCCTTTAGATCTTTTATTTCAGAGATTTGAAGTCTACACATCATCAAGGTAATAGTCTTCTTGAATCTCCTTTAATTATACACTTGTTGATCATGAAACCATGGAGTTTTTATGCGATCTATATGGCTGATTTGCGCTGCCCAGATCAGATTTGGACGTCTTCCCCTAGTGATGTCTAGATCTGAATCGCAGTTTCTTTCACATCTCTCCAGGCGACCTGCAGTCCTCCATCTCCCTCGCACGCAGACCTTGGCCATCTCTCTCACAATGAAACCAAGGCGCAGTACCATCACCTCCTCTCCCTCTCGATCTCGGCCCTCTCTCTCTCTCTCTCTCTCTCTCTCTCCATCTCGCAACCCCCTGCACAGACCCATCTTAGAGGCAGCCACCCTCTTTGAAGCTGTTAAGCGGTCGAATTCGAATCTTCCTGTGGGCTGTGAATATATTTTTGCCGGAGAGGCGTCATCCATCGTCCCGCCATAAGGTGTACAATAGAGACCCTAGTCCCCTTTCCTTCTCAGATGAGAGCAGAAGAGAAATAGATTCATCCTCTGTATAGGTAGGTCTTATTGGATTGCTCCATCTTCAATTTGCTTTGTTGTGGTAGATGTTAGATCAAGATATTTGGAATCCAGCTTTGGGCATTTTAGGTCACAAGGGCTGGGGTCTTTTCCCCCTTCCTTTTTCATTTCATTCTTTCCCTCTCTGTTTTTTTTGTTCTTGTTGCTTCAGATGAGGCGGGGGGAAAGTGAAGAGTAGAACGTTGGCAAGGTGGAGAAGTGGAAAGGAAGGGAGGAAAGGGCCAGGTATGTGTGTTTCATTCTCATTCTATTTCTTCTGTTCTTTCTTTTCTTTCTCTTTTCTTTTTTTCTTCTTCTTCTTTTTTTGAATCCAATTGCTGCCATTTCAGGTGGGAATCGTGCAAGCAGCAAGGAGAATGAAGGGAGATTATCTTTGGCCCAGGTATGTGGGTTTCATTCCCTTTTGCCATCTTCCATTCTTTCTCTTTCTTTTTTTAACCCTGCTGTTGTTGTTTGCAAGTGGAGACCGAGTGGGCTGAGGGGAAGAAGGAGGAGAGAGAGGGCCAGGTATGTGGGTCTACTCCCTTCCTATTTCTATTCTCTGTTCTCTCTTTCTCTTTTTTTTTTTGTTTTATAATGATTATTGGCTTTTATAGCAAAAGACTGTGGTTATTATCTTTAGATCTGGATTGCTCTGTTGATGGGTCAAAGAGAGTTTTTGCTTGCTAGTTATAATTTGGTGATGGTTTTTATGATTTGTTTCAAACGAAGTATATCATTTGGACTTAGCATTTCAATTTTATTTGTTGCTTCTGATTCTTCTATTACTCTATTTGTTTTTTGGATTCATGTTCTTAGCAGTTATTTTTGAGTATTTTTGTTTCCTCATCTCCTAACAGATTTGAGGTTTAGTTTATTAAATCATGAAAAAGAAGAGGTTTCAAGCTATGCTAATAAGTGAGATATACTTCCTTGGTTTGAATTCCAGAAACCTAATAACCCAACTTGGAATTAGTGAGATGAGAAGGATGTGAAGTAGTAAATATTTTGAGGAATGAATGTGTTCTCATCCTGGGAATGCACACCTGTTTATATTCAAAATATCAAACCTTTTTTCCCTTTCAGAAGGTTAATTACAATCTCTCTATATCTTTAACTGATGCTAATTACCATCCCCAAGATACTATAAAGTATAAAGTCCTTTCCAATTTCCACACAATCTACAGAACGGTAGTACTGAGAGACAACATAAATGGCCGGTCCTCACTTATGGAGGCCTTCATGACCATCATTTTTTCACTCCTCAAATTTATGAGTGATTCACGAGCAGCAATTTGCTAATGACAAGATTACAGCAGTCCCTAGTCATGGATTTATTGAAGATGTCCACAAGTTGAAGATTGGAAGCCAGAAATGAAAGAGTGAAAACAGGATGCTCCAGGCCTCCAGGTGTTCCCAAATTGAGGGTTGTCCATTCAATATGTATAATGCTTCAATGAAATACAGGATTGTTA
The DNA here is from genome assembly GCA_012931725.1 of Litsea cubeba. Classification (NCBI taxonomy): domain Eukaryota; kingdom Viridiplantae; phylum Streptophyta; class Magnoliopsida; order Laurales; family Lauraceae; genus Litsea; species Litsea cubeba. The sequence goes on along the minus strand of CM022944.1, from coordinate 47,968,902 downwards.
GCAATCTGAATTACACTAGTATTGTCCCCAATAAAGAAGGCGTATTCAGTAGAATGCACTGCCCATATATGAGACCACGAATCCAAAGAATCTCAAAGCACGATGATGACATAGCTTGATATCCGACTTTGGTGGACAATTTAAAGAAATGATATGCTATTTGAATTTCCTAAAGACCAAAGAATCACCAAGGACAATATAGCAGCTGGTAGTAGAGCAGCGAGCCCAATCCGCACCAGGATAAGTGGATAAAGGGAAGACTGTAAAGGAAAGATTAGACTATAACCTGCTGTGGCAAATAGTCTTGCTCGAGGAGTTTTTAGCTCTACCATGTCTTTTGATGTGTAGTTATTTTTCTTATTTTTTTGTTGATTTTACTTTCAATGTGCTTTGTTCCTTTTTGTTTTGGTGAAATAAAATTTTATTGTTATAAAAAAAAAGATTAGGTTATAACCACAAACATACCAGATAATGCACTAATCTTTGACCATATGAAGATGTCAAGGTCAGCCATAAACTAACTGACAATAGTGACAGCATAAAACACATCCCATCGTATAGTAGTAAGATGGAATAGGCTACCAACTAGTACCAAATAGAAGGATCAGAAACTTAATCACCATCATCCCAAGAATATTTGACATTCAGCTCTAAGTGAATATCCATAGAGACAAACCTCAAGAAGTTACACCAAAGAAATAAGATCATTAGTACACTGGTTCTTGTAGACAAAGATCCTTTTAGCATATGTCTGGACTTCGAGCACCAAATATGTCATGTGGCTAGGATCTTAATTAAGGAAGTGTTGAGAAAATCGTTTACGTTTTGGATGTCATAAGTGTCACTACTTGAGATGAAAATATCATCAACATAGACCAAAAGTATGGTAGTATCATTGGCAGAATATTGAAGAAATAGAGAAAATTGTGTTAGTTTTACGGTCTCAATACCAGCATATGACGTAATAAATTGATTCATTTCTTTATTAATCAATATATTCATGCTTTCCATTTCATGAGATGAATGGTGTTTAATTATATACTTGCACATAACCAATACGAATGACATAATGGTTCATGAGATGAACCGGGGTCCATAAGTATACTAGATATAATACATGTGTATGGATAAGTTCCACATACGGGAGACATGTATAATAAATCTTATACTTGAATATCTTCTCAACCAGTGATGAGACTGGACATCTCATACTGACAAGGTTGCAACATTTTGATCACTATGAGATAGTGTGATTTGTCTCGATCATTAGAATGAAAGATTCTGGATCATAGTGCTGGTACATTGGATGTATTGAAGGATCATGATAAGCACCTTATAAACACTGTCTTTATATTAAGGTCTGCTCTCATAATTCCCTAGCAGTAAGCTCTCAATCCTGAGACATTAATGAACTCAAGTTTCTATTTATTCATTTGCTTTGAGTCACCAATGAGTGAGGCCAACTGTAGGTCAACACCTCGGTGATTTGGGTACGTGGTAGTAGAGCTGTGGGAACATTCAATGGTCAAGATGGAATCTATCTCTAATATCCCCTCGTGCCAATTATTGGATTTATCATTGGTAAGTGTACACCCATTCCGATTAAGAGTTAATTGGAAAGGTACCATTGATCATTATAATTAGTTGGGGCTCAAGGATAATAAGATATGGATCTAGTTTGGAAGACAGGTCCAATTGATCCATGGATATTGATGGAGGAGCCTACTTGTGGTAATAGGCAAGTTTAGGTTCTTTTATGTAATTTCCTAAGACTGGAGTTCAATTGCATTTATATAGTGGAATTATTTGCAATTAACTGTGGGCCCGGATTGCACATGAGATGTGGGGTCGCGTGTCCCAGTTGGAGCCAGCTTTCTAAGGAATCCCTAGTGGTCCCCACGCTAGCCCAATCATCAGACGAATACTAATTCTAGTTGAACTTTAAAAGGAAAGTTACTATTTCTATTTGAAGTGAGACTTCTAATAGTGGTAATAGTATGTTTCTAATTATTAATGGAAGTGAGACTTCTATTGTAATTAAGAAAGAGAAGAAGGTTACTAATTAATTTGGAAGTGAGACTTCTAATTAAATTAGTAAAGAGTAGTTTGCAAAAACTATAAATAGGAAACCAAAGGGGGCTTGGACATCCACCCTTGGAATTCACGCCCAGCCCCCTTTGTGTAAGAGTTACACTTCTCTTCTCTCCCTCTTCTAGTTCCTTTAAGTTCCTAGTTGTCTTCTCTTGAAGATCCCACCCATCTTCTTGAGAAAGAGATTTTGATTCGGGTAATAGCGTGGAAGGCCATTGGGTTTTGGAGAAACCTATTTGATTCGCGAAAGAGTTCGTCATCAAAGAAAGTAGCAAATTCTCCATTAGAGCACAACCAAGCTCCAAAGGTATAATCTATTTCCTTGTATGATATAGATCTTTGTTGCATGTTTGTTACTGATTTTCTATCTCCTAAGATCATGATAGATGAGATAGAGGGTTTGCATCTTGGACACATTGGTAGCCTTCTGGATAGTTGATCCCTGCATCAAGTGGATCAAAAGTTTTTGAAACCTATTCTAGAGGCCTACCTAATTTCCAACAATTGGTATCAGAGCCTTACCTCATCTTTTATCATGTTAGATCAGTAAGCTTGATCTAATTTTTATATGAGATGCGAAGAGGATAGATCAAGGGCTATGTATGGATCAGTTTTGATGGTTTTGCTTGGACAATTAGTAAATCCATGTTTGGATAGTCACAAAAGGGTTTAACAATAATGGAATGATGGTAGGAAGCCATTGGGAGTCTTCAGAAGAGTTCTGGAGATGTTTGGACATGAAATAGAAAAACTCAACTTGCAGATTTCCGTCAGGCAGCTCGAACCCCGCCGGGGGACACCCCCGGACCCCCTCTGCATAGGGGCATGAATCATAGTAGTGGCAATATTTGGCATCCTGTCTTTCCATTGTTGTTTGGTAACCTGGTTCTGTGAGTTACTTTGCTAGTATGAGATACTAACATGCAGGTTATCATGTTCTCTCCATATGGCCCACAAGTCTTTTACTTTCTTTATGGATGAATGTTTATTTTTGGCAAGTTGTAAAGGGCATCATGGTTTCTTTGGTTTCCCGGGTCAGGGCAAGGCATGGTGAAATTCCCTATGAAGCCTTTTTATTTCCATTAATAGATTACCATGTAAGTCTCATCGTAGAGACATAGGAATTTATGTAATTTTTTAATTTTATAAATTCTGGCGATGTCCAAGACGAACAAGGAAAGCAATGATGAACTCCTAATCAAAGAGTTTGAAGATTACCAAAAGAAGCTTGGAGTTTCCCAAAGAGTTTGAGAAATTCTAATTTTGGAAAGTCTAGAAGTCCAAGAAGTCTATTCCGCTTGGGCCATGTGGAGGAGAGGACTAGTTTCTAATTTTAGCGTTTTCTATTTATGGTTGAATGCTTTATTTAGAATATTTCCAAATCTGATCCAAACATAGCAATTTACTAAAATTGGTCAAATCAAATTATTTTTGGAAAGAGTTCTAATTAGTGTTGATGACTCATGAGATGGACACATTGGTAACACTAATTTTAGAAACTGGATTTTCCTTATAATAACTTGACTTGGAACCAATGTTAGATCATATCATGAGATGATTTGATGTTCATATTTATATGTGGGCCTTAATACCTTAAAAAGGAAATCCTCAATTCTAAAATATTAAGTGGGAGCGGGGCATTTAATTTTAGAAACCCCCATGGTTTTCCACCATAGGTCCATTGTAAGGAAAGTATTAGCCTTGCGCCATCTTTAGAATGGCCATTCCCCACGGAGGGCTTCTATTTGTCTGGTTACTAGATATGGATCTCCTTTGGATAGTATTGGTCAGACGTGGTGGGGGTTTACTCCCCAAGGAGGAGCTGCCCATTGCGGTTGTCATGCAATATTAGTTGGTGTGTCACACTTAACTAAATTAATGATGTAGTATCCCCAAGGATTTGCCTCATGTATTTTAGAAACCAAAGCTAATCAGGAGTCATACATTATTTGGTATGAGATACCTAGTTGATAATGAATGATGGGGATCATGAATTGTTAGTCTTAATTTCAATTTTGACAAACTTTGATCCGCACCAATCCAAGGACATTTGCACTCCCCAAGGAGGCATGCCCTATGAGATTGGGATTCCGATGTATTCTAAATTTAGTGGTTATGAGGATTCCCACATAAATTTGGTAGAATACTAAAACTTAATGTCATTCATATTCTTTTAATTGAATATATGGTTATGTGCTTTAATTTATACAGCATGAATTCGAATATTTTCAATCCACTTGCGACCATCCTCAACCAGAACAAATTGGTGGGATCCAACTACGTGGACTGGAAAAGAAACCTGGATATTGTCCTGACTGCTTCAGGATACAAATATGTCCTTACCATAACCCCCCTTGATGAGCCTATGCCAGATGCATCACAGGAACAGAAAGATCTTTATGCTAAGTGGACAAAAGACGATGAAATGGCCAGATGTTATATTCAGGCATCCATGTCTAGTGTTTTGCAACACCAAAATCAATCCTTTAAGACTGCATACGATATGATATCGAACTTAAAGGAGATATTTGCGGAACAGGGCAGGCCTGCTAGGCAAGCAGCTATGAGGGTGCTTATAAGCACCAAGATGGCTGAGGGTACACCAGTACAGGACCACATGCTTAAGATGATGGACTCATTGAATGAGTTGGATATACTGCGTGCCGCAATTGATGCAGAATCGCAGATTGACATAATCCTTGAGTCGCTACCAGCTTCATTCAACAATTTTAAGGTCAATTATAATATGAACAAAATGAATCTGACTCTAGCTGAGCTGTCTAGCCAGCTGGTAGCAACTGAAGGGATCATGATAAAGCCAACTGCCCTGATGTCGCGACCCCGGACCGAGACTAGGGGAAATTAGGCCAAGTCCGGGATTGGGACAGTGATGATGCCGCGCCACGTGCATCTCTTTGGCTAAACCACACATGGAACTAAAAGAACATTTATCCGTGCACGTGATTTCCCACAGGGTTCTGCGGTGAGGATTATCTTTACACATCATCTCACATACAACCATATCGTACACATTCTCAAGATTGCGGAGGCGTGTAGCAAATCATAATAATGTTATTCCATCCCATAAATGAGATTGACCTATGATTAACATGACAAGATATCGGAATGAGCAATGATTATAAGCATATTCCCCAAAAGTAACTTTAAGTGTAAATACAAAAGATCAGTTGATTAATGCCCCAAAATAACGGCCAACAAAGACCGTACAACCAAATGAAACCCAAAATTAAAGATATCATAAGTTCCCAAAATGTGACGTTCTCAAGGCAAGGCCGAGTGTCTACATGACATCGTCGGCTTGCCACTCAATCACTCGCTGCGGTTCACCGACCGCCTCCTCAGGCTCCTCCTCAATGGCAATAAGCTCGGGACCTGAGTACCAAAATAAATAGATCAGACACGACGGTCTGGCAGGTGGGTGAAAAGATATAACAATAATTTCAAAACAATGATGCCTTTAGAAACATAGTATAGCCTGGATAAATAATGAATTTCATAAAAGAGGTATGCATCATTTAAAAGAGGTATATATGCAAATAAAACATGTAGGGTAACAAGGATTCGGGACTAACAAGGTGGCAACCACACAAAGCTAAATCCTCTCTCACAAAAGTGATGAGAGCACATCGGGACATCGACCTCAGTCACACGAGGTGAGGAGAATCAACGACGTTGACCTCAGTCACACGAGGTGAGGAGAATCAACGATTTTTATATAATAAATACATATAATACTCTGCGGGACTACGGTAGCGAACCGGGTATGTCGGGGCGAGGCGGGAACCATGCTGCAGCGGGTGTAACAGAAGGGGGATATTCAAACTGGTGGATCAAACCGATAAGGTTATCCAAGCTTAGTGGTGCCGACTCATAGGTAATATGCGAAAATCAAAACAAATGAATACACAGAACGAGTGGGGTACCCATAGGTACAAAACGCATAGATGTCGGGATGGGTCTCCACAAAATAACAATATGGTAAAACAATGCTCCCGGGTCAAGTATACTCACATATCATGGATTGGATTCCACGAGTAAAATTTCAGTTAAAAATCCAATACGAGTGGTTCCTCATACATTTACAGACTAAACACTGAGGTTCCCAGAATTGAATCAGTATGAATAGGGTCCCGTATGTCGGTTATGATGAAATTTTGGTACTCTTTAAGAGTTAGGGACATTCTGGGTCCTTATACACATTGGCCAATCTAGAAAACCTCATGGAATCTCCATGATGAGATTCCTCCTTCCTCCGGACTTCATATAATGCCTTACGAGTCCTTACATAACTTTGGGGCTCCAAACAATACCTCCCCACTACAACCCATCACAATTTACTCAAATCTTTCATGGGTTCAAATGCATCATTACGGGTTCAATGCCTTCAAATAAGAAGAGAAGGGATAGAGTTGAATTGGACTTGAGTATGGGCTTAAATGAATCTGGAGAACAGTCCCACATTTCCCTTATTTTGTAGTTCACCTCAATTCAGTCCGATCGATCGGACTCATTGGCCGATCGATCGGACTCATTGGCCGATCGATCGGTCCGAAAACGTTCACAGTTATTTACAGTCCGATCAATCGGACCTGATGGGCGATCGATCGGTTCTGGGACGAATCTCAACCCATTTGGTTGAATTCCTCTCTTGTCCAACTCCTATCCATTTCCTTTCTTTCCCCTTTCTTCCAAACATAACTTCATGAATATTTAGGCCCTTCCTTCACCTCCTCATCTCATCAAATCATCATTTAAAATCAATAATACCAAACCATCAAGCATGATAAACCATTAAAACTATCAATAAAGGTAAATCAAGATTTTGCATAAAACATGATAAACACATGAGAATCATTTCATCCACTTGCCTTGGGTCCAATGCCAATCAAATTGAGCTCTAATCACCTCTTAAGCCCACAATCAAACACCTATACAAAAACCCCCAAATCCAAACCCTAAAATATCAAAATCCAAGTAAAACAAAACGAAATCTTCCAATAAACGAAATGGAGCTTCCCTAAGGCTAAACAAACAAGATTCCAAAACTTTTAGGAAGATCACTTACAAAGAAGTTCTTCAAAAAGCAAGGTGTTGTCTAAAGGAAGTCTTGGAGTGGGCGGTTTTCTTCAAAAATGATGTCAAAATGAAGCCCTTGAGACGAGGAAGAAGATTGTAACCTCTATTTCTCCATTAGCACTAACTTGGTGAAGGATTGAAGATGAAGAAGCAAGAAAAAGGCAAGGGAAAACCCTAGGGCTGGAAATCTCTTCTCCTTTTAGGGTTTTTGCCAGAAATGGAAAAAAATAAAGAAGAAGCTTCCTATATATAGTAAGTGGGAATGGGGCCCACAACTTAAAAGACTTCTCGGGCTCAAAACATGATTTTCGGGGCTTCAAACGAATTCGACGAAGAAGACAAAGTTGATCGGCGAAATTTCTAGTTTCCAAAAAGTATATATTTTGTACATTTTGGTGACATTGAAATCGGTGTCCAGATTTTGGGTAAAAAGACCATTTTGCCCTCAAACTGCGAAAAACCTAGCTTAGGGCTCTCGAATGGGAACGATGTCAACATGAAAGTTGTAGGGATTAACAAAATAAGTCCAAATGGGGTTAAAAACAAAATTTTTAAAAATCATCGGTAAACCCCCAATCTCACACAATTCGTAACAAGAACCCCCAAAGGGTCCCACAAGTAAAAGGCTCTCCAAATTCCCCAAAGCTATTATAAAAGCTATTCTAATCCCCAAACTAATCCAAAAACCACTAGACACACTTAAAACTAAAACACACTTAATTAACTTTAATCGAGGTCTCTCGGGTCGGGGTCTTACACCTGATGACAGAAAAGTCACATGCCAAGTCCAAGCCGAAAGGCAAAGGGCGGAAAGGCAAGAAGAAATCAGTTCCCAAAGGTCCTAAAGCAGAGAATGGTCCTACTGGTGGTGTGGCAAAGGCTAAGGGTGCACGTACAAAAGGAAAGTGTTTCCATTGTGGTATGACAGGACATTGGAAGAGGAATTGTCCTGATTATCTATCTAAGAAGAAGACCTCAGGTATGATTGAGTCACTTATTTCTGAAGTTAGTTTTGCAACTAGTACTTCAGAGTCCTGGTGTGTTGACTCCAGTGCAACTAATCACATATGTAACTCGTTGCAGGGGTTCAAGGAAACCAGGAGGCTAAGTGATGGGGAAATCATTGTCAACCTAGGATTTGATGCTAAGGCAGGAGCAGTTTCAGTAGGAGTTATTACTTTATATTTTTCAGATAATAAATTGGTTTTGTCAGACTCTCTATATGTACCGTCTTTACGACGGAATTTAATTTCAGTTTCTAGTTTGGTGAATAAAAGTGATTCTATTACTTTTGGTACTGAAGTTGTCATAAAGAGGAACGGTACTTTTATTTGTTCTGGCAAGGTAATCAATGGACTTTATCTGTTAACTCCCACAATGTATGAGATACATGATACCGAAACAATTAATAGACCATCGCTAAAGAGGAAATCACCTTCATCTAATCCAACAAAACTTTGGCACTTGAGGCTAGGTCATATAAACCTAAACAGGATTGACAGGCTAGTGAAAGATGGTATCTTGCCTTCATTGGTGATAGAACCAATGCCCGTATGCGAGTCCTGTTTGGAAGGCAAAATGACCAAAAGACCTTTTTCATCTAAAGGCAATAGGGCCAAAGATTTATTGGAATTAGTGCATACTGATGTGTGTGGACCCATAAACGTTAGAGCCAGAGGAGGATATGAGTACTTCATCACTTTCACCGATGATTACTCAAGATATGGATACATATACCTTATGCACCGCAAGTCCGAGGCTTTTGAAAAGTTCAAAGAGTTTCGAGCGGAAGCGGAAAAGCAATTAGGTAAAAGTATCAAGACTCTTCAATCAGATCGAGGAGGAGAATATCTTTCTGCTGACTTTATGGGATACTTATCAGAGAATATGATTCTATCCCAGTTGTTTGTTCCTAGTATGCCTCAACAGAATGGAGTAGCGGAAAGAAGGAACAGAACTCTTTTAGATATGATCAGGTCTATGATGAGTTTCTCAGGATTACCTATATTCTTTTGGGGTTTTGCCTTAGACACTGCAATGTACATACTAAACCTCGTACCATCTAAGGCTGTACCTATGACTCCCTGGGAGTTGTGGTCTGGGCGAAAGCCTAGTCTACAACATTTACACATTTGGGGTTGTCCGGCACACGTGCTGAAGGTTAAGGCGGATAAGTTGGAAACAAGGTCGGAAGTATGCACTTTTATAGGATATCCCAAAGGAACTAAAGGTTGGTTATTTTATAATCCCAGAGAGCAAAAGGTGCTTGTCAGCACCAATGCAGTTTTTCTGGAGGAAGATTATATGAATGACCGAAAATCTTTAGAAAATGTTATCTTGGAAGAAATTCAAGAGCAATCAATTCCAAATCCAAAAATAACCGAACTTGAAGAGAATCCACCCACACCTGACCCAGTTGTTACACCAGTGCCTCGTCGTAGTGGGAGAATTATCAGACCCCCTGTAAGGTTCTCGCTTTTGGGAGAGTCTTACGAGGCAATCCCGGAAGAGCAAGAACAAGATCCCTGTAACTATGATGAAGCAATCAACGACATAGACTCGGGACGTTGGCAAGAAGCTATGAAAGCTGAGATGGAGTCGATGTACTCTAATTAGGTCTGGACACTTGTGGACTTGCCAGCCAATATTAAACCTATTGAGTGCAAGTTGGTCTACAAGAGAAAGAGAGGACCGGATGGAAGAGTGGAGTCCTTTAAGGCCAGGCTTGTTGCGAAAGGTTATACTCAGAAAGAAGGCATCGATTATGAGGAAACCTTCTCGCCGATAGCCATGCTCAAGTCCATCCGGATACTCTTATCCATTGCACCTCATCTTGATTACGAAATTTGGCAAATGGATGTCAAGACGGCGTTTCTCAACGGCCTGTTAGGGATTTTGTGTATTGCAATTTGATGGATGCATTATCATTTTAATCATCATTTGAATTTTCACACATGCATTGATTTAAAAAATCTTAAAATCTTGATTTACACATGCATTGTTTTTAAGACTTGTAAAAATAATGTTTCATGCATGTTTTGGATTTAAATCTTGGATGCATTTGTTTTTTAAAAGAATTTTTACAAATCAAGCTAGCCAATGTTTTAAAGTTTCAAATTTTTTATGGCATTTTATGTTTCATGATTTTAAAAGCACTTGGATTGGTTTAAATCATGTTTCCATGCTTGGTTAAATGGCCCAAAAATCCCCTCTAGAAAATACTTTAAAATATGTAAAGTTGGGATTTTTGTCTAAGGCTGTCGGTCAACCGACGTCAAGCTGTCGGTCAACCGACAGTGGAACCAAGGCCAACCGAGAGGCTCTGTCGGTTCCATTTCCAGAGAGCTACAAATTTCAGACGTTCTCTGTCGGTCAGCTCGCCGGCTCTTGTCGGTCAACCGACAGTGCATAAAATGTAAGACCGAGAGCTCGTCGGTTCCAAAACCAGACAGCAACATTTTCAACATTTTTGTGCTATCGGTTCATCTGTCGGTCCCTTGTCGGTCGGCCGACAAATGACGGTCAACCGACAAGTGCATATGGGTCAGAAAACTTTCAAAAAATATGACCGTTGCATGCGACCGTTGAGCTGTTGGTCGACCGACACCTTGTTGCCGGCTGACCGACAGGTATCCGTTGGCAGCTTTTTTCTATAAAAGCAAGCTCATTCCTTTGGCCAAAGATTGATGAATTTGAAGCCCTTCTTGAGGTATTTTGAGGCAAAAGAAAGGGGATCAAGCTAAGGAAGGCTAATAGTCATTAAGGAAAGCTAAAGCTTAGATTAATGAAGTTAAACCACCAAGTAAGCTTTTCCTTTTATTAATCATTGTTTTATGCTTTGTTAAACTATTGGTAAATGATTTTAGCATATAAACTATGATGTGTTGAATCCTCTACTTCCTTAATCTTTGATTTAAGTCATAGGATTCTTCACCTTGATTTCAAAACAAGTTTGTTTTATAAACTTTGTTAATCATGCATTGCAAAAATCTTTGATTTCTTTTATGTCATGATTCATTAACTTGTTTTGAATCTTTCCTTGTTGTTTTCATTCATTTAAACCTTAGTTAAATTAGTTTTTGAAAACAACATTGCACATGCATCACTTGATTAGGCTTAAACATTTTCATACAACTTGTGATCTTTTGATTTTCATATCATTAACAAGTTTGTAGTTGTTCAAGTGATTTGCATATAACTTCAATCACATCCTTTTATGTGCATTAAACTTTTGAATTGCTTTAAGCATATATTTTGATTGAGCTTTAATTTTAATCTTGATTGAAGTTTTCACACACACACACACACTTCATAAGCATTCGTCTTTGTAATTCTTAGTGTGTTTGTGTGAGTTGATTTTCACTTTAATATCCGCCTATTTAGAGGCAATTTATTTAAGCTTAAATTGTAATCTCTTAGAGTGTTTTGTCAAGACACTTTCTTTGAGAGAAATCATTTGCTTGTAAGGTTATTGCTTAGCCATATAAAAGCATTGTGTATAGGTTGTTGTTTAGCCTAGAAAAACAACATTGTAAGGTTATTGCTTATCCTTGGAAAGCATATTGTTGAGGTTATTGCTTAGCCTTTTGGAAAAGCATAAATAGTGGAAATCCGGTGGGGTGTTGAGTCACAAGCCGGTAGTGGATGTAGGCATTGAGGCCGAACCACTATAAATCTTTGTGTAGTGGTGATTGATTTGTGGTGATTGTTTTGTTTAAGCTTCCGCATTTTGTATGTTAAACATCACATGTGACTAATTGATTTAAAGAAATTAAAATTTGTCATAATTACTCATTAAGTGTAGATCACCCTATTCACCCCCCCTCTAGGGTTAGGATCCCTTGGACTTTCAATTGGTATCAGAGCTGTAGAGCCTCGGAAAAACTCCTTGTGAGTCGTGATCACTCGCATCCACGGAAACTCTCGCATGAAATAGCGGATATATAGAGACTCTTCGTTCGTGGCAGGCATGTGGGGGGAGACTATCGTGCTCCATGTGTCTGGACTCTGATAGGTTCCATTTGATGATCCGTGTTAAGAGGATATGGGTCCTCAAGGGTCTTAGAGAGATCCGACCCCTCATCAATTGGTATCAGAGCAAGGTTATTCCATTTAGGGCTTAAACACCCGGAGTTGATCCTCTCTATCTAGATCCTTGAGTTAGAACCCTATTACTGTTTTTCTATGAAAATCATTAGAATGGATTCCACTATGATAGACTTTGTAGATTCTTGTGTATATTCTTCTAGATCCCTCCTTCTTCCATCTTTTGGAGATTCAAACGTTGAATTTAATTTATCTCAACTTGAATCTAAACTTAAATTAAAAGAATAAGAAATTAATGAAAATGAAGATGACATTCAACAAGCCTATGATGAATTATGTACATTTTCTTTAGAGCTTGTCAAAAAGAATAAAAGATTACAACAAGAATCTAAAAGTCTAAACCAAGAATTAGTCTCTTCTAAAAATGAACTTAAAGAAAAAGATGAATTAATAAATTGTGTAGAATCTAAGTTTATGATCTCTTTACATAATCTATCTAATATTAAAGATGACATAAGAGAATCAAAGATAGATTGTGATAATCTCAATAAGGAAAATTCTAAACTAAGAGATCAATTAAAAAGGCAAGGTGAAAACATTAACAATTTAGAATCCAAGTTAACCATTTCTATGGAAAATTTATCTAATGCACAAATTAAGATAAAAACTCTAGAACTTGGATCTAATGTTATCAATGAAGTTAAATTTGAATTAAAACTTGCCCATGAAGAGCTAAACAAATTCAAGGGAATTGAACATGAACTAACAAAAGTTAAAAATGAAAATTCAACCCTTAAAAACCAAGTTACTCAACTTGAAACCTACAAACAAAAGTATGAGTGCAAATTTACCCAAAGTGAAGAAAGATTTAAAAAGTTATTTAACTTGGATAAATCTAAAAGAGATAGGACGGGTCTTGGTTTTGATAGAAATATTTCACATGACCTTAAATTCACCAACACATTTGTGAAAGGTGAGTCCTCATTCTCTAGCACTCACACTTCCTTGCCCATGTTTAAATGTAATTATTGTGGCATTGAAGGACATTTTAGGTTTGAGTGCAAACAAAGGAGAAGCAATGTGTCTAAAATCATTTTTGAACCAAAGAAAGTAAAATCAAACTCTATGATGGATAAGACACTAAAAATTAAGGAAGACTCTAAAACGAATAAACAAGTTAAACCTATTAAAAAGGAGTCTCCTAAAATAGATTCTAAAAAGATTAAACAAGTTGAACCAACTCTAAAAGAATCTATTAATAAAAAGCTTCTCAATCTTCCTCCCATAACTCAACAAATGAAAGAACTTTTGAAGAAAGTTGCAAAGTTAAATCTCAAATTCAAAAGTCAAATAAATGGAGGAAATAAGAAGAAAAGAAAAGAAAACCAATCCCCTAACAAACAAACTCACCAACCTCAAAAGACTAATCACCAACCTAAGCCAAATTTAGTTAAATCTAAACATCATGGTGATAAGTCTAAATTGAAAATTTATCAAGTCAAATCTCCTAAAGTTGGTGAGACATTTAAGATAGACCTCAAAGACGAACCCTCTCAAGACCTTAGGTGGATTCCCAAAGTTATATACTTAGACAAACCTTAAGGCCTTGGACCTCTTTGACCAACCTATTCTTTATAGGTAAATCCTTTTGTTGGTCATGTTGCATTTGCATTTTGTTATTTCATAGTTACATTTCATAAAATGCAATGCTTGTTTATGATCAATTGATTTTGTTTTCATGCACCATACTATTTACATATTATGGTTTTCAAAATCTTTTGATTGTAATTTCATCTTGATAGATTTGCTTATTGCTTTCATTTAGTTATATATCTTGCATGCATTTCTACATGTTCAATTGATTATGGTTTCAAAAGCTTTCATAGCTAGATCCTACATAATCAATTGATTTTGCAAAATCATTTGTTTGAATGTTATAGTAAGATTTTTTCTTTAAAAACAAATGATTTGAATCAATTTAAATTTTCCATGATCTTACTAATTATATCCTTTGGTATGGAAAATATGTGTTCAATTTGTATGAGCCCTTGTAGTTATATTCTTTGGAATACAAATTGAAAAATGTTTTATCTTCATTTTCATACTCATTTTGTCCATTGTTGGATTTTGTTTATGATTTGAAGATTGTTTGAATGGAATTGCTTTAAAACATCATTAGTTATATTCTTCAAAGCATGTTCCATGTTGTCATTTCCTTTTGTATTTGATTATGCCATTTCAAATGGAAATGAATGTTGTTTTAAGCTATTTGCATCTTTGCTCATTTAGTTACATTCTTTTTATATGCAAATCTATATTAGTTCCTTGTATGGTTGTGATTAAGTTTTATTTGAAGTTACCATACTAGGACTCTCAAATCCATCCTTTGTGCTTTCTAGTCATTTCTTTTGAAATGGATGGCTATGTTGTTGATTCATGTGTATTTTTCTTATTGATATCATTAATTATACATGTTTCAACTTCATAGTAGTGTTTTTATCATATGAACCTCCTTGAAATCCATTCCTTGTATCTCATAGTTATATCTTTGATGGATTTCTTAGATGTTGAATTCTTATGATCTTGACACTTTGGAAATTGCATGTTCTACTAAGTTATATCTTTTATGCAATTTCTCTTGTTCATCACTATGCTCATTAGTTATATTATTCTAAGTGATGAATATCATTTTATGATGCTTGTTGGAATTTTGTGTTTGTCACATGCTTGCTCTTAATCATGCTTCATGTTCAATTGGTAATCAATTAGTATCATTTTCAATTAGAATCTATATCCAATTGGTATCATATCTTGAGTTTGTGACAGACCTTGTGTACATAGGACTGAACTTGATAGTTATATGTCTTTTGTTCCATGTCACATTTCATTAGCATCATAATCTCCATGTTTGCCACCTATCATGCTCTTATAGGTAAATCACATGACCACCATGTTTATGTGTTCATAATCTTGGTTGGTTAATGGTGAGGTTAGCATTTCATTCATCTTGTGCATGTTAGTTATATCCAATGATTGTATGAAATGAATTCAAAACCTTACATAGCATATGATTTTCATAGTTATATTATTTGATGCTATGTTTAGTAAACCCCATAACATCATGGATAGCTCTAATTTGGATTAATCCTAGTAGTTATATCTTTTTAACTCCATTTTAGAGTGATTAAGTTAATAGTCATATCCTTGAATCTCAATTGATAATTTTATCTTATTTCAATTGATATCCATGATAGTTTATTTCCTTTTGACCTTGCTCTTTAATTATCCTATAGCTTATCCGTCAATTGGCATCTATATATTGGTAATTTGATTAATTTGTACTTTAATAGTCAATTACCATTATCAATTGGTATCTAATTCTTCTCTTGAAGTTAACCCTCAATTGATTAAACCATCTTCTTCTTGCACCTATGAGTTAAATCCTTGTCAAAAGTTTGACAAAAGAAGAGTATGGATTGAAGGGGAGTAAACCTTCTAAGGAAGCATTAGAGTTGATCAAATTCACCCTTATAGCATATCTACCCATGCATGATGCCCTGTTATATAATTCATTTTCGATTACTTTTGTTAACAGGTGCTACTAAAGGTATTTTCCTTGTTTCATGTGTGTAGGTACCCCTCTTCATTTGATACCTTTGCAATTTAATGGCAAAGCGGGAGAATAATATTAAGGGGGAGAAAGTTCTCAAGTTTAATGGCTAAGGGGGAGAAAGAGTGATCAAGCTACCCAAAGGGAGAAAATGCATGGTCATAGGGGGAGAAGATGATAGAAGAAAGAGCTTGGAAGCTAAAGAAGATGCTTGGTTTAAAGAAAGAAAGATGATGAGAAAGCTTGAAGATTGATCAAGCTCCAAGCATCAAGAAGAATGAAGCAAGAGCCCAAGCTAAAGTGAAGAAGCATCCAAGAAGATTTCAAGGAGTGTTCAGCCAAGGAGGAGCTGAAGACTGTGTGAAAATTTAGTGTTGAGCAAAGTTTGCCAATATATAAAAGGTTTGCCATCAAATTGCAAAGGGGGAGATTGTTAGGGATTTTGTGTATTGCAATTTGATGGATGCATTATCATTTTAATCATCATTTGAATTTTCACACATGCATTGATTTAGAAAAACTTGAAATCTTGATTTACACATGCATTGTTTTTAAGACTTGTAAAAATAATGTTTCATGCATGTTTTGGATTTAAATCTTGGATGCATTTGTTTTTTAAAAGAATTTTTACAAATCAAGCTAGCCAATGTTTTAAAGTTTTAAATTTTTTATGGCATTTTATGTTTCATGATTTTAAAGCACTTGGATTGGTTTAAATCATGTTTCCATGCTTGGTTAAATGGCCTAAAAATCCCCTCTAGAAAATACTTTAAAATATGTAAAGTTGGGATTTTTGTCTAAAGTTGTCGGTCAACCGACGTCAAGCTGTCGGTCAACCGACAGTGGAACCAAGGCCAACCGAGAGGCTCTGTCGGTTCCATTTCCAGAGAGCTACAAATTTCAGACCTTCTCTGTCGGTCAGCTCGTCGGCTCTTGTCGGTCAACCGACAGTGCATAAAATGTAAGACCGAGAGCTCGTCGGTTCCAAAACCAGACAACAACATTTTCAACATTTTTGTGCTGTCGGTTCATCTGTCGGTCCCTTGTCGGTCGGCCGACAAATGACGGTCAACCGACAAGTGCATATGGGTTAGAAAACTTTCAAAAAATATGACCGTTGCATGCGACCGTTGAGCTGTCGATCGACCGACACCTTGTTGTCGGCTGACCGACAGGTATCCGTTGGCAGTTTTTTTTCTATAAAAGCAAGCTCATTCCTTTGGCCAAAGTTGATGAATTTGAAGCCCTTCTTGAGGTATTTTGAGGCAAAAGAAAGGGGATCAAGCTAAGGAAGGCTAATGGTCATTAAGGAAAGCTAAAGCTTAGATTAATGAAGTTAAACCACCAAGTAAGCTTTGCCTTTTATTAATCATTGTTTTATGCTTTGTTAAACTATTGGTAAATGATTTTAGCATATAAACTATGATGTGTTGAATCCTCTACTTCCTTAATCTTTGATTTAAGTCATAGGATTCTTCACCTTGATTTCAAAACAAGTTTGTTTTATAAACTTTGTTAATCATGCATTGCAAAAATCTTTGATTTCTTTTATGTCATGATTCATTAACTTGTTTTGAATCTTTCCTTGTTGTTTTCATTCATTTAAACCTAGTTAAATTAGTTTTTGAAAACAACATTGCACATGCATCACTTGATTAGGCTTAAACATTTTCATACAACTTGTGATCTTTTGATTTTCATATCATTAACAAGTTTGTAGTTGTTCAAGT
Source organism: Litsea cubeba (assembly GCA_012931725.1). Taxonomy (NCBI): domain Eukaryota; kingdom Viridiplantae; phylum Streptophyta; class Magnoliopsida; order Laurales; family Lauraceae; genus Litsea; species Litsea cubeba. Next base: position 47,951,328 of record CM022944.1, on the reverse strand, counting down.
GATTTGCATATAACTTCAATCACATCCTTTTATGTGCATTAAACTTTTGAATTGCTTTAAGCATATATTTTGATTGAGCTTTAATTTTAATCTTGATTGAATTTTTCACACACACACACACACTTCATAAGCATTCATCTTTGTAATTCTTAGTGTGTTTGTGTGAGTTGATTTTCACTTTCATATCCGCCTATTTAGAGGCAATTTATTTAAGCTTAAATTGTAATCTCTTAGAGTGTTTTGTCAAGACACTTTCTTTGAGAGAAATCATTTGCTTGTAAGGTTATTGCTTAGCCATATAAAAGCATTGTGTATAGGTTGTTGTTTAGCCTAGAAAAATAACATTGTAAGGTTATTGCTTATCCTTGGAAAGCATATTGTTGAGGTTATTGCTTAGCCTTTTGGAAAAGCATAAATAGTGGAAATCCGGTGGGGTGTTGAGTCACAAGCCGGTAGTGGATGTAGGCATTGAGGCCGAACCACAATAAATCTTTGTGTAGTGGTGATTGATTTGTGGTGATTGTTTTGTTTAAGCTTCCGCATTTTGTATGTTAAACATCACATGTGACTAATTGATTTAAAGAAATTAAAATTTGTCATAATTACTCATTAAGTGTAGATCACCTTATTCACCCCCCCTCTAGGGTTAGGATCCCTTGGACTTTCACGGCCATCTTGAGGAAGACATCTATATGATGCAACCAGACGGTTTTGTAGCTAAAAACCAAGCGCAAAGAGTTTGTAAGCTGCAGAAGTCCATTTATGGACTGAAGCAGGCATCCCGGAGTTGGAACATCCGTTTTGACGAGGCAATCAAGTCATTTGGTTTTTGTCAAAATCCGGATGAGTCATGTGTGTACACGAAAACTGAAGGAGGTAGGGTAGTTTTTCTGGTATTATATGTCGATGACATCCTACTCCTAGGGAGTGACATAGGACTGTTGTCAACAGTGAAAGTTTGGTTGGCTAAGACTTTTGATATGAAGGACTTGGGAGAAGCAAGCTACATCCTAGGGATTAAACTCCATCGAGACCGGAAAAATAGGATGATAGGATTATCCCAAGCTGCATATATAGATAAGGTACTAGTACGGTTTGCTATGCAAGATTCCAAGAAAGGTATCACACCTTTCAGGTATGTAATGAACCTTTCCAAGGATCAGTGTCCCAAGACACCTGAGGAAAAGGAACAAATGAGAGCAATACCATATGCTTCAGCTGTGGGTAGCCTCATGTATGCTATGCTATGTACTAGACCGGATATTTGTCATGCAGTGGGCCTAGTCAGCAGATATCAGTCTAACCCAGGGCCTGATCATTGGACTGCTGTAAAATGTATTCTCAAATACTTGAGAAGGACTAGAGATTACATGTTGATTTATGGCAGTGATGAGTTGATTCCAGTCGGATACACGGATTCTGACTTTATGTCAAATAAGGATTCCAGGAAATCAACTTCTGGATATGTGTTTATGCTTGGTGGCGGAGCTATTAGCTGGAGGAGTATTAAACAGGAATGTACCGCTGATTCCACCTCGGAGGCTGAATATGTAGCCGCTTGTGAAGCAGCTAAAGAAGCGGTATGGCTCAAAAGATTCCTTCTGGAACTTGGAGTGGTACCTTTTGCGCGACAGCCACTCACAGTTTACTGTGACAGCAGCGGGGCAGTCGCACAGTCCAAGGAACCCAGGAGCCATAAGAGCCAAAAGCATGTACAGAGGAACTATCACTTGGTCAGAGAGATTGTGCAGAGAGGTGATACTGCTATCACTAAGATAGCCTCTGCAGACAATCTGGCAGATCCCTTTACTAAGCCTTTGACCACCAAAGTCTTTGAGCAGCATGTAGACGGGATGGGCATGAGATGTCACCCAGACTGGCATTGAGCCCAAGTGGGAGATGATTAGTTTTATGGTCTCAATACCATCATATGATGTAATAAATTGATTCATTTCTTTATTAATCGATATATTCATGCTTTCCATTTCATGAGATGAATGGTGTTTAATTATATACTTGCACATAACCAATACGAATGACATAATGGTTCATGATATGAATCGGGGTCTATAAGTATACTAGATATAATACATCTGTATGGATGAGTTCCACATACGGGAGACATGTATAATAAATCTTATACTTGAATATCTTCTCAACCAGTGATGAGACTGGACATCTCATACTGACAAGGTTGCAACATTTTGATCACTATGAGATAGTGTGATTTGTCTCGATCATTAGAATGAAAGATTCTGGATCATAGTGCTGGTACATTGGATGTATTGAAGGACCATGATAAGCACCTTATAAACACTGTCTTTATATTAAGGTCTGCTCTCATAATTCCCTAGCAGTAAGCTCTCAATCCTGAGACATTAATGAACTCAAGTTTCTATTTATTCATTTGCTTTGAGTCACCAATGAGTGAGGCCAACTGTAGGTCAACACCTCGGTGATTTGGGTACGTGGTAGTAGAGCTGTGGGAACATTCAATGGTCAAGATGGAATCTATCTCTAATATCCCCTCGTGCCAATTATTGGATTTATCATTGGTAAGTGTACACCCATTCCGATTAAGAGTTAATTGGAAAGGTACCATTGATCATTATAATTAGTTGGGGCTCAAGGATAATAAGATATGGATCTAGTTTGGAAGACAGGTCCAATTGATCCATGGATATTGATGGAGGAGCCTACTTGTGGTAATAGGGAAGTTTAGGGTCTTCTATGTAATTTCCTAAGACTGGAGTTCAATTGCATTTATATAGTGGAATTATTTGCAATTAACTGTGGGCCCGGATTGCACATGAGATGTGGGGTCGCGTGTCCCAGTTGGAGCCAGCTTTCTAAGGAATCCCTAGTGGTCCCCACGCTAGCCCAATCATCAGACGAATACTAATTCTAGTTGAACTCTAAAAGGAAAGTTACTATTTCTATTTGAAGTGAGACTTCTAATAGTGGTAATAGTATGTTTCTAATTATTAATGGAAGTGAGACTTCTATTGTAATTAAGAAAGAGAAGAAGGTTACTAATTAATTTGGAAGTGAGACTTCTAATTAAATTAGTAAAGAGTAGTTTGCAAAAACTATAAATAGGGAACCAAAGGGGGCTTGGACGTCCACCCTTGGAATTCACACCCAGCCCCCTTTGTGCAAGAGTTGCACTTCTCTTCTCTCCCTCTTCTAGTTCCTTTAAGTTCCTAGTTGTCTTCTCTTGAAGATCCCACCCATCTTCTTGAGAAAGAGATTCTGATTCGGGTAATAGCGTGGAAGGCCATTGGGTTTTGGAGAAACCTATTTGATTCGCGAAAGAGTTCGTCATCAAAGAAAGTAGCAAATTCTCCATTAGAGCACAACCAAGCTCCAAAGGTATAATCTATTTCCTTGTATGATATAGATCTTTGTTGCATGTTTGTTACTGATTTTCTATCTCCTAGATAGATTGAATTACTAATCATGATAGATGAGATAGAGGGTTTGCATCATTGGCAGAATATTGAAGAAATAGAGAAAATTGAACTTGCTTTGAGTTAAAAATCAACTTCAATGATAGTCATGAGAAACTTCTCAAATTAAGGCACATGGTTTTGTCCTCATTCATTAGGGTGGTCCTTGTGACCATCCTCTAGATAAGTGGGCCACAGAAATTAAAAGGTTATTTGATGAAACTAAAATCTTCCCAAGGAGTGGAAGGCACAACGACCCAGGAAGTCAAGGTTAAAAAAAAAAGATTTAAGTCTCAGTATAAAGGCGACTATTTGTAATGTCCAATTGGGGCCTAAGGGGAGAAGGATACATTATACTAAGCTCAGGTCAATGGAAGAGGGAGCTTGTAGTTCCGTCTTCCTCTACTTCCCTCAAAGAAGCCTTGTGATTGCTACCTAGACTCCATCCAAATTCCTCATATAAAAATTCAAATATGATGAGAGATTGATCACACATTGGAAGAGCCTGTATGCTCCACAAATACAATATCCATCCTTACCAGTTACCACAATATCTCAAAATGGCAACTTGACTGCAATTCTTAGATACAATAGCATTATTCTGAAGCCTATCTTCCATAACTACTACAGAGTGTGAACTTCCAGTGAGATGACTACAAGAAATAACTACAAAGAAGTTCGGTACATGGAAAGAATTTATCCAATAGACTTCTACAAGTGAAATACCTTTCTTTTCCTGTCATCCAAGGGTTGGACTTCAATGGCAAGGCAAAAATTAACATCATCAGCAGTTACCAAATAGTTAGGTTGCTTCGCACCTGTTGCTAGGATATATTAGGAACTAGAGTTTTGGGGAGGTGGAAAGAAAAAAGAAGTACGATAGCAAGTATAAAATAGGATACATTACCAATTATGTAATTCACAGACCCATCTTCCAAATACCGTACCCACTGTTCAAATATAATAAGCCAAAACAATAAAATGATATAGGATTCAAAGCCAATGAAAAAGATCTATGCTTTAACAATGAAAGAAAAATCTGTGCTACTAACATAGAGGGAGGAAAAGATATAACTAAAAACATGAAAAATTACATTTAGGTTCCTAAAATGTACCTCAAAATTACAACTAGTTGTTCCATCAATAGAGTATCCACATGCTTGAAGTGCTTGTCCTGGAAAGGCCTGTCCATTAATCTGCAGATCTCTTATACCTCGTAAAGGATCATCTTTAGCAGCTGCAAATCACAACCTCATCGATGAGCAATTGATTAGTGATAAGACTAAAGAACTAGGTTCCAGTTTATCACCTTCAGAAAATGAGGAACTAGGTTCCTCAAGTAACGGTGGCAAATAAGGAGGCAGTGAGGAGTTTGGATCATCAGTTGTGTTCATCAAATAAGAACCTGTTGGACCCCATTAGGGTGGTGGTTCTCTCGCATTTTGGAGTCCAGCATCAGACCTGTCCATCTCATTGCTACCAATGAACTTGTGTGGGGAGATTTCCAGAGCCACAGGATTAAGCTAATCACAGCCATCAGATGAGGCTAAGCATTCTCACGTGCCATCCGCGTGCCATCCACGTGGCACCAATCTCACCCCGGCTACCAGGACAGAGGCCTCGGCCGAAGTCAAGCATCTCCGGGCCACTACCGCCGAACTGGTCCACCCCGGGCGCCATCTCGGCGGGGAGCTCCACCTCGGCTGAGCCACCCCGGGTGCCATCTCGGCAGAAAACTCCACCTCGGCTGAAGAAGCCGGGACAGAAGCCGAAGCAAGAGAGAACCTTCACTTGCGCCCCTCATCCCCCACGTCATCAGGCACGTGGAGGGATAGGGGCACGAGCTAGTGGGACAGACGCGACATCCAGCCGCCCACAATCTTCGCCAGATCCCTGACAGGGCGGCATCCAGCGGCTAAGGCCACATCAGGGCAAGGCCCGAGGGCAGATCCCACGATCCCCTACCGCCAAAGGCGTCCAACACGATCTGGCCCAACAAGACGCGCGTTAAATGCGACGTGGGCTGATCCGACGCGCATTTAATGCAGAGTGGGCTGGATTGGACCGCAATTAATGCAATGTGGGCTGATCGTGACTTCCCAGTCGAATCACGGGACCCACACCACGATATCTCCCAAAGATACGTTCCAAACTCTATAAATAGAGGCTCAAACCACCATCAAAGGTACGCACAATATAACTCAGAGAACAGTTACTCTGCCTCTCTTCTCCCTCTCCTTCCATTGTTCCAGTTCCCACACTGACTTTGGCATCGGAGAGCCTTGCGCCGCCCAGGCCAGGGTCCTTTGATCGTTTGCTCTTCTCTTTCAGGCTTTCGGACGGTATCCAGTCATTCCCAGTCATCATCTTCTCGGATAAGTCCTCTAAGGCACCTCCTTATTGTGGGTCATTATTTTCTGCACCTACAATTGGCGCCGTCTGTGGGAAAGTAATATCCCAACCTTCCCAACCTTACCAACCTTCTTAACCTCAATCTCTCAGAAGCCATGCCTCCGAAAGCTAGGAAGGGCGTAAAGTCCTCGAGAGCAGCGCTCGAGCTGCCACCACCGTCGACGGTCATCCCTCCTCAAGGGCGCTCCCGCACGGTGCACGGCACGTCTGCAGGCGAGGGCCGCTTAGGATCTCAGCTCTTCGTCGAGTTCCCACTCCAAGAGGGACTCGAGGCCTCGATCTCAGCAGAAGAAATCATGCCACCCAGGCGCGATGAGCGTCGGCATGAGAGTCCTCGGAAGGACAAAGCCGTGGCCGTAGGTGAGACGCGCCACGTTCAACCTCCTGCTGCTGGAGTTGATGTCGAAGCCCAAACTGCTCTCCTCCAGAAGCAAGAGCAGCTGATTCGCGAGCTCCAGCAGCTCCAGCAGCAGCTGAGGGCAGCGCAAACTGCCTCCTTAAGGCAGGCCTCCGAGCCTCAAGGGAAAAAGAGGAACGCCCCCAGCAGGGCAGCCCAGCCTCCCCGCGAGGACCTCGGAAATCATCTGGACCCTAAACGGAGCCAGATTCATGACGAAGGCTCGAGCAACAGCCGAAGTCACCATAGCCGCGATGGCCGAGCTCATAGCCATCGAACCCCGAACCACTCCAAGCGAAAGCCCAGAGCCCAGACCCCAGAGGAGGACGACGAGCAAAAGCGGTTCGACAAGCGCGTCAGGCTTGCTCTTCAGCGTAACCTGGACGCCCGGGACCAGAAGCAGATCTGTGGTCACACCGATCTGGGGGGCTCACCCTTCACAAAAGACATCGAGCGCACCCCCTTGCCCAGGAAATTCTCTGTCCCGCGGTTCGTCCCCTACGACGGACTGTCGGACCCATCCGCTCACCTCCGACACTTCTCCCAGAAGATGTCCATCTGGGGGAACGAAGGTCACCTGAACTGCAAAATCTTCTCCTCCAGTTTGGGTGACCTCCCCCTGAAGTGGTTCTGTTCTCTCCCAGCGAAGTCCATCTCGAGTTGGAAGGAGCTCCAGCTCTCCTTCCTGAAGAAGTTCCAGGCCTACAGCGTCGTCCCCAAGAAGGAAGGGGACCTCCTCGCCCTGAGAATGAAGCAGGGTGAGACCCTCGCCAACTTCGCCCAACGATTCTGGGCGGTCTACAGCCAGATTGAAGGCACCAGGGAAGGGATAGCAATCTACGCCTTCCAGCATGCCCTGATCCCCGGCCACGACTTGCGGAAGGACTTGGCCGGGAACACCCCAGAATCTATGCCGGAGTTGATGACTCGGGTGAAGCGCTTTATCGCCCAGGAGGAAGACGAGATCCGAGCCCGGGATCAAGACGGGCATCCGGAGCCTGAGCAGGAGGACAACCAGCCTCGGCAGAGAGGCGGGAAGCCCTTCTAGAAGCAGGAGCCCAAGCAGGCTTGGGACGCCAGTTCGGCGGTGCCCACACCACCCAGGTCTGGGGGCACCAGCAGGTCAAGGCCTCCCACCGGCGCCTATCAAGGCATCAACGTCGTCTTCAGAGAGCCGATACACCAGATCCTGAACAAAATAAAAGGTAAGCCGTTCTTCGAGTGGCCTCAGCCCTTGAGAAATGAGCCCACTAACGGCGATCGAAGCAAGCTCTACTGTTCCTACCACAAAGGTAAAGGACACAGGACCGAGGAGTGCCACTCTCTGAAGTGTTACCTGGAGAGACTCGCCAGCGAAGGCCACCTCCCAGAGTTCGTCAAGATAGAAGATGCCGGCGGCAGCGGGGGCCGAGTTCACCAGAGCGCGGCCCGGGACCCAGACAGCGAGGACTCCGAAAAAGTCATTAACGTGATCCACCTGGCATCCTCGGTTCCCTCTCCCTCGTCTCGCGGACGCTCGCATCGCACAAGGAGAAGGTGACGGACATCGAGCTCGGGCTGGCACCCAGAGAAGCTCGCCGCGGCCGAACTGCGATCAAAGCCCATATTCTGGCGGACTTCGACATCGTCTCGCCCAACTCGGCCCCGACCCCGCCTGACACGACGCTCACAGGCACAGGACACGAGCCAGAAGTAACTGAGACTGGACAGCCTCTCACCTCGGCAACACCCTCTGGCCTGCGACATGGGAACGGTCATTCCTGCAGAAATCGGCCTTCTCGCCCTGAGCACAGAGCCGAAGGAAGGCCGGCCCCGAGCTGGGACGGCCCATTCGGGGCGATCTCACGGGCAACGAAGTCGGCCTACAAGCGCAGACAGGGCAAGCCACTGCCGAGATCGCGGAATGCGTCCCGCCTGACGAAATTCTGTTTCTAAAAGATGTAGCAAGTCCCGATCAATGAAAGTGTCTTTTGCCCTGTCATCAAATCTGTATCATCTCTCCTTGCATGACTTCTACAGCTCCGGGTCCAACGCCCTGCAAAAGGCCTCGAGTCCACACTCGGTCGTTTCCTAAAGGTCCGGGTCCAACGCCCTGGAAAAGGCCTCGAGTCCAGACTCGGTCGTTTCCTAAAGGTCCGGGTCCATCGCCCTGGAAAAGGCCTCGAGTCTACACTCGGTCGTTTCCTAAAGGTCCGGGTCCATCGCCCTGGAAAAGGCCTCGAGTCCAGACTCGGTCGTTTCCTAAAGGTCCGGGTCCATCGCCCTGGAAAAGGCCTCGAGTCCAGGCTCGGTCGTTTCCTAAAGGTCAGGGTCCAACGCCCTGGAAAAGGCCTCGAGTCCACACTCGGTCGTTTCCTAAAGGTCCGGGTCCATCGCCCTGGAAAAGGCCTCGAGTCCAGGCTCGGTCGTTTCCTAAAGGTCCGGGTCCAACGCCCTGGAAAAGGCCTCGAGTCCCACTCGGTCGTTTCCTAAAGGTCAGGGTCCAACGCCCTGGAAAAGGCCTCGAGTCCACACTCGGTCGTTTCCTAAAGGTCCGGGTCCAACGCCCTGGAAAAGGCCTCGAGTCCACACTCGGTCGTTTCCTAAAGGTCCGGGTCCATCGCCCTGGAAAAGGCCTCGAGTCCACACTCGGTCATTTCCTAAAGGTCCGGGTCCATCGCCCTGGAAAAGGCCTCGAGTCCAGGCTCGGTCGTTTCCTAAAGGTCCGGGTACATCGCCCTGGAAAAGGCCTCGAGTCCACACTCGGTCGTTTCCTAAAGCTCCAGGTCTACCGCCCTGGAAAAGGCCTCGAGTCCAAACTCGGTCGTTTCCTAAAGCTCCGGGTCCTGGACCCTGGAGAAGGCCTCGAGTTCGGACACTCGGCCGGATTCCTAAAGCCTGGGTTTTTACACCCCTCAAAGATCATTGCCGAGCTCACGCTTCCACAGCCGAGATCAGCGGAATGACGACTCCACTTCGGCACAAGCAGCAGCCAGCCATTTCGGCCAAGGGCAATCTGTCATCTCTCTTTGATCGACTTCGGCTACAAGGGTTAACAGCCCTGGAAAAGGCCTCGAGTTCGGACACTCGGCCAATTCCTAAACTCAGGGTCTTCACCCATCTACAAGGGTTAACAGCCCTGGAAAAGGCCTCGAGTTCGGACACTCGGCCGAATTCCTAAAATCAGGGTTTCATCCCACTCTACAAGGGTTTACCGCCCTGGGAATGGTCTGGAGTTCCTACACTCAGCCGTTTCCTAAAGTCCGGGTTCATAAAACCCTCACACCTCGGCGCAAGGCAGTTCGGCCAAGGTCAGCCATTTCGGCCAAGGTCAGATTCCTGAAATTCGGGTTCATACACCCCTCAGAAGGCCATAGCCGCACTCACTCTCGCCTAGCCGAGTCCAGCGGAATGATGGATCTACCCCGGCACAAGGCAATTCGGCCAAGGTATGGATCCACCTCGGCGCAAGGCCAGCCATTTCGGCCAAAGCCAGCCATTTCGGCCAAAGTCAGTCTTCAAAAAAGAAAAGAGCTGTGCCATCACTCAAACACAGAAAAGCAGCACAAAAACACAAGTGTTCCAGAACAGTGCAAGGAAAGTAAGAAAGAACTCAAAAGCATTGTACACAGTTTGGGTGATCACAGAACTCCTTTTTATTTATTGTAAACAGCTTCGAAAAGGAGGATCGCAGTCCTCTGAAAACAGAAAATGAAGCAAAAACCTTACATACAGAAAGACAGAAATAAAGAGGAGCCCGGCTACGGTCGATCACCGTATCTGCTGGACCAGTGGATTCGGCCGAAACCGCGACCTTGCTGGGAGCGTCGCTGGCAGGAGATTCTCCGACCAAGACACTTGAAGAATGAAGCAAAGCGTTGCAAACACTTACCAGAAGATTAGCCTGGATCGCCGAGACCATCAGGCTCTCATCATCGAACCTCTCGTGCGTCTCCATGTCTCTTGGCAGAGCACAGACCTTGGCGAGAGCTCCGATCACCTCGGCATTCCCCAACAGCCGGTCCTCGACGTTCAGAGGCTTACCGGGCTGAGTCTCCATCCTCGGCCTCCATGGCGCTGGGGCACTCCGGGGTCCGGAGGCCGATCCAGACCCTTGCCCCACCGAGATCGTCAGCTCGCGGGTCGCTCCACCGGTCGGCTTGCTGACCTGCGCGCTCTTCTCAATAGGAGCCTTGGCTCCGGGGGCCCACGCAGGGGCCTTATTCTTCGGAGGTTGTTCAGCCCCCGAGTCCTTCTCCCCGGCCTTGGACTTCTTTCTAGGCGGGGACCCCTCCCTTGGGCGCTCCGGCGAGCGTCGCCGCACTCCTGCACTCGGAGCAGGAGCAGGAGCAGAAATCGGAGAAGAAGGCAAAGGCGAAAAGAAATCAGAAACAAGAAGGGAAGAAGACGACCCTTTTTATGGAGAAGAAACCCTCGGTGCACGCTGCTTTCGAAATTCGAAAGGACGGACTTCGCGATCCGCTCCCGTTCCATCAAAAAGACACCGCAATCAGTGAAGAGGCGATGCGTGTAGCCGTCGACTCGCTTCCCAGTACAGACAGGACAGAGCGTTTATTGCTTCAGGACAGTTGGAGCGACACCAGGCAATGATCGCCGCATCCCCAGACGGATTCTTCAAGCTTTCAACCCCTAAAGGCTAGTACGCTTAAGAGGTCAAAAGCTAGGGGGCAATTGTGTGGGGAGATTTCCAGAGCCACAGGATTAAGCTAATCACAGCCATCAGATGAGGCTAAGCATTCTCACGTGCCATCCGCGTGCCATCCACGTGGCACCAATCTCACCCCAGCTACCAGGACAGAGGCCTCGGCCGAAGTCAAGCATCTCCGGGCCACTAGCGCCGAACTGGTCCACCCCGGGCGCCATCTCGGCGGGGAGCTCCACCTCGGCTGAGCCACCCCGGGTGCCATCTCGGCAGAAAACTCCACCTCGGCTGAAGAAGCCGGGACAGAAGCCGAAGCAAGAGAGAACCTTCACTTGCGCCCCTCATCCCCCACGTCATCAGGCACGTAGAGGGATAGGGGCACGAGCTAGTGGGACAGACGCGACATCCAGCCGCCCACAATCTTCGCCAGATCCCTGACAGGGCGGCATCCAGCGGCTAAGGCCACATCAGGGCAAGGCCCGAGGGCAGATCCCACGATCCCCTACCGCCAAAGGCGTCCAACACGATCTGGCCCAACAAGACGCGCGTTAAATGCGACGTGGGCTGATCCGACGCGCATTTAATGCAGAGTGGGCTGGATTGGACCGCAATTAATGCAATGTGGGCTGATCGTGACTTCCCAGTCGAATCACGGGACCCACACCACGATATCTCCCAAAGATACGTTCCAAACTCTATAAATAGAGGCTCAAACCACCATCAAAGGTACGCACAATATAACTCAGAGAACAGTTACTCTGCCTCTCTTCTCCCTCTCCTTCCATTGTTCCAGTTCCAACACTGACTTTGGCATCGGAGAGCCTTGCGCCGCCCAGGCCAGGGTCCTTTGATCGTTTGCTCTTCTCTTTCAGGCTTTCGGACGGTATCCAGTCATTCCCAGTCATCATCTTCTCGGATAAGTCCTCTAAGGCACCTCCTTATTGTGGGTCATTATTTTCTGCACCTACAGAACTCATTGAAGAACAGAGGTCTGTTGTTCTTTTCTTCACCGATGGATGTGATATGAGAGTCACTCTGGGTAACCACAAGCCTTGCTGTATCATGTGCCATAGATTTCCTGAAGTTGTATAAGAAAAAACAATATTTTTTTAGGCAGGCACCGCATTTCCAAAATGTAGAATTGCTTTGGGAACAATAGGCTTCTGTTCGGAATTCAGTTGTCTCCCAAAATGGATGTTGGACTGCCGAGTGGTTGGGCAATCTGGGAAAAGAGTGATAACAGGTTTTAGCTGTTATCATCTTATTATCCCACTTGATAACGAGAAGAAAATGCAGTTGCTTCAGATTGACAGAATCACAAATCTATTTGTGAGCTGAGAAATGAGATAAATTGATCTATTTTGGAATTTGCCTTTCTGACAGAATCCCTGACTGACTTATTTTGGAGTAGTTTTTCAATACTGCCAGTGAAGGTTGGGTGAACTCAAAATGTTTCTTATCAACCAAACCTATATTCTAAATTTCTAGTTCTCATTGGACATGACTTTTTCTTTCTTATTTGCTTGCTTGCACACTAGTATGTACTCTTTATAGGATATCTGTGGTGTTCAAATTCATTTTCGATTTCCGTTGCATTTACGAACATTTTGCAGAGTGTAAGTTCTTAAATTTTGATATGTTTGTTCTCATTTGTAGATTGGACATGACCTTTTCTTTCTTATTTGCTTGCTTGTACACTACTAGTATGTACTCTTTATAGGATATCTATCGTGTTCAAATTCATTTCCGATTTCCGTTGCATTTATGAACATTTGTGGTTAACTTTTTACAGATTGTAAGTTCTTAAATTTTGATATGTTTGTTCATCCCGGTGATCATTTTAAGTAATTGAAAATAAAGGCTAATTTCTATAAAATATACCAATTCCAGCTAAAAAAGGGACAAGGAAAGACAATCTTGGATTTTTTTTTCCCAACTTTTTCAGTCCATAAATGATTCAGTTTTATTAACTTTATTTTCTTTTCCATTTTCCCTGTCTCTTCTTCTTTGAATAGATCAATATTTTCTCTGTCTGTCTTGTAAACTAGATTTAATCTTATCTAGGACTCTCAATAGCTTGGAATTAATCTACATAGTTTTACCTAGAACTTTTACACTTTATAAAGGGATAAAGATAATATATGGGCTCTCCAATTATCACTGTGACTTAATTAAGCTACTTGACTCGAATGAGACTTACATTATGGACAACAGAACTAGGGGATGTTTTTGGGTTTCTCATGTAGAAACTGACATGATCTGATCTGTGCTCTGATACCGTGAAACCTTACAAGAGGTAATAGTGTTGCTTTTTTTATTTTGTTTTTAATCTGTAATATGACCAGAGTTTTGTATGAATACTTTTGGAGTTCATTGAAATCTGAATAATGTTGTCTAATTTCTAAACAGAAAATCAAGCTTTAGTGACGGAATCATTAGCAACAGAGATCTTCCCTCCACTGCAGGTATGCGTGAGTTTGTGTGTTGCAATGGATAGGGCGGCCCTTTTTCCTTTATCATACATGCTCATGTACTAAATCCTTTCACACTGAAAATCTCTAATATACATTAGCTGGAACTTTTTCCCATTTGATATGATATTTTTGCAGCAGGATGATAGTTTAGTTTTTTCTGCTTCTCTCTCTTGTACCTCTCCACCGTGCCTTAGCTATCCTTTATAAAGATACACTTGATTTAACTGCTTCCTTTAGGACTTTAAAATTATATATCCATGGTGTTGGAGTTCAACTTCATCTGTATGCTTGTTGTTTCTCTTGTGTAATATGTGTATATCAAAAAATAGAGAAATGTGGATGGTAGATTCAAACTCCCATATTGAGTAGGGATTTTTTTTCTTAACATGGTGTTGATACCTGGATTTTGTCAGATCCAATTGTGTTCATGGACCCAACCCAACCAATAAGGAAAACATATGGCAAGCATCAGGACATAGCATTTTCCTAAACAAGGTTAGTCCTAGTCTTGAAAATCATAACATTCAATTTGAAAGGGTAGGAGTGCCCATGGGTTGGGTTTGGGTTGCAACCAAGTTAGATGATATCAGGCTCCAGCTACTATGTCTTAGACATGAATCCTGACCCAACTCAAGACCCGGGAATATGATGAATTCAGTCTCACTTGTTTCTTATTTAATATCCTATAATATTTTCGTGTTGAAAGTGGAGCTACTATGATTTCTTTTGGACTACTTTGTGGGAGACTATGTTGAATCTTTTACACTTGTTTCTTATTTAATATCCTATAATATTTTCGTGTTGAAAGTGGAGCTACTATGATTTCTTTTGGACTACTTTGTGGGAGACTATGTTGAATCTTTTACTTATTTACATTTCTTTTTGGGCTGAGACTGAAGATAGCTAGCATGTAGTGTGGATCTTCTCTGTGATGAAAATGAGGTTTTTCTTGTGTATTGTGAAGTTTATTCTATTGGGTTTCTTCAATTTGCAAACAAAAATTTTGTGGTAGGGAGAGTGAAGTTATTCAGACTATTTCATTATATTCTATTTGAAGTCATGATTTACCACGATTTGTCAGGGAGAAGGTATCACCCATTTGTCTTAAGCTATTATTGCATTTGAAATACCTATCTTTCAAATCTCTTTTAGTAAGTTGTGGGCTATTCTTATCTCTTCTAGGAGGTCCCGCTGGAGTCGCACCCATCTAAGTTGGTTGGAAGTAGAGGATCTAATAATCGGTTCTTTGATTTTTACAAGATAACAGAGGTTTGTTGATCTCTTTTAATTTACTTGTTCTGTTTATATTATCAAAGCTGTTAAATCAGTGTATCATCTATTACAATACAGGTTACTGCAATAGTTACCATGAATCTCAACAAATAATCGATGTTAACTACTACCCTGTCGAGACTGCAAGGAGATCAAATATGCGACACAGGTCAATTGGCATAGGAGTACAGTGCCTTGTAGATACTTTTATCTTACTTGGCATGGCATTTGATTCACCCGAGGTGATATTAGGGTCCCAAGAGCATATAAATGATTTCTGTCTCTTCTGTGGTGTGATCTCTGATCTGTCTTTACGTTTGTGCAGGCCCAACAGTTGAAGCAAGACATATATTTGAGACTATATACTACCACGCATTGAAAGCTTCTGCAGAACTTGTTGTGAAAGAGGGCACTTATGAGACCTACATTGACGATGCTATGTTTGTAGAGTGGAAGATTTGAATGGTTGATCCTTTTCATTTATTTTTTTTCCTTATGATTCAATGACGACACGACAACGATGGAGTTTACTTTCATGTAATGGTAGGTACCTTTGCGAATAAATCCCAATGGAAAAAGACGAAAAGTGTGTGAAGCTTGTAAATGAACAAACAAGAATTCCCTCATTGTTTTGGTATTGATTTGAATGGATGATGGCCTATCTAGCTTGTATAGACTGCAAGTCCAGTGTTTTTGTTTTTAACTGCAGGTCCAGTGTTTATTTACAGGTTCTGTTTACATTTTTTATTTTAGTTTATTAATTTGTATTTGTAGCAATAAAAAAATATGGATTTAATTTTTTTTAATTAAAAAATAATTCATTTTTTTTATAAAAAAAACAATTAAGGCGCGTCTTGCGAGCCGTAAATTGAAACTCGCTAATTCTTTAATGGCCTGCATTTGCAAGTTGTAAAAACATATACTTAATTACGGCTTGCATTTGGAGCCATTAATCAGATTATACACAACCCATTTAGAGCCCACAAATGCAAGCTGTGTAAAATATTTTTCGTTTTAAGTATTCACGGCTTACTATGTGTGCCATAAACTTAAGCACACCAATGCTTTAATGACACTCAGTTTGCGTCGTAAAAGTTTAGTATTTACGGCCTACTTAGTAGGCCATAAATCTGGTCCAAAAAGTCCTAAGAGCATCATTTTCGGCGTGCATTGATCCTACTTATGGCCTGTATATGCATGCTGTAATTACATCGAACCTTTTACGGCAGGAGCTTTTACGGCACGACCCCCGTGAGCCGTAAACTTACATTTACGGCGCGCATTGCACGTTGTAAAAGCCCTGAAATGGTGTAGTGGTGACCATGTCATCAATATATACTTTGACAGTTCTGCCGAGCTGAGCCTGAAACATCTTGGTGATGAGTCGCTGGTAGGTTTCCCCCGCGTTCTTCAATCCAAAGGGCATCACCTTGTAACAATAAGTGCTTCGGGGTGTTATGAACGCAGTCTTCTCCTCGTCTGGCTCAAACATTGGGATCTGGTGGTACCCTCGATAGGCATCAAGGAAACTCATCCTATTGTGGCCAACGGTGGCGTCAATCATCTGGTCGGTTTTCGGGAGTGGGAAGCTGTCCTTCGGGCAAGGTTTATTGAGGTCTGTGAAATCGGCGCACACTCTCCACTTACCGGTTTTCTTCTTGACAACCACCGTATTGGCTAACCAGACCGGGTACTGGACCTCTCTGATCGCTTCAACTTCCAGCAATCTGTCGACCTCCTCGGCCACGGCTTATGTCTGTTGCAAACCTGATCTGCGGGCTTTTTGCATCACAGGCTTGTGTTTAGGATCCATGTTCAGTTTGTGACACATGACCTCGGGGTCGATACCAAGCATTTCGCTCGGAGTCCAGGCGAAGACATCTCTATTTTGCATCAAGAATTTAGAAAGCTCGGACTTTTCAGGGTCGGCAAGCTGGCTGCCGAGCAGGAAGAACTTGTCCGGGTCGAGCGGATCGATTCTGATATCAGCTAGATCTTTGACGCTCTTCTTTTCTGGGTTTCTGCCGATCTCGTCCAGCTCCTTCTTGAGCTCTGCCATATGTACTTGCCCCGGCTCCTTTTCTCCAGGGACTAAGGCCATCATGCACTGTCTGGCCATCTGCTGGTCCCCTTCCACGGTGATCACATCCACACTGCCATCTTTGTTTTCCAACATGAACTTGAGCTTTTGGTGAAGAGTGGAGGGAATAGCCTCCATATTGTGGAGCCAGGTTCTGCCCATAATAACATTATAGGGAGAGGGAGCGTCTACCACGAGGAAGTTTGATGAACCGCGCGTTCAATGCTTGGTGCTACCAAGGTCGGCGGACGTCACGTGGGAGTCCGTTGGGTACGACCCTTTAGCGCCCGAGGGGCAGGAAGTGGGTATCAATATTTTTTTGTGTGGGTGTGCCAGGTTTTCTATTTTACTTGGAATTACAGGTGGTGATCCGGAGATCGACCTTCGCAAATAAAAAGGAAATCAACTTCTTTCAATTTTTCCATTGCACATATATTTAAGAAAAGAGACATTTTCTTGATTTGCCGTGAAAGGCGATTTTTTTGGCATTTATAGCTGATTTTTGGCGTTTATAGCCGATTTGGCATTTATAGCTAATTTTTGGCATTTATAGTCGATTTTGGCGTTTATAGCCGATTTACAATTCTTATCAATAATGAAAGACAAGAGTTGTGATTTTTGTCTCTTTTAGAAAAATACAAACTACAATGAAAAGCAAGAAAAGGAGGATCTAACTTCTCAGGAGATTGTGGTTGACTCATTCAGATTAACGGTCATAAGCCATATGTGGACTTTTCCATCATCCATGCAGATGAGAACAGAGGATGCTCTTGATTCGCTTGGCTTGGCTATAATCTCAGATTTTTAGAGGACAAAGACCAAGAGGAGGTCCTATGTCCAATAAAAAACTAAGTAGACGGGCTGAAAAGCCACGTCTCAGCCATTAGAGGCAGAACGAGAAGGCAAGGACCTTAAGGGGGTGCTCCCAAGGGATTTTTGTCACCTTGTAGTGGTGGCCGGTGTGAAACTTCGGCAGAGTTTTCTTTTGTCTTTCTCTCGGACTTTCTGTGCTTTTTTCTGACTTGGGATCTCTGTTTTTCTTCCGATATGGATTTCTTTGGAGTGCTCTCCTATTTATAGGCTCTTGGTAGCCATTTAGGAGGATTTATGGGCTTTTATTGTCATTAAGCCGCATAATGGGAGGAGTTACAGGGTTTAATTCCTTTATTTTGTAACTCCTTTTTCTTGGCTTCTGATTGGCCGGAGGAGATTGAGGGCATTTAATCGCCTTTAATCGCCATGATGGGAGGAGTTTCATGGTTTAAATGCCATGAATCTCTTGACTTGTGACTCCCGGATGCTTGCTTCTGATTGGGCCATCCAAAGAAATGAATTAATGACTATAATAAAGCTAGTCAATTAACCGCATTAAGTGGTCACCGAGCAGTTGAAGAGTCGCTTGCTGTGCCGCGTCTTTTGGGATTCTTCTGGCGATGATCATCGATGGATCTTCATGTAGATCGACATTGGATGACCATGTAACTTCAGGTATTGGTTGCCAACAGCGGATCGGTACCATCTGTCCTGTCGATTTCTCGATCGGTCGGGTAGAAAGCACACTTTTTTGGTTGACTGGTTGGCGATCAATGTTGATTTTGATACTCTTGATGATTGACCCATGATTTTGACGGATGTCAAAGGATTTGGTGTCTCAAATGTATGAATTTTGGAAAATCCCAGGAGTCGGAAGCTTCAAATCACGAAAAACGACGAAAAAACGGGCTTTCCGGGGCATACCCGGCGATTCCGGGCTCCATGGTAGCAGGGGCCTACGACCCTGGGGGGATTTCCCACTTTTTGTCCCGTTTTACGACCGTTTTTGATGTTTTTCAATTCTTTTTTCTTCTGTATTTTTTCTTGTCATTTTTTATCATTTATTGACTAATTTTCCTGTAGAAAACTTGATGAGAATCCTTTCATTTTGGAGTGCAAAGTTTTCAATTTTCCGAGAAAACCAAAGACTTTGTCGCGCAGAGCTGCCGATTTTCCGTCAGTAGCTGAAACTGGCCAAACGATGTCAGAATGACCTAAAATTTGAGATGAAGCCTGCTGAGTAATAAATAAGATCAACCATAGGCTTTTGCTTGAGTTTTGAAGCCGTTTGGGGTCCTATTGTAGACTTGTTTTTATCGCGATGAAGATGTCGCGGCTTGATGTGCGGTCAACCGATGTGTGATTGACTTGAAATTTGACAGGGAACCTATTGGAGTCATTTTAAGATGATCCATAGGCTCTGTCTTGGAAACCATGGTCCGGAGAGCTTCGCCGCAGAGAGGCCTGATTTGACTTCCGAGTGTCAAAGTATGGTCAAATGTTATCGAAATGACCTGAAACTTGCCGTGTAGCCCTTTGTAAGCATTTTGAAGCCGTCCATGTCCTCTTTTTGATGAGTGATGGCCTCGGTGGTTCTCGCCGCCGAGAGGCTTGATTTAGCTATTTGAGGGTTGATGGAGGGTCAAACGTTGTCGGTTTGACTTGAAACTTGACGTGGAGCCTTTTGGATGTATTTTGAGACCATCCACAGGCTCTGATCGAAGATTTGGTGTCTCCGATGCTTTCACCGCCAGGAGCTCCTTTTCAGCTGCCGGAGAAGTGAAGTTAGGCCAAATGATTTTGAAATGGACCGAAACTTCTTGTGTACTCCTCTTTTGTTTTATTGAAGGATCTTGCGGTTTTTGTTTGATTCTGATAAGATTTGATTTTTTGGAAGTAGCATTGCCTATTTATGGCAGGTTACGACTTCATGTAGTTTTTTGGATCTTTAAGAGGCAAAGTGACATTTTTGGTGTCAACAAATGCCCCCTCAAAGTGCAGTGACGAGTTGATTAACTTTTGTAGTCGATATGCCTCGAAAAGATTTTCGAAGGAGAGCTTGTGACTTGACCAAGAGCCTTTGAGCAGTCTTTCTTTTGGTATTTGTAGGCTTTTGAGATTCCAGGGGAATTTTATGGTAGTGAAAGGGATCACATACCATCTCGAGGCAAAGTTTTGAAGATGACATCAGGGATGTGGATTTGGGTTTTTGTTTTTGACCTTGTGACCTAACAAGCTGTAAGTGGCAGGTTAGGGGGTCGGGTTTGGTTTTGACCGTATGACCTAACAGGCTGTATGTGGCAAGTTAGGGGATCAGGTTTTGGTTTTTGGTTTTGGTCTTGTGACCTAACAAGCTGTATGTGGCAAGTTAGGGGAGCAAGATTTGGTTTGGATTTTTATGGAACAATTTCAAGATTTTGGCTCAATTTGGTATATGAGGCTGGATGGTTTGATTTTTGGAAGCTCATGGGGCTTGGAATTCTTTTTGTATGGTCTAATCAACTCAAAAGAGGCATGGAACTATTTTTGTAAGCTCTTGGTAAGAGGGATTTCTCTTTGACTAAAAGCCCAAATTTTTTTTTAGTGCCTAGGTGGTCAAACCTGGCTCATAGTGTCATTTTTATAAAGAATATCTAAAAATATCTCCTTTGGATAAAGAATATCTTTATTTGGAGAGAATCTCTCATATTCCCTTTATTTTGGGAGAGAATATCCAAATCTCCTATTGTTGACACCAAAAATGTCACTTTGCCTCTTCAAGATCCAAAGAGCTACATGAAGTCGCAACCTACCATAAATAGGCAATGCTGCTTCCAAAAATCAAATCTTGTCAGAATCAAACAAAAACTGCAAGATTCTTCCAGACAGCCAAAAGAGGAGTACACAAGAAGTTTCGGGCCATTTCAAAATCATTTGGCCTAACTTCGCTTCTCCGACAGCCGAAAAGGAGCTCTCGGCGACAAAAGCTCTCCGGGACCATGGTTTCCAAGACAGAACCTATGGATCATCTTAAAATGACTCCAATAGGTTCCCTGTCAAATTTCAAGTCAATCGGACATCGGTTGACCACACATCAAACCGCGACATCTTCATCGCGACAAAAAGCAAGTCTGCAGGTGATAGGACTCCAAACGGCTTCGAAACTCAAACAAAAGCCTATGGTTGGTCTTATTTATTGCTCAGGAGGCTTCACACCAAATTTCAGGTCATTCCGACATCGTTTGACCCAGTTTCAGCTTCTGACGGAAAATCGGCAGCTCTGCGCGACAAAGTCTTCGGCTTTCTCAGGAAATTGGAAACTTTGCAAAATAAAATGCAAGGATTCTCATCAGGTTTCCTACAAAGAAATCAGGCCAATAAATGGTCAAAATGTCAAGGAAAAGTACAGAAGAAAAAAGAATCAGAAAAAAGCAAAAACGGACGCAAAACGGGACACGAAAGGGGGAAAACCCCCCCAGGGTCGCAGACCCCTGCGACCCTGGGCCAGGGTCGCCGGCGACCTTGGACCCCGGGGTCGCCGGGAAAGCCCCGGAAATCCCGGTTTTCGCCGTTTTTTTCGCGATTCGAGGAGCCCAGCCCCTGGTACTTTCCAAAATTCATGCTTTTGAGACACCAAGTCCTCTGACATCCGTCCAAAACACGGGTAAATCATCAAGAGTATCGAAGACAGTATTGATCGCCACCCGGTCAACCAAAAAAAGTGTGCTTTCCACCCGACCGATCGAGAAATCGACAGGACAGATGGCACCAACCCGCTGTTGGCAACAAACACCTGAAATTACATGGTCATCTGATGTCGATCTACATGAAGATCCATCGATGATCATCAACAGAAGAATTCCAAAAAACGTGGCACGGCCCGCGACTCTTCAGCTGCTCGGCGACCACTTAATGCGATTAATTGACTAGCTTTATTACAGTCATTAATCCATTTCTTTGGACGGCCCAATCAGAGGCAAGCATTCGGGAGTTACAAGTCAAGAGATTCATGGCATTTAACCCATGAAACTCCTCCCATCATGGCGATTAAAGGCGATTAAATGCCCTCAATCTCCTACGGCCAATCAGAAGCCAAGAAAAAGGAGTTACAAAATAAACAATTCAATTTTGTAACTCCTACCATTATGCGGCTTAATGACAATAAAAGCCCATAAACCCACCTAAATGGCTACCTAAAAGCCTATAAATAGGAAGGCTCTCCAAGAAGAAAAACACAACGGACAGAACAACGAACATCAACAGACAGCAGTCAGAAATCCAGAGAAAAGAAAAAAGAGAGAAAACTCTGCGGAAGTTCTACACCGGCCACCGCAACAAGGTGACAAAAGTCCCTTGGGGGGTACCCCCCCCCCCCCCAAGGTCCTTGCCTTCTCCTCCTGCCTCCAATGGCTTAGATATGGCTTTTCAGCCCGTCTACTCGGCTTTTTATTGGATATAGGACCTCCTTTTGGTCTTTGTCTTCTAAAAACCCGAGGTTATAGCCAAGCCAAGCGAATCAATAGCATCCTCTGTTCTCATCTGCATGGATGATGGCGAAGCCCACATATGGCTTGCGACCGTCAATCTAAACGAGTCCCCCACAATCTCCTGAGAAGTTAGATCCTCCTTTTCTTGCTTTTCATTGTAGTTTGTATTTTTTTAAAAGAGACAAAAATCACAATTCTTGTCTTTCATTATTGATAAGGACTGTAAATCGGCTATAAACGCCAAAATCGGCTATAAACGCCAAAAATCGGCTATAAACGCCAAAATCGGCTATAAATGCCAAAAAAATCGCCTTTCACGGCAAACTAAGAAAAATGTCTCTTTTCTTAAATATATGTGCAATGGAAAACTTGAAAGAAGTTGATTTCCTTTTTACTTGCGAAGGTTGATCCCCGGATCACCACTTGCAATTCCAAGTAAAAATAGAAAATCTGGCACACCCACAAAAAAAGAAATGTTGATGCACGCCCTTGCCCCCCGGTTACGAAAGGGTCAGAACCAAACGGACTCCCACGTCCGCCGACCCCAGTAGAACCGAGCATCGGAGCGCGGTCCATCACCTATCTTTTGGGAGAAAATCTCTCATTGATTTCTTTTTTGAGAGAGAGTCCCTTAAGATATCTTTCTTTTAGTAAAGAATCTTTCTAATTTCTTTCTTTTGGTAAGTTTACTAATTAGTAACACTTACCTCTTTCTTCTTTTCTTTTTTGGTTTTCTCTCTTCTATAATTACTAATTAGTAACACTTACCTCTTTCTTCTTTTCTTTTTTGGTTTTCTCTCTTCTATAAAAGCAAGGAGGAGGTGGATCTCTTGCTCTTATTGCTTTCTTTTGCAACAATCTCAAGAGTGCTCCAAGACCAAGAGTTTTTCTTCTTCAAGGATCTTCAAGCTTTTCTTCCTTCTTCTCCATTAATGGCTTCAAGTAAGTTTTCTTTCTCAAGAAAACTCCATTGTAGAAAGTAGGATGGTATAAAAAGAAAGTGTTTTTTTTTTTGTTTCTTTCTTTTCTTTTCTTTTCCACGTGTTTTCTCTTCTTTTTTTCTTACACGTGTTTTCTTTTTTTCTTTTTTCTCGTGCTTTTTTTTTGTGGGCCGTACGGACAGATCCGTACGGATCTGGCTGTACGGCCACGTGGCCTGTGGGCCAGCCCTTCTTCATTTCTTTTTTTTTTGTTCTTTTCTTTCTCCCCCTTTTTTTTAGAAAGATTTCCTTTTTTTTTGCTCATCATGATAATGCATTTTTTTTTTACAAACCAAGATGTTCATGCATACATTCTTTTGTAAATTGAATTTGTAGCATGATGTGATAGTATGCCTGAAAGTTTTTGCAAATTTAGGAATTTGGAGCTCACAGCGATGTTGAGCCCTTCCTGATTTTGCGGAAACTTTGAGATTTCGAAAGTTTCGGAAGGCATTACTCCTTAACAAATGTAGAGAATGAGAGGCTTTTCAGCATACGTGTCGGCACGATGGTGTACCGCAGACATATTTTCGTCGACATCCAGCCGTATGTACCTTCTCGCTTTGCTCTACAATTGGGCTTTTCTCAAGGCGTTGTTGGAGCGCCTTCAAGCATAGTGAAGCGCTTTGGAGGTTTACAGGATGGGAGAAATGCATGGGCTTTCTATAGTGCTGAAGACACTACAGCCACGATTTCCTATCCTATATTGTCGACTTCCCGGACTTCCGGCTTCACGAAGTGGTTCGTGGAGAGCTTTTCGACATATCGAGGGCTTTCCAAGAAGGAGCTTGATGTTAAGCTACCATCTAGAAAAAGCCTTGGAAAGTCGGACAGCGTCCAGTGAGAGGTGAGCTTCCGTGGAGTCTACTGGCAAGAGTAGACCATCCAGTGAGGAGTCAAGTGGGAAACTTGACTCTGACAGTGGGGCAGGTTCCTATAAGAAGCGAGCCCGCAGAAGTAAGAGGAAGATGAGTCATCATCACACCAAGGGGCAACATGAGGACTCTCCTGACATAGAAGTCCCTCTTACTATCAATGAGGAGGTGCCAGGGAATGCTGACGAGCCTCCAGAAAAGAGAAGCCGAGAAGAAGAGACCGTCGGTGAAGGTATGATTCTTCCTCTTCCTCTTTCCATTTCTTTTCATGGGATTTTTCCATGTTCTGATTTGCTTTCCCCTTCCCCCCTGCTGCTTTTCTCTAGCAGAGGACGAAGACTTGACGATGCCTGAGGTTCCTGCCATTGAGGCGGTGGCGGATCCGGTTGCAGCACCAGAAGAAGAACCTAGGGATTCTGGAGTGGTTCCAGAATCTCCATTTGGTATAACTTCTTTTGCTTTCTTTTCTTTTGTCTGTGACTTGGTTTGCTAACATTTTTCTTGTCAGCTAACTTGCCACAGGATTCCAATGACTTTGAACCATCAATGGACGCAAATGTTGATGATGCTTCTGATGAGTTCATGGAGGAAGGGAGTGTTCCACCAGTCGTCGAAGAGGGTATTTTGTAGTAATAACCCTGATAATGATTTTCAAACAGGATCATATTCATACATTTTTGTGTTTCTTTGGCAGGTTTTGAAGTAACAGAGGAGAGTCCGTCGCTTCTTTTAGAACCAGAGCAAGAGATGCCAGAGGTTGATCCAGAGGTAGAGACTCCAGCAACCAACTCTGACACGGTGGAGGAGGTACCTCGTGCTGAGATTCCTTCCCCAGCAGCTCCGACTGGAAAGAGTTCTTTTGTTCCTCTTCCAACGGGGCATGACATGAGCAGCCGACCGACGGAGCGGGGCAAATCTTTAGCTGGGCCATCTCTTTTTTTTGCAAAGAAGGTGGTGGTCCGTGTTCTGAGCTCTTGGATTGAGACTCTCCTTGCTGGACACTTGGAAACCGGATTTGGCATGATCCAGCATGTGCAGGAGATTCTTGGTGATGCCGAAGAGGCTGGTCTGGATGTCACAGGTGCCAGGGCGATCGTTGATAGGATCATTGCACTGGGTGACAAGTGGTTTGAGGCCATTGGTTTTGTTGATGACCAGTTCTTCAAGGAGATGTTCCTAAACCCTTTTGATAAGGCTAAGTCTGACCTGAATGAGGCTACACAAAGCAGGAAGCAGCTAGTCCGAGAGAAGAACTTAGAAGAGCTAGCAATCATTGAGCTGACACATGAACTTAACATCCTTGATAGGGAGGTCGATGAGGCCAAGAAACGTGTTGAGCATTTGAAGGCACAAGTCGCTGCCAAGTAGGCTGCTATAACAGAGGCTCGCGATAGGGAGAGTGCTCTGATTTGCCGGGTTGCAGATGCTGATCGAGTTCTTGAAAGGAAGTTTCAAGAGGACAAACAATGACAAACTGCTCGGGATAAGCTTCCCGGTGTGAAAGAAGGGTTACAGCCTACCCCAGCATCTCATGGCAAGTTCCTGAAGAAGCATACCCTGGAAACTCTGACGGCTGAGGCCAAAAGTTTGCTTGAGGAGCTCAAATTTTGGCTGGAGACCATTTTTGGTTGAGCTCCTGATTTTTTGTAGCAGAAACTATCCTTCTTTTATTTTGTACTCTTTTTTTTGTAGTGCTTTGTAAACACTTTTTTTTTGTGCCACATGTATTTTTTTGGTACTCTTTTTTTTTGTAGTGCTTTGTAAACACTTTTTTTTGTACCACATGTATTTTTTTTGTACTCTTTTTTTCCCTACGCTCACTTAAATCATTTTTGTGATGAAAGCAATTGCTAAATGGGATGCTTTTTTTTTTTGTTTTCCCTTCGCTCACTTAAATCTTTTTGTGATGAAAGCAATTGCTAAATGGGATTTGATCAAAAGTTTGTCATTTTGTGAAAATCTTTTGTCAAATGATTATTTTGGCATGGGATCCAGATTTTGTTTGTGGCATGAGAGCAGGTTTTTTGTGGCATTGATGGCCGATTTTTTTGTAAGCCAAATTTTTTGGTTTGTGGCATTGATAGCCGGTTTTGTTTGTGGCATTGATAGCCGATTTGTTTTGTGGCATTGATAGCTAGTTTGGTGGCATTTATAGCCGGTTTGGTTTTCAAAAAATGCAAATATCGACTAAAAGTCGCCTCCCTGCTGAATGGTCTTGCAAGTATCGATGGAATGTCGCATCCTTGCTCATTCAGTTGCGAGTATCGATGGAATGTCTCATCCTTGCGGATTTGGGTGCAAGTATCGATGGAATGTCGCATCCTTGCTTTTAAAAAATTTTAGTTTTGCGGGTACTGACTTAATGTCGTTTCCCCACGATTTTTGAAATTTACGGTTTTCTCGAACCTTTGGGTTGTGGATATCAACTGCAATGTTGCATCTCCACGATTTCTTGGTTTTTTCGAACCTTTGAAATTTGGGTTGTGGATATCAACTGAAATGTTGCGTCTCCACGATTTTTAGGTTTTTTTTTGAACTTTTGAAGTTTGGATTGTGGATATCAACTGAAATGTTGCGTCTCCACGGTCTTTTTTTTTAGGTTTTTTCGAACCTTTGAAATTTGGGTTGTGGATATCAACTGAAATGTTGTGTCTCCATGGTTTTTTTAGGACTTTGCAAGTATCAACGAAATGTCGCTTCCTTGCGATTTTGGAAGTGTCTAACATGGTTCGCATGCTTCTAATTTGTGCGAGTATCGACTAAGCGTCGCTTCCCCGTGGTTTTTGAAAAACCAATTTTTTTTTTGTTTAGAGACACAAGGGTCATAAGTTTTGACCTAAAACCATTTAGGCGGTAGAAGGTAGGGTGGACTTGGGTGGAAATCCCTGAATCCGGATTTTGTTTCAAATCATGAATTTTGGGTTCAAGGGTTAAAAATTTTGGCTAAGTTAGGGAAAGGTTCCTAAACTTGGACTTTTTTTTTTGAACAATGAAACGGTGAAAGTAAGCATTGTTTGAATTTCTAGAAATTTCAACATTTGATATGAAAATTCTAAAAAGATTGGGTTTAGCGAGCGAGTACCTGGAAACCGATTTTGGCCGTACAGGCATTGCTCTTACCCAGTTGGGTAAGTCTTCAAGGGTAGTACCGCTTTAAGAACTTGTTGTTGATGGGCAGCATACATCTGTCCTTTTCCATGTTTAATTGTGCGTATGCGCCGTTGGTGAAAACATTGTCGATGACGTAGGGTCCCTCCCATTTTGGCTCAAACTTGCCTTTGGACTTATGAGCGAAGACCATTGGTTTTTTTACCGCAAGAACCAAGTTACTCTTTTTGAAAGCGTGTTGCCTGACCTTTTTGTCGAAAGATCCTGCCATGCGTGCTTGGTAAAGTTCAATGCTTTGCCGAGCTTCGAGCCGTCTCTCATCGAGATTGTCCAACTCATGGAGTCGTAATTTGACATTACTTTCTTGAGTCATGTCATTTTGCAAGGATACACTCAAGGAAGGAATTTGTACTTCCAAGGGTACAACAGCTTCGCATCCATAGACCAAGGAGAATGGTGTGCTATGGGTTGGTCCTCGAACGGTGGTTCGATAGGCCCACAAAGCTTCAGACAGTTTTTCGCTCTGATCTCTTTTGTGACTAGAGACCATTTCCTTGAGGATTTTGGAGAGTGTCTTCTTGAAAGCTTCTGCTAATCCGTTTGCTGCCGGATTGTAGGGAGTTGAAGGACAGCTTTGGATTTTGTATTTGTCGCAGAACCTGTAGAATCGATGATCTCGGAATTATGGTCCGTTATCATGGACGAATCTTTTAGGTATGCCGATATGACAAATGATGTTGGTGCGCAGGAACTGAAGGACTGATGAGGTCTTTATTTCGTTAAGCGCAAATGCTTCTGACCAATTGGAGAAATAATCCGTAGCGGCGAAGATAAAGCGATGACCTTTGTTTGAAGGGGGAGAAATATGAACTATGATGTCCATACCCCAGGCTTCGAAAGGCCATGAGATCGCTGTAGGATGCAGGATCTTCTGTTTGAAGGTTTGAAGGTGGTTCCTCCACAATATTTTCGGAGGCTTCCAGCTCAACGAAACCTTCTGGGGTTTCAAGGGCATTTCTAGACCAAGGTTTTGTTCCTTTCCACGGGTCTTCTTGATGGGTAATTTTCTCAAGGTTTGCTATGAGATGATCCCAATCGCCTGTTGAAACCGGGTCAAAGTAGGGTACTTCTTTTGGAGACGAGGGTTCTTCTGGGTCAGAAGACCATACGTCTATGCCATCGGACAACTCCTCTTCATTGTCAGAGAAATCATACCAATTGGATGAGCTTCCTGGATCTTTGTCAGGTGACTCATCGAAGAGATATCCAGGGAGATCGATGTCTTCATGGACTTGAGATGTTGAGGCTTGGTCAGTAAATTGACTTTTAAGACTTTGTGTCAACTGTCTCAGAGGAGTGTCGAGATCATACTCTAGCCCGTGTGAAGACTTTTCTACATGGCCGTAGAGTCTCCAATCTTCCAGCTGGCTTTTGGTCAAGACGGGCCCCAATGGAGTGAGAATACCGCGTCCTTCTCCCAAACCGACTGGGTTTTGAGCGTCATAGCCCATTTTCTTCATAATAGCTTGTGCCACAGGATAGATAAGGATAGTTGAGGTATACCTTCATTTTGAAAAGGTTCAAGCATGGAGTTTGATGAAGAAGCATCCGATCTATGGAAAAAGATCGGCTTTTCCTTTGTTGAAGTTACTGGAACAACAATGGAAGCTGACGTAGGATCTTCTATGTCAGAAGTTGTCTCTATTGGAGTAAGAGCAGGCTGAACATGCTGAGTGTCAGCTTGGCTTGACGATGTGTCGTCTTCTGACTCTGAATCCGAATCTGTGTCTTGTATGATAGACACGAAAGAGAAAACAAATTTGCCCCCAGGCTTTTGTTTTGCCTTCTTCACTTTAGTCATGATGACCAAAGGCTTTGAAGGTTTAAGGGAGATGATGAAGGGAGTTTGAATGCTCTCTTCGGATTTACCGGATGGTTTGTTTTCTTCCGATGATTGTTGAGGAGCCTTGCCTTTATCTTTCTGGAGATTTTCGGCAAAGGGTGCTGTGTGCTTCTCTTATTCTTCTTTTTCACCTTCATACATCTGTGAGTCTGCAAAGTGGACTTTTTTACCTTTGAAGGGTTTTCTGTCCGCAAAGACTCGATGTATCATGCCGTCGTCGCCAACAAACTTGATGCATTGATGTAAAGTTGAAGGGACAACACCATTCTCGTGGATCCAGGGGCGTCCGAGAAGGATGTTGTAGCATGAAGGGGTTTTTATTGCATACACAGTGACCTCAGAGTTAAGATCACCGATCTGCAACTGATGGACCGCGCTCCTGCTCGGTTCTACCGAGGTCGGCGGACGTGGGAGTCCGTTGGGTCCGACCCTTTCGTAACCGGGGGGCAGAGGCGCACATCAACATTTTTGTTGTGTGGGTGTGCCAGATTTTCTATTTTACTTGGAATTGCAAGTGGTGATCCGGAGATCAACCTTCGCAAGTAAAAAAGAAATCAACTTCTTTCAAGTTTTCCATTGCACATTTATTTAAGAAAAGAGATATTTTTCTTGGTTTGCCGTGAAAGGCGATTTTTTGGCATTTATAGCCGATTTTGGCGTTTATAGCCGGTTTCTGGCGTTTATAGCCGATTTTGGCGTTTATAGCCGATTTACAATCCTTATCAATAATGAAAGACAAGAGTTGTGCTTTTTGTCTCTTTTGAAAAAATACAAACTACAATGAAAAGCAAGAAAATGAGGATCTAACTTCTCAGGAGATTGTGGGGGACCCGTTTAGATTGACGGTCACAAGCCATATGTGGGCTTCGCCATCATCCATGCAGATGAGAACATATGATGCTATTGATTCGCTTGGCTTGGCTATAACCTCAGATTTTTAGAGGACAAAGACCAAAAGGAGGTCCTATGTCCAATAAAAAACCGAGTAGACAGGCTGAAAAGCCACATCTAAGCCATTGGAGGCAGAAGGAGAAGGCAAGGACCTTAGGGGGGTACCCCCAAGGGACTTTTGTCACCTTGTAGCGGTGGTCGGTGTAGGATTTCCGCAGAGTTTTCTCTCTTTTCTTTCTCTGAATTTCTGTGCTTTGTCTGTGTCTCTGTCTGTGATTTTTCTTCGATCTCTTTCTTCTTGGAGATCTCTCCTATTTATAGGCTTTTAGGTAGCCATTTAGGAGGGTTTATGGGCTTTTATTGTCATTAAGCCGCATAATGGGAGGAATTACAGGATTTAAATCTTTATTTTGTAACTCCTTTTTCTTGGCTTCTGATTGGCCGGAGGAGATTGAGGGCATTTAATCGCCTTTAATCGCCATGATGGGAAGAGTTTCATGGGTTAAATGCCATGAATCTCTTGACTTGTAACTCTCGGATGCTTGCTTCTGATTGGTCCATCCAAAGAAATGGATTAATGACTGTAATAAGGCTAGTCAATTAATCGCATTAAGTGGTCGCCGAGCAGTTGAAGATTCGCGGGCCGTGCCGCGTCTTTTGGGATTCTTCTGGTAATGATCATCGATGGATCTTCATGTAGATCGACATCGGATGACCATGTGACTTCAGGTGTTGGTTTCCAACAGCGGGTCAGTGCCATCTGTCCTGTCGATTTCTCGATCGGTCGGGTAGAAAGCACACTTTTTTTGGTTGACCGGGTGGCGATCAATGTTGTTTTCGATACTTTTGATGATTGACCCGTGTTTTTGACGGATGTCAGAGGATTTGGTGTCTCAAAAGTATGAGTTTTGGAAACTACCAGAGGCCGGACGCTTCGAATCGCGAAAAAATGGCGAAAACCGGGGTTTCCAAGGCCTTCCCGACGATCCCGGGCTCCAGGGTCGCCGGCGACCCTGGGGTTTTTTTCCCCTTTTTGTCCCGTTTTGTGTCCGTTTTTGCTGTTTTTCGATTCTTTTTTCTTCTGTATTTTTCCTTGACATTTTTGACCATTTATTGGCTTGATTTCCCTGTAGGAAACCTGATGAGAATCCTTGCATTTTATTTTGCAAAGTTTCCAATTTCTTGAGAAAGACGAAGACTTTGTCGCGCAGAGCTACCGATTTTCCGTCAGAAGCTGAAACTGGGTCAAACGATGTCGGAATGACCTGAAATTTGGTGTGAAGCCTCCTGAGCAATAAATAAGACCAACCATAGGCTTTTGTTTGAGTTTTGAAGCCGTTTGGGGTCCTATCACCAGTAGACTCGCTTTTGTCGCGATGAAGATGTCGCGGTTTGATGTGCGGTCAACCGATGTCCGACTAACTTGAAATTTGACAGGGAACCCATTGGAGTCATTTTAAGATGATCCATAGGCTCTGTCTTGGAAACCATGATCCCGGAGAGCTTTGCCACCGAGAGGCCTGATTTGGCTTCCGAGCGTCAAACTATGGTCAAAT
The DNA here is from genome assembly GCA_012931725.1 of Litsea cubeba. Taxonomy (NCBI): domain Eukaryota; kingdom Viridiplantae; phylum Streptophyta; class Magnoliopsida; order Laurales; family Lauraceae; genus Litsea; species Litsea cubeba. The sequence goes on along the minus strand of CM022944.1, from coordinate 47,920,010 downwards.
GTTGTCGAAATGACCTGAAATTTGACGTGCAGCCCCTTGTAAGCATTTTGAAGTCGTCCATGTGCTCTATCTGATGAGTGATGGCCTTGGCGGTTCTTGCTGCCGAGAGGCTTGATTTAGCTATTCGAGGGTTGATGTAGTGTCAAACGTTGTTGGTTTGACTCGGAACTTGACGTGGAGCCTTTTGCAAGTATTTTGAGACCATCCATCGGCTCTGATCGAAGATTTGGTGTCTCCGATGCTTTCGCCGCCGAGAGCTCCTTTTCGGCTGTCGGAGAAGCGAAGTTAGGCCAAATGATTTTGAAATGGCCCGAAACTTCTTGTGTACTCCTCTTTTGGCTGTCTTGAAGGATCTTGCAGTTTTTGTTTGATTCTGACAAGATTTGATTTTTTGGAAGTAGCATTGCCTATTTATGGCAGGTTGCGACTTCATGTAGCTCTTTAGATCTTGAAGAGGCAAAGTGACATTTTTGGTGTCAACAAATGCCCCCTCGAGGTACAGCGACGAGTTGCTTAACTTTTGTAGTCGATGTGCCTCGAAGAGATTTTTGAAAGAGAGCCTGTGACTTGACCAAGAGTCTTTGAGCAGTCTTTCTTTTTGGTATTTGTAGCCTTTTGAGCTTCCAGGGGAATTTTATGGTAGTGAAAGGGATCACGTACCATCTCGAGGCAAAGTTTTGAAGATGACATCAGGGATGTGGATTTGGGTTTTGACCTTGTGACCTAACAGGCTGTATGTGGCAGGTTAGGGGGTCGGGTTTGGTTTTGATCGTGTGACCCAACAAGCTGTATGTGGAATGTTGGGGGATCAATTTTGGTTTAGATCTTATGACCTAACAGGCTATATGTGGCAAGTTAGGGGATCAGGTTTTGGTTTTTGGTTTTGGTCTTGTGACCCAACAAGCTGTATGTGGCAAGTTAGGGGACCAGGATTTGGTTTGATTTTTGTGGAATGTCAATTTCAAGATTTTGGCTCAATTTGGTATATGAGGCTGGTTGGTTTGATTTTTGGAAGCTCATGGGGCTTGGAATTCTCTTTGTATGGTTGAATCAACTCAAAAGAGGCATGGAACCATTTTGTATGCTCTTGGTAAGAGGGATTTCTCTTTGACTAAAAGCCCAAATTTTTTTTTTTTTTGTGCCTAGGTGGTCAAACCTGGCTCATATGGGCTAACCCACGGGACCTTAAGCTTTTGAAATGGCTTAGATCTCATATGGTGTCATTTTTGTAAAGAATATCCAAAAATATCTCATTTGGACAGAGAATATCTAAGAATATCTTTACTTGGAGAGAATCTCTCATGTTCCCTTTATTTTGGGATGGGATATCTCAAGATATCTTTCTTTTGGGAAAGAATCCTTCATTGATCCTATCTTTTAGGAGAAAATCTCTCATTGATTTCTTTTTGGGAGAGAATCCCTCAAGATATCTTTCTTTTGGGAAAGAATCTTTCTAATCTCTTTCTTTTGGTAAGGTTACTAATTAGTAACACTTACCTCTTTCTTCTTTCCTTCTTTGGTTTGCTCTCTTCTATAAAAGCAAGGAGGAGGTTGGATCTCTTGCTCTTATTACTTTCTTTTGCAATAATCTCAAGAGGGCTTCAAGACCAAGAGTTCTTCTTCTTCAAGATCTTCAAGACTTTTCTTCTTCTTCTCCATCAATGGCTTCAAGTAAGTTCCCCTTTTCAAGAAAACTCCATTGTAGGAAAAAATAAAAAGTTATTTCTCTTTTTTTTTATTTCTTTCTTTTTCTTTTCTTTTTTTTTTCTCCACGTGTTTTCCCCTTTTTTTTTACACGTGTTTTCTTTTTGCTTTCTTTTTTTTTGCATTTTTTTTTTGTTTCTTTTGTGGGCCGTACGGACAGATCCGTACGGATCTGGCCGTACGGCCACGTGGCCTGTGGGCCATCCCCCTTTTTGTTTTTTTCTTTTCTCTTTTTTTTTTGTTTTATTTCCCCTTTTTTTTTAGAAAGTTTCTTTTTTTTTGTTTTTCTTTCTCCCTCTTCTTTTTTTTTTGAGAAACTTTTCTTTTTTTTTTTCTTTTGCTCATCATGATATTGCATTTTTTTTTACCAAGATGTTCATGCATGTATATTTTTGTAAATTGAATTGTAGCATGATGTGATAGCATACCTGAAAGTTTTCGCAAATTTGGGAATTTGGAGCTTGCAGTGATGTTGAGCCCTTCCTAATTTTGCGGAGACTTTGAGGTTTCGAAAGTTTGGAGTTTCGGAGCTCGCAGCAATGTTGAGCCCATCTTCAAGCTTTCTATTTCTTTCGGGATAGTTCCTTTTCTTCGGAATTGCCCCGTCATCATGTCAAAATTTCGCCATATTTTTTTTTAGCGAGATTCTGTCATTTTGATGTTCGATCTTTTTCTTTTCCATCCTTTGCAGGTGGTTCCTCCAGAACGAACAAGGGTAAAGAGCCTACTATAAGCGTACCTCGTCGATCTTCTAGAACTTCTAATCCGGCCGTTCAGCAGGCCTTTGAGAAGGTCTAGTATGTTGAGAGAAATCTGGAAGAGTGCGACTCCCTCAACAGAGATGAGATGAGGCAGCGACTGATCACTCTCAAGGGAGAGGAATTCTATAAGATCATGGTAAGCAGTCGTCCATGGGTGATGGAAGATCAAAGTGTTTTATCCAAGCCTACCTTCTTCTTTGGTGATGCCGTCCCTGATGACATGACATACCAGAGGAGGTGTTTTCAGTTTTCTTTCACAGCAGATGGTGAGAAGAAGACTGTTGTTACCCCGGTCGACGTTTGATCGCACCGTCTCGATCATGAGCCTTGCCCCCACGTGCTCTAAGAGGGAAGATCCTCCAAGCTGGGTGAGAAGGACAAATGTAATCAAGACCGGGGTTTTTGTTGGCGGTTCTCCTGGATATACGGAGAGGTCGCCTGTTGACATGGACCTGTTGATGCCATCCAGCGGCTACCAGGGTTCTGATTATCCGTCGGTCGATTTGAGACCGGTGGGCCTTGGTATTTTTAGCGGTGACGGCAGCAATTGGATCAAGCCTTTTCGACTCCGTGGTCGTTTAAATGCTGACTCCGAGTGGAAGTCGTGGACTGATCGCGTCCTGCTGATTGGTGGCGCCGTTTTGAAGGAAGCCGGGATTTTTGATGCGGTCCGTGCCTTTAGGGAGACCGTGATCTTTTCCGACGAGGCCTTCATGGCTATGCTGGAATCATTCCTCCCACAAGCCAATACCTTCATTGTGACAAATGGCGAGATTGGTTTTTCTTTGAAGGAGCTGAGCGCCATTACTGGATTGCCCATCCTCGGCAAACTCTATGAGGAGTTTATGCCGATTGACAGCGTCCTTGAGGGGTAGTCTGAGGAGTTCAGGCTTCTGTACTTTCAGCTCGTCGCCTTCTATGATTTTTTGAAGGAGAAAGAAGGTTTGAAAGTTAGATCCAGCAGTTGGAAGAGTTCTAGCTCTTCATTCCCCAACTTTTTTGATAGCAGGGAATCTTCTGATAGCGTGACCCAAGAAGCCGGAGCTCAGGATCGAAGTTCAAAGAAGATCTTGGCCATGCAAGAAGAGTTGAGAGATTTCTGTGTCAGTACAAATGCCATATGTGCTGACATTGCACTGCGGAGAGATCTCGCTGTTTACCTCACTTATTGGCTTGGTGAGGCTCTTTTTGCTGGAGGAGATGGAACGCACATCAGGCCGCATTGTATTTTTCCGGCTTGTCAGATGGCGTTTGGAGAGCAGCTTGCTTTGGTGCCAGCTCTTTACTCCTACCTGTGTACCAAACTGCAGACTGCTGCTTTTTTTGTTCGGCTTGGGCTTCCCATGAATAGGGTATTTTCAGCCCATATCTTTTATTCGTGGTACGTGTACCACTGTCTTGGCTTCCACCGGCTGGGTGCTGCACAGGATGATGATCCTCTGATGATTCGACTGGCTAAGGGCAAAGCCGTGTCCGAATCACTTTTGTTTGCCCGCATGAGGATCCGACGGTTCAGGGACGTCGAGATGGGGCAGTCTTCAGTGAAGCTTTCTCCGGAGTTGCGGAAGAAGGCTTTTGATTTTGGTGCCTCCCGAGACTCTACCAGGGCGGGGTCGGGAAGGCATTATTCCTTGACGAATGCAGAGAGGGAGTGGCTTTTCAGCATACGTGTCGGCACGATGGTGTACCGTAGACATCTTTTCGTCGACATCCAACCGTATGTACCCTCTCGCTTTGCTTTGCAGCTAGGCTTTTCTCAAGGCGTTGTTGGAGCGCCTTCAAGCATGGTGAAGCGCTTTGGAGGTTTACAGGACGGGAGAAATGCATGGGCTTTCTATAGTGCTGAAGATACTACGGCCATGATTTCTTATCCTGTGTTGCTGACTTCCCGGACTGCCGGCTTTGCGAAGTGGTTCGCGGAGAGCTTTTCGGCATATCGGGGGCTTTCCAAGAAGGAGCTTGATGTGAAGCTGGCATCTAGAAAGGGCCTTGGAAAGTCGGATGGCATCCGGCGAGAGGAAGTTTGGGCCTTCCTTTCTGGAGAGAAGCACAAGATAGGCTTTCTCGGTGACCAGGGCGTCATTGGTTCTGAAGCTGTTCGAGAAATACCTGATGAGGCTGCCGAACTTGGTGCTTGGATGCAAGCGGCACAGAGGCAAGCTTCCGTGGAGTCTACTGGCAAGAGTAGACCATCTAGTGAGGAGTCAAGTGGGAAACCTGACTCTGACAGCGGGGCAGGTTCCTCTAAGAAGCGAGCCCGCATGAGTAAGAGGAGGAGGAGGAGTCATCGCAGCAAGGGGCAGCATGAGGACTCTCCTGACTTGGAAGTTCCTCTTTCTATCAATGAGGATGTGCCAGTGGATGCTGACGAGCCTCCAGAGAAGAGAAGCCGAGAAGAAGAGGCCGTTGGTGAAGGTATGATTCTTCCTTTTTCTCTTTCCATTTGTTTTCATGGGATTTTCCATGTTCTGATTTGCTTCTTGTTTATGCTTTTCTTTTTTTTTAGCAGAGGAAGACTTGGTGATGCCTGAGGTTCCAGTCGATGAGGTGGTGATGGATCCTGTCGGGGCACCTGAAGAAGAACCGAGGGACTCTGGAGTGAATCCAGAATCTCCAATTGGTACGACTTCTTTTTTTTTTCTTTCTTTTTTTTTTTGTCTGTGACTTGGTTTGCTAACACATTTCTTGCCAGCTGACTTGCCACAGGATTCCGATGACTTTGAACCATCGATGGACGCAAATGTTGATGATGCTTCCGATGAGTTCATGGAGGAAGAAAGTGTTCCGCCAGTCGTCGAAGAAGGTATTTTGTAGTTATAACCCTGATAATGATTTTCAAATAGGATCATATTCATACCTTTTTGTGTTTCTTTAGCAGGTTTTGAAGTGACAGAGGAGGGTCCGTCACTTCCTTCAGAACCAGAGCAAGGGTGCCATAGGTTGATCCAGAGGTAGAGACTCCTGGGACCAGTTCTGACAATGTTGAGGAGATACCTCGTGCTGAGATTCCTTCCCGAACAGGAGCAGCTTCAACTGGAAAGAGTTCTTTTGTTACTCTTCCAACAGATGATGACATGAGCAGCCGACTAACGGAGTTGGGCAAATCTTCAGCTGGGCCATCTCTTCTTTTTACGAAGAAGGTGGTGGTGCGAGTTCTGAGCTCTTGGATTGAGACTCTGCTTTCTGGGCACTTAGATGCCGGATTTGGGATGATCCAGCATGTGCGTGAGATTCTCGGTGATGCTGAAGAGGCTGGTCTAGATGTCACAAGTGCCAGGGCGATCGTTGATAAGATCATTGAGCTGGGTGACAGGTGGTTTGAGACCATTGGTTTTCCTGATGACTAGTTCTTCAAGGAGATGTTCCTGGACCCTGCGAATAAGGCTCAGTCTAACCTGGATGAGGCTACAGAAAGCAGGAAGCAGGTAGTCCGAGAGAAGAACTTAGAAGAGCTAAACATCATTGGGCTGACACATGACCTGAACATCCTTGATAGGGAGGTCGATGAGGCCAGGAGACGTCTTGAGCATCTGCAGGCACAAGTCGCTGCCAAGTGGACTGCAATAACAGAGGCTCGTGAAAGTGAGACTGTTCTGATTCACCGGGTTGCAGATGCCAATCAAGTTCTTAAAAGGAAGTCTGATGAGAACAAATAATGGCGAACTGCTCGAGATAAGCTTCCTGGTGCGAAAGAAGGGGTACAGCCCACTCTAGCATCTCATGGCAAATTCCTGAAGAAGCGTGCCTTGGAATCCTTGACGGCTGAGGCCAAAAGTTTGCTTAAGAAGCTGAACTCTTGGCTGGAGACCATTTTTTATTGAGCTCCTGATTTTGTAGCAGAAACTATCCTTCTCTCTCTTCTTTTTAGTACCACTTGTATTTTTTTTGGCACTTTTTTTTTTTAGTGCTTGTGAATACTTTCCTTTTTTTTGGTACCACATGTATTTTTTTGGTACTCTTTTTTTTTTTGCTTGTGAACACTTTCTTTTTCTTTTGGTACCACATGTATTTTTTTTTTGTACTCTCTTTTCTTTTGTTATCCCTACGCTTACTTGAATCTTTTTGTGATAAAGGTAATTGCTAAATGGGATTTGATCAAAAGCTTGTCATTTTGTGAAAATCTTTTGTCAAATGATTGTTTTGGCATGGAAGCCAGATTTTTGCTTGTGGCATGGAAGCCAATTTTGGCATGAGAGCCAGCTTTTTTGTGTGGCATTGATAACCGAGTTTTTTTTGTGTGGCATCTATAGCCAGTTTTGGTGGCATTGATAGCCGAATTTGTGGCATTGATAGCCGGGGTTTTTGAAAGCCAATTTTTTGTTTATGGCATTGATAGCCGGTTTTGTTTTGGTGGCATTGATAGCCGGTTTGTGGCATTTATAGCCTGTTTTGGTGGCATTGATAGCCGGTTTTGGTGGCATTTATAGCCTGTTTTGGTGGCATTGATAGCTGATTTTGGTGGCATTTATAGCTGGTTTTGGTTTGGTGGCATCTATAACCTGTTTGGTTTTCAAAAATGCAAGTATCGACTAAAAGTCGCCTCCCTGCTGAATGTTCTTGCAAGTATCGATGGAATGTCGCATCCTTGCTCATTCGGTTACGAGTATCGATGGAATGTCGCATCCTCGCGAATTTGGGTGCAAGTATCGATGGAATGTCGCATCCTTCCTTTTCAAAAATTTTGGTTTTGCGGGTACTGACTTGATGTCATTTCCCCATGATTTTTGAAATTTGTGGTTTTCTCGAGCCTTTGGGTTATGGATATCAACTGAAATGTTGCGTCTCCATGGTTTTGGATTTTGCAAGTATCGACGAAATGTCGCTTCCCTGCGATTTTGGAAGTGTCGAACATGGTTCATATGCTTCCGATTTGTGCGAGTATCGACTAAGCGTCGCTTCCTCGCGGTTTTTTGAAAAACCATTTTTTTTTTTTAAAGACACGAGGGTCATAAGCTTTGACCTAAAACCATTTTGGCGGTAAAAGGCAGGGTAGACTAGGGTAGAAATCCCTGAATCCGGATTTTATTTCAAACCATGAATTTTGGGTTCAAGGGTTGAAAATTTTGGTCAAGTTAGGGAAAGGTTCCTAAACTTGGTTTTTTTTTTTTTTTTGAACAATGAAACGATGAAAGTAAGCATTGTTTAAATTTCTAGAAATTTTAACATTTGACATGAAAATTCTAAAAAAAGGGTGGGTTTAGCGAGCGTGTACCTGGAAACCGGTTTTGGCCGTACAGGCATTGCTCTTACCCAGTTGGGTAAGTCTTCAAGGGTAGTACCGCTTTAAGAACTTGCCGTTGATGGGCAGCATACATCTGTCACCTTCCATGTTTAGGAGTGCATTTGCGCCGTTGGAGAAAACCTTGTCGATGACGTAGGGTCCCTCCCATTTTGGCTCAAATTTGCCTTTGGACTTGTGAGCGAAGACCATTGGTCCTTTTACCGTAAGAACCAAGTCACCCTTTTTGTAGGCGCGTTGCCCGACTTTTTTATCGAAAGATCCTGCCATGCGTGCTTGGTAAAGTTCAATGCTTTGTTGAGCTTCGAGCTGTCTCTCATCGAGATTGTCCAGCTCATGGAGTCGCAATTTGACATTGCTTTCTTGAGTCATGTCATTTTGCAAGGATACCCTCAAGGAAGGAATTTGTACTTCTAAGGGCACGACAGCTTCGCATCCATAGACCAAGGAGAATGGTATGCTATGGGTTGGTCCTCGAACGGTGGTTCGATAGGCCCACAAAGCTTCAAACATTTTGTCGCTCCAGTCTCTTTTATGACTAGAGACCATTTTTTTGAGGATTTTGCAGAGTGTCTTGTTGAAAGCTTCTGCTAACCCGTTTGCTGCCGGATTGTATGGAGTCGAAGGACAGCTTTGGATTTTGTATTTGTCGCAGAACCTGTAGAATCGATGATCCCGGAATTGTGGTCCATTATCATGGACGAATCTTTTGGGTATGCCGAAACGACAAATGAAGCTAGTGCGCAGGAACTGAAGGACTGATGAGGTCTTCATTTCGTTGAACGCAAATGCTTCTGACCACTTGGAGAAATAATCCGTAGCGGCGAAGATGAAGCGATGACCTTTGCTCGAAGGGGGAGAAATATGACCTATGATGTCCATACCCCAGGCTTCGAAAGGCCATGAGATCACTGTAGGATGCAGCCATTCTGGAGGCATGTGAATGTAATCTCCATGAATTTGGCATTGTTGGCAGCGCTTAGCAAATTGCATTGCGTCAGCTACCATGGTAGGCCAGTAATATCCTAACCTTTTTATCTGATCATAGAGTTTGGGACCAGCCTGATGAGCTCCGCAAAAACCAGCATGAACTTCTTTGAGTGTTTCTTCAACCTCTTGTTGTGACAAGCAGCGTAGAAGTACTCCGTTGAAGGATTTCCTATAAAGGATTTTTGAAGGAATATCCAAATGAAAGCTTGGGGTTCGCCTTTGGGTACTTACCCATTCTTTTGAATCTTCAGGTAGGATTCCGAACATAATGTAATCAATGAACGGATCCCTCCCGTCGCCGATTGAAGTTTGAAGGATTGAAATCCTACTTCCAACCACTTGGTGGCATTTAGCAACAGCTTGGTGTGTGTTAAGAGGAGGAAGGATTCTTCTTTCGTACACTGTGATTTGCATGTTTTCCCCTTCCTGAATTGCCATGGATGCGGCAAGTCCGGCTAGGGCATCTGCACGTATGTTTTCACCTCTACGAATGTGGGTGATGTGACAGATGTCAAACTTTTGCAGAAGCGATTGTGCTTTGTTGTAGTAAGGCAGCAAATCTGGCTTCCTGACTTCAAATTTCCGATTCATCTGGTTGACGATCAGTTGAGAGTCTCCAAAGACTTCCAGCATGGTAATACCGGATTCGATGGCGAGTTCCAATCCTAAGATCAGAGCTTGATATTCAGCTGCATTGTTTGTGCATGGTTCCAGTAGCGAGAAAGCGTGTGGAATCATGTATTTTGTCGGGGCTAACAAAGAGGATGCCAACTCCCGAGATCAGCTGTCTTTTTTCATTCGTCCTGGTTGCACCGTCAAAGTACATGTCCTAGGAGGCACTTTGTGAGAAAGTCTCCACATTGTAGACTGGTTCGTCTGGGAGATCATCTCTGAGTGGAGAATCTTTAGGCAATGGATGCTCTGCGAGGAAGTCCGCTAGAGCTTGCCCTTTGATTGCCTTTTGTGGTACATACCTAATATCAAATTGTGACAGAAGGATGGACCATTTTGCCAGTCGAGCGTTGAGAGAACCTGCCTTTGTGACAAGGACCTTCAAGAGGTTGACCCTCGAGACCAGGTATACTGTATTGGAAAGCAAGTAGTGACGCAGCTTTTGTACGGCGAACATCACTGCAAGGCATTCTTTTTCGACTGGAGAGTAGCGATGCTCTGCACCTACTAGCATGCGGCTGAGGTAATATAGAGTAGCTTCTTTTCTTTGATCATTTTCTTGTGCAAGCAGAGCTCCCAAAGAGTGATCAAGGGCTCTTGTGTACAAGATGAATGGTTTTCCAGTGGTAGGAGCAGCTAACACTGGAGGTTTTGTCAGGTATGACTTGATGTCTTGGAAAGCAGCTTCACAGTCAGCATCCCAGACAAAGTTTGCACCTTTTTTCATCAACCGGGAGAATGGACGGCATTTCCCCGAAAGATTGGAGATGAACCGTCTGATGTAGGCCAATCTCCCTTGAAGCCCTTTGAGTTCTCTCAAGGTTCTTGGAGAGGGCATTTCTAGAATGGCTTTGACTTTTATGGGGTCAAGCTCTATTCCAGCTTTCCGAACTAAGAATCCGAGGAACTTACCCGACGAGACGCCGAAGAAGCATTTCAAAGGATTCATTCGCAGTTTGTGTTTGCGAAGCCGAAGGAAGACTTCTCGAAGGTTTTCGAGATGATCTTCTTTTCTTTTGCTTTTGACGGCGAGGTCATCAACGTAACATTCAATCGTCTTGTGCTGCATATCTTGGAATATTTTCATCATAGCCCTCTGATATGTGGCACCAGCATTTTTCAGACCAAATGGCATGACAGTGTAGCAATACACGCCAAATGGGGTCCGAAAAGATGTATGTTTTTCATCTTCAGGATGCATCTTTATCTGATTGTAGCCAGAGAAACCATCCATGAATGTCATTCGCTCGAATCCACAGGTATTATCGATCATTACCTCTGGTATGGGGAGCGGAAATTCATCTTTAGGGCATGCGCCGTTCAGGTCTCTATAGTCAATACAGACCCTGATCTGCCCGTTTTTCTTTGTCACGGGGACAATGTTGGCCAACCATTCAGGATGTTGTTCCTCACGGATGAAGCCGACACTTTTGAGTTTTTGAACTTCTTGTTCAATTTTATCCATCACATCTGGACGGAATCTTCTTTGGCCTTGCTTGACAGGCTTGATGTCTTCTTGAAGATTGAGTTTGTGAACCGCTATTTTGGGGTCTAAGCTTGGCATTTCAGCGTAAGACCATGCAAAGCAATCAACGAACTCATGAAAAAAGGCGATATACTCGGGTAACTCATCATCCTTTATATTCTTGCTTATGAATACAGGACGTGGGTTATCTGGTGTTCCCAAGTCTATCTTTTGAATAGGATCTTCTGTTGGAAGGTTCGAAGGTGGTTCCTCTACAATATTTTCGGAGGCTTCCAGCTCAACGAAACCTTCTGGGGTTTCAAAGGCATTTCCAGACTAAGGTTTTGTTCCTTTCCACGGGTCTTCTTGATTGGTAATTTTCCCTAGGCTTGCTATGAGATGATCCCAATTGCCTGTTGAAATCGGGTTGAAGTAGGCTACTTCTTTTGGAGATGAGGGTTCTTCTGGGTCAGAAGTCCACACGTCTGTACCATCGAACAACTCCTCTTCATTTTCGGAGAAATCGTGCCAATTGGATGAGCTTCCTAGATCTTTGTCAGGTGACTCATCAAAGAGATATCCAGGGAGATCGATGTCTTCATGGACTTGAGATGTTGAGGCTTGGTCAGTATATTGACTTTTAAGCCTTTGTGTCAACTGTCTCAAGGGAGTGTCAGGATCATACCCTAACCCGTGTGAAGACTTTTCTACATAGTCATAGAGTCTCCAATCTTCCAGATGGCTTTTGGTCAAGACGGGCCCCAATGGCGTGAGAATACCGCGTCCTTCTCCCAAACCAACTGGGTTTTGAGTGTCATAGCCCATTTTCTTCATAATAGCTTGTGCCACAGAACTGTATAAGGATAGTTGAGGCATACCTTTATTTTGGAAAGGTTCAAGCATGGAGTTTGATGAAGAAGCATCCGATCTATGGAAGAAGATCGGCTTTTCCTTTGCTGAAGTTGCTGGAACAACGAAGGAAGCTGACGTAGGATCTTCTATGTCAGAAGTTGTCTCCATTGGAGTGAGAGCAGGCTGAACTTGCTGAGTGTCAGCTTGGCTTGACGATGCGTCGTCTTCTGGCTCTGAATCCGAGTCCGTGTCTTGCATGATAGACACGAAAGAGACAACAAATTTGCCCCCAGGCTTTTGCTTTGCCTTCTTCACTTTAGTTGTGACGACCAAAGGCCTTGAAGGTTTGAGGGAGATGATGAAGGGAGTTTGAATGCTCTCTTCGGATTTACCGGATGATTTGTTTTCTTCCGGTGATTATTGAGAAGCTTTACCTTTATCTTTCTGGAGATTTTCGGCAAAGGATGCTGTGTGCTTATCCTCTTCTTCTTTTTCACCTTCATACATCTGTGAGTCTGCGAAGTGGACTTCTTTACCTTTGAAGGGTTTTCTGTCCGCAAAGACTCGATGTATCATGCCGTCGTTGCCAACAAACTTGATGTATTGATGTAGAGTTGAAGGGACAACACCATTCTCGTGGATCCAAGGGCGTCCGAGAAGGATGTTGTAGCATGAAGGGGTTTTTATTGCATACACAGTGACCTCAGAGATAAGATCACCGATCTGCAACTTGAACCTGATTTTGCCAATAGGCCTTTGAGTACTCCCATCGTATCCAAAGATAGATACAGATGTGTGGCTCAGCTTGCTGGGTGGGATACCCAACTCTTCGAGAGCCGATGTGGAGATGAGGTTGAGTGCAGAACCTGGGTCGATCTGAACTCTGTGCATAGGCATTTCCTTGATATACCCTGTGAAGTACAGGGGTCGGTTGTGCCTGGTTTCGCCAAGTAGGAGGTCGTCCTTTGTGAAGGCGATGGTTGCACTGGCTGCTTTTTTAACCGAAAGGCATTCAATGCATGATCCCTCAGTTTTCTTCTTTTCTCACTTTGAGGCGGCTTCTGAGTTTTTGACCCGGTAATCCATTTCAATTTGGAGGACTTGCGGGGCATGTTTGTCGACATCCTCATTCAGCTTTTGTAATTCCGAGATGAGATTATCACGAGTGTGCGGAGACATTCGTAACAAATCTAGGATGTGCAGACGTGCAGGTATGTGCTTGAAGTGTTCAATCAAGTCATACTTGAAAGCCTCCTTAGGGCCTGCATGTTCATCATTGTTGCCACTAGGGGCGCTTACAATATCTTTTCCCGAAGGATTTACATATGTAAAGGAAGATTGGTTGTAATTTTTGTGGTAGTCCCGGCCAGAGCGGGTGCCTCTACCTGTTGGAATTTGAGATGACATGAGCAGTCTTTGAAGAATTGAAGGAATTAATATCTCAAAGTATTGGTTTGAGTTGGAATTATTGTCAACACATTGTCACAAGCATGATGATAGTAGGCTAGTGTTGATAGAGCTGAAAAGAAGAATCAGAATTGAAACAGTCAGGAATTCAGAATTCCTGAAGCAGAGCACGCGGTCGACCGGGCACCCCATGCGGTCGACCGAGCAAAGAGAAACCTGCAGAAACAGATTCAGGCACCTCTCAGTTATTTTCGTGACACAGTGTGTCTTCGGTCGACCGGGACCCCAGGATGTCGACCGAGCACGATAATTGACTGATTCCAGACAGTGTATGATGTCGACCGAGCAAGGCAGGATGTCGACCGAGCACGGGAACCAGAGTTGCGCAGAAACAGAAGTCTTGCACGAAAATTCAGCACTCTTATCTAATTTGTTTGGGACTCTTTCTAAACGAATTGTAGCCTGTTTTGAATACAATTAAGGGTTACTATAACCTATATAAAGGCATGTATGGGTCGTTCTAAAGATACACCAGAAGAGAGAAAGAAGAGAAGAGAAAAGAGAGAGAGTATTGGAGAGAATAGAGTGCTGTTGCTGTGTGCTGTTGTGCTGCATCTTTCTACAGCAAGTGTGGACGAGGATATGTTCTTGAAGATGATGTTTCGTCCATAAGATAAGTGTCTCTCTGTTTATGTTTAATTTTCAATTTATAAGGGATTGAGAGAGAGAGAATTGTAGAGGGGAAGGGCTGTAGACAGAGTTTATCTTCTATTCTGTTTTTTACATCAAGTTGGTGCTTGGTGTTTGGGGTTTGGTGATCCTATCTGTGGGTGCAGATAAATTGTAAAGGGAGTCGGTGCTTCCTAGATAGTTGGTGCTATCTGAAACTAAGGGTTGGTGCTCTTTGTCGTTGGTGCGACTAAATTAGATTCAGATCTGTCCCGGATTGGTGTTCGGACAGTCTTTGAACCGTGGACGTAGCCTTTCGGTGAACCACGTTAAATCTGGTGTCATTGTGTGGTTTGACTTGTTTTGTTGTTGAATTGGACCTGTTTTTAGAAATCACTGATTCACCCCCCCTCTCAGTGATCGCGATATCCAACAATTGGTATCAGAGCGAGGCTCCCTTGATCAGTTTAATACGCTAAGGGTGATCTCTTGTCAAATCACATGGCAGTCAATACAGGGAATATGAAAGCACCTCTGTTTGATGGTTCTAATTACTCTTTTTGGAAGATTAGGATGCAAGCCTTCATCAAATCTCTTGGCTATGATGTTTGGGAGGCTGTCAGAGCCGGTTACAATGCTGCCACCGTACCCAATGATACTGCATCGAAGAAGTTGGCAGACAACGACTCCAAGGCGCAGAATGCACTCTTTAGTGGCCTTGTGGACAGCGAGCTTGTCAAAGTAATTGCATGCAAAACAGCCAAGGAAATTTGGGACAAGTTGCAAAGCATACATGAAGGTGATGAGAAGATTAAAGAAGCCAAATTGCAAACTCATCGCTCTCAATTCGAGTCTCTTCGCATGGAGGAAAGCGAGAATGTTGACTCGTATATGCAACGAGTGAATGAAGTCACGAAGTTATCTTCACAAAGAATGGGTTTGCCATCAAGAAGAGTAGCAACGGCAAAACAGTGGCAACTGGATCAAGAACTGCTGGAAATCTCTATACATTGTCAGATGGAGCTGAAAAGACCTGCTTGATGAGTCGGACAGAGGAAAGTTGGTTGTGGCACAAACGCCTTGGGCATCTAAGCTTTGATAACATGTCAAAGATTTGCAATTCAAAGGCTGTAAGAGGCATGTCTACAGTTGAAAAGCCTTCCAATCCCATTTGCGACTCTTGCCAAAAGGGAAAGCAAACGAGGGTTATGTTCAAGTCAAAGGAGCATCATTCCAAGAAACCTCTTGAGCTAGTGCACACTGATCTCTGTGGACCGATGCGAACTCAAAGCACCAATGGAGATAAGTATTTCATGTTATGCATTGATGATTATACTCGTATGACATGGGTATTGTTTCTTAAGCATAAGCATCAAGCACTTGATCGTTTTAAAGTGTTTAAACCACAGGTTGAAAATCAATTGGAAAAACATATCAAGATTTTAAGGTCTGATCGTGGAGGCGAGTTCACATCTGAAGAGTTCACTAAATATTGTGAACATCATGGCATTCAAAGACAGTACTCAGCCCCTAGAACTCCACAGCAAAATGGAGTTGTGGAACGGAAGAATCGCACCGTACAAGAGATGGCTCGTACGATGCTAAGTGAAAGCAAGATGGCTGACAAGTATTGGAAAGAGGCAATTCATACGGCTGTATACATTCAAAATCGATGCTTGATCAGGCCACATGAAGACAAAACTCCCTATGAGCTATGGTTTGGAAGAAAAGCAACAGTCAAGCACTTCAGAGTCTTCGGCAGCAAGTGTTACATCAAGCGGCTCGAACAAAATCCGGGCAAATTTGAAGAAAGAGCTGACGAAGGTATATTTCTGGCTTACTCCTCTACTAGCAAGGCATATAGGTGTCTTAACAAAAGAACCAGAAAAATCATAGAAAGTGCTGATGTGAGAATAGATGAGAATATTGAACCAAAGAATGCAACTCATAATGACAGTCCAGTTTATGAGGACTCGAGTGAGATTGATGATGAGATGGCTGAATCTAATGATTCTGAGAAATCAAAGGATGACTCAGAAGATATTACACCTAAGAAGCACAGCACTTGGGTAGAGCAACACCCTAAGGATCAAATCATTGGAGATCCTAAGGCAGGCGTTCAAACTAGACAAAGTGTAGTTGGCAATTACTCACTTGTGTCCACCATTGAACCCAAGACTGTGGCTGAAGCCAGTCTCGATGAAAGTTGGTTAAAAGCTATGCATGAGGAGTTGGAGCAAATTGAGAAGAACTCCACATGGGAACTTGTTCCTAGACCTACTGATAAGAATGTTATTGGTACTAAATGGGTCTTTCGGAATAAGCTGAATGAAGATGGTCAAGTCATTAGAAACAAAGCAAGGTTGGTTTGTAAAGGCTATGCTCAAGTTGAAGGCATAGATTTTGAAGAGACCTTTGCACCGGTGGCTCGTCTGGAAGCTATTCGTATGTTTCTTGCATTGGCAGCATACAAAACCTTCAAGGTATTTCAGATGGACGTAAAGTCAGCTTTCTTGAATGGTTTACTTGAAGAAGAGGTCTACATTGAGCAACCTGATGGTTTTCTCATCAGCAAAAATTCAGATCTAGTGTGCAAGTTGAAAAAGGCTCTTTATGGACTGAAACAAGCGCCAAGGGCATGGTATGCAAGGCTGGATCTCTATCTCCGCAAGATCGGTTTTGGAAAAGGAATGGTTGATAGCAATCTGTATGTCAAAACTGAGTTAAGCAAACAGCTGGTTGTCATTGTTTATGTTGATGACATAATCTTTGGTGGCAATGATGAGGAGATGTGCAGGAATTTTGCTGAAGAGATGAAGAAAGAATTTGAAATGTCGATGCTTGGAGAACTAAAGTTCTTTCTTGGTTTACAAGTTCAGCAGCTGAAACATGGTATCTTCATATCACAAATGAAGTACATTAAGGAAATGCTGAAACGGTTCAATATGGAAGACAGCAAGCCAGTGAGCACACCAATGTCAACGAACACGAAGCTTAGCAAAGATGATAAGGCCTCGTCCGTTGATCATACCACCTATCGCTCTATGATAGGAAGCTTGCTCTACTTGACTGCTACAAGACCAGATCTTCTACAAGCAGTATGTATGGTTGCACGTTTTCAAGCAGCACCAACTGAAACGCACCTTATAGCAGTGAAAAGAATCTTTCGATATCTGAAAGGTACTATGGAGCTTGGTATCTGGTATCCCAAAGGCAAATCCTTCACTCTTGTTGCATATTCTGATGCCGATTGGGCTGGATGCGTAGATGATCGCAAGAGTACTAGCGGCGGCGCATTTTATCTTGGAGAAAGATTAGTTGCTTGGCATAGTAAGAAGCAAGACTCAGTCTCCCTTTCGACAGCGGAAGCGGAATATATTGCAGCGGCAACTTGTTGTACGCAAGTGTTATGGATGCGGCAAATGCTCTCTGATCTAGGAGTTCCTACAACGGATCCTACGCCGATCCTATGTGACAACACGAGTGCAATTCATATATCTAAAAATCCTGTTCAGCACTCTCGAACAAAGCATGTAGCAATTCGTTATCATTTTCTGAAAGATAAAGTTGCTGATGGAGAGGTCAAGTTGGAATATGTTCCAACAACTGAGCAAGTGGCTGATATTTTCACGAAACCTCTGCCAAAGGAAGTCTTCGAGTATCTCCGGAAAAAGTTAGGAGTTACTCACTCTCCTAAACCGTAGGAGTTGTGCTTGAAAGGGGGAGAAATGCATTCATTGAATATCCTATTCGCTCCTCGGTTTGGTCCCTTTGGACTTGTTGTCAAAGGGGGAGAGATGTTATGCTATATGTTATGCTATGATAGCAAGGAGAGATGTTATGCTATGAAAGCTAGGGGGAGATTGTTGACAGTGCATGGTTGTTATTTCAGAATTTCAGAATTGGTTCCAAGTGAGTGTTGAAGTTCCAATAGTGTTGCCAACAATTCCAAAGGGGGAGATTGTTGGAATTTGAGATGACATGAGCAGTCTTTGAAGAATTGAAGGAATTAATATCTCAAAGTATTGGTTTGAGTTGGAATTATTGTCAACACATTGTCACAAGCATGATGATAGTAGGCTAGTGTTGATAGAGCTGAAAAGAAGAATCAGAATTGAAACAGTCAGGAATTCAGAATTCCTGAAGCAGAGCACGCGGTCGACCGGGCACCCCATGCGGTCGACCGAGCAAAGAGAAACCTGCAGAAACAGATTCAGGCACCTCTCAGTTATTTTTCGTGACACAGTGTGTCTTCGGTCGACCGGGACCCCAGGATGTCGACCGAGCACGATAATTGACTGATTCCAGACAGTGTATGATGTCGACCGAGCAAGGCAGGATGTCGACCGAGCACGGGAACCAGAGTTGCACAGAAACAGAAGTCTTGCACGAAAATTCAGCACTCTTATCTAATTTGTTTGGGACTCTTTCTAAACGAATTGTAGCCTGTTTTGAATACAATTAAGGGTTACTATAACCTATATAAAGGCATGTATGGGTCGTTCTAAAGATACACCAGAAGAGAGAAAGAAGAGAAGAGAAAAGAGAGAGAGTTTTGGAGAGAATTGAGTGATGTTGCTGTGTGCTGTTGTGCTGCATCTTTCTACAGCAAGTGTGGACGAGGATATGTTCTTGAAGATGATGTTTCGTCCATAAGATAAGTGTCTCTCTGTTTATGTTTAATTTTCAATTTATAAGGGATTGAGAGAGAGAGAATTGTAGAGGGGAAGGGCTGTAGACAGAGTTTATCTTCTATTCTGTTTTTTACATCAAGTTGGTGCTTGGTGTTTGGGGTTTGGTGATCCTATCTGTGGGTGCAGATAATTGTAAAGGGAGTCGGTGCTTCCTAGATAGTTGGTGCTATCTGAAACTAAGGGTTGGTGCTCTTTGTCGTTGGTGCGACTAAATTAGATTCAGATCTGTCCCGGATTGGTGTTCGGACAGTCTTTGAACCGTGGACGTAGCCTTTCGGTGAACCACGTTAAATCTGGTGTCATTGTGTGGTTTGACTTGTTTTGTTGTTGAATTGGACCTGTTTTTAGAAATCACTGATTCACCACCCCCCCCTCTCAGTGATCGCGATATCCAACACTACCAACTTCGAAAGCTTCTTGAGAAGGGTCTTCATTTGGGAGATTATCTTCAGGATCAAGAGGCTGTCGTTTTTCATTTCCTGAGGATGTATCAATAGCAGAGTTGCCATCCTCAGTGATTGTGTTGCATGGAGCATTTTTCGGGAACAAGTCCTGAACAGCATCCAGCAACCTTTCTTCTTCGTTGACTAATTCATCGTCCCAAGCATCAATAGCTGGGAATTTTTCAGTCAGGAAGGGTGTGAACTTTGAAGTCACAGTCTCAGGAGAAGAAACCTGAGAGGGTGTCATCTCAGTGAAAGTCACGTGAGACGAGGTGGCTTCAGAAGATACATTGCTAGGCGTCGCCGGAGTATAAGTGCTCTCATCAGACGATGCTTCGGAAGAGCTATAATCCCGAATTATCACATTACAGGAAGCTCTGATAGGAGACGTTGCCTGATCAGAGTCAGACTCATCCTCGGATGTAAGAGGATCATCTATCCAGCAATTTTCTCCATTTTCAGGAGTTAAGGGAGGATGTACCTTGTGGTCTTCAGGGACTTCAGGCTCTGGGTTGCGAGGAGGCTCGTTGACGCTGTCTTGCTCTTGTTCTAGAGCGAGTCGCTGCAAGATCCTTGCATATTCTTCAAGATCAGGCATAGGAGCCGGATCTTCTTCTTCATCAACTCTTTGTGGCTCAACGTGGTTGATTTCCACTGGAGTAATGAGAGGTGCTGAGTCAGCAGCATTTTCTTGTACAGCCTCTTAGTCTTCTTCATCATCAGACCAGGATCCTTGTGGCTGTAGGGGGTTATACCGGATTACTGGCATAAGATGAGACTCAGGAACCCATTCTTCATCGAAGAGATATTCTCCTGTTTCAAGGGATTCCTCCCACTCATCTGTGTAGTTGGATTCGAATCCATCATCGGTGTCGCTGGACTCGTATCCATCAATGGAGAATCCAACTACCGAATTGCAAGAGTATGATGCCTCCTGCATGGCTTCTTTGAATTGAGGTGGCATGAAATCACTGAGAGTGAATTTTCTTACCCCCTTTGAAGTCTCTGGAAGGGATATTTTTGTTGCCTCCAGTGAAACGGTAGAGGAAGCCTCTGCCTTTTCTTTGACCTCTAGTTTTGGCTGGGTCTTCTCTTGCCGTTTGAGCTTGAGGAGATGCTTCCTAGCCTGCCTTCGCTGTTGAGCTGTAGGCTTTGTTTTCACGACCTCCCAATTTTCATCTTCCAGGAGATCGGGATGTACCCATATCGGTTGTCCGTCTGGTGTCGGGTAAGGAACCAGTTCCTCGGACGCTTGGATTGAGTTTATCACCTTGAAGGAAGTAGTGGTCTTTTTCTTCGGTGATTTTGATGTTTGTCCACATGTCACCATGTTGACGGAGGCAGGCCCATAGTTTTTTGTCAAAGGTGATGACTCCGTTTTTCCCACATCTCGTTTATTTTCTCCCTCACAACGAAGCATTGATTGAGAGGATGTGAGATCATCTGGTGGTATGACAGTACCGAGGATCGTTGGTTTTGCCAACTTCTCCCGGTCTTTTTGGTTCAGGCAAGGTGAGCTTGCCGCTTGCCATAAGAGCCCCGAAGATTTCATCAACATCTTCATCAAACGGGTATTTCTTCTCTACTCATTCTTTGAAGGCATCTGAGAGTTCAGGTCCCTTACCAGCAACTTTATTTTCAGCTTTCTTTGGTGGCTAAGAAGCTGACTTGGTCCTGCACATTGAGGACCTCTTTTTTCTTTGGTTTAGAGGTTGCAATGGCGGTGGCTCTTTTCTTGATGATTTCTGACTGTTGAGGTCTTAATCACCGTTTCGGCTTCCATGAAGCTTCTAGGAGTTCTCCCAGGTTTTTTGATTTGTTGCCGAATGATCATGGAGCGATTCTGGCTCATGTTGTTTCGGCAAATGTCGACTAGCGACGCTTGTGGCAATACATCAGAGCATTTGTATGCCATTGCTTTCCACTTGTGAATGAAGTCATATGTTGATTCATTCTCCCCCTGTTTTAGGCTGCACAGCTGAGCCATAGTAGCGGGGTGATCCCTCACCTTTGAAGTGAGTCAGGAAGCGTGTCTCTAGCATGGCCCAGTTTTGGATTGAGTCTTCCGGCAGAGTGGAGTACCAATCGAAGGCCGTACCTTTTAGGGTACTTGCAAAGAGGTGGATCTTGAGTGCATCTTGATCCGCGATAGCTCCCGTCAGGATCTTGAAGTGGATGACGTGCTGTCTGGCTGATCCTTTCCCCGTATATGTTTGGAGAGTAGGATGCTTGAATTTTGTGGGGAACGGGACCGAGTCCATCCATAAGGGATATGGTGGCTTGATCCCATGCTCCTTGAGTATATCCTCTTCTTTTGATTTGGCGAGGATACTGTCTATGTCCTTTTTGGTAAGGGCGCGTGACTCATTTTCTTCTCCATTTACCCCATCGTCTTGATGATTCGGAGGAGGTTCATTGTTCGCCTGATTTTGGAAGGCGAGGAGAAGGTTTTCCATCAGAGTTTCAATCCTCTGCTGGCCCTGTTCCAACTGCTAGATGAGGGTGATCGATGCTTCTGGAGGTGGATTGCGGGGTGGTGGCTCAGAATTTGTAGCCAAGACATTCATCCTTCGTGATTCGAACGAAGAAACTGTCCTGGTGACTGAGCTGGGGCTCATTCTTTTTGAAGAAGAGCTTGAGGAAGGATCACTCTGCTGTCCTTTGCTTGAAGGAGCAGGGGATTCTTCTAAATGTCTTCTTGTCCTGGAGACGCTCCGGGTCATCGGACGTCGGACATAGATTTTTGTTGCTGATTTTTGGCGCCTTCTGGTTTTTCCAACCATATGGACGGCAGCAACTTGGTTGGGTCTTTCTTTTTCGACCCATTTGGGAGAGACTTGAAGTGTAGGAGGCTGGGTCCTTTGCTTCTCTAGTCTCTTTTGCCGGTATGACGCGCGGCGGCGTATACGACGAGCAATTTGAGCTTCGGTCAGCTCTGGCTGGGCTTTGACGATGAAGGATGTGCTCCCTCTGGCGCAGCAGCCGAGCCTGTCTTCTTTGCAGCTGGGCAAGGACAGGATGCGAACCCTGTCCTTCGCCTGTTGCAGCGAAGCTTTGAATTTTTGGAGTTCGGCCCCTGTAGAGATGAAGGGTCGAACTGCAGGTTTGTAGGCCTTAGCAGGTGCTTGTAGAGGCCTTGTGATGCATGATCTGATTTTGGGCTTGTAGGAACAAGCCGGCTCATGCTGGGATGACTTGGAAGTCAGGTTGGAGATGGGTCTCTCCTCTTTCATGTAAGCAAGAGGGTAGAACTGGTTCTCCTTGAGTGGGGCCAGGAATGCTGGCTTAGTGGATGTTTGGGACCTTCTTTGTTTTGGTGAAGGTCTTGGGGACCAAGTCTTGGGATAGACCTGGTTGCTTGCAGGTCGAGGCTTCGTGGGGGTGCCACGGGCTTCAGGCCTGCTGGTGCTCGCCTTTGGTGTCACGGTAGTGACACGTTGAGAGGCGAGTTTCTGCTTCTTGGAGGGAGCAGTTTGTTCCTCGGGAAGTGGGAATGGTCCCAGCGTCCCAAAGACGATAGTCCGGGGAGTCGAGGTCGACCCGGAGTTCAGAGAGTTGCCGAGGGAGTTGATGCTTCGGCAGCTGATGGGGCGCTTGTAGGTGCGCGCAGTTTGCTTCTGTTGAAGCATGATTTGGTGTTTGTTCTCATTGAAGGTAATGGTAAGCGATGCTGCGGCCATTGTTAGTTTTTTTTCGAAAATTTATGAAACAAGACTAAATCCATTAGTAATCACAAGAATATAATGATCATAAATGGGAAGTTCTATGGTTTCGTCTTTTCAAATTGCTCGAGGGAGATGACCCAAGCAATATGAGGAAGGCAAAATGCCATAGAGGGTACAATTGTTCTGATCGCAGGTATGGTAAGCCCAGAATGAGCGTCCCAGTGACTGCTAGAAGCAATTGTGAACTTAAATTCGACTTATCGAGAAGCAAAGCTTGCTCGAGATAAGAAGAATATAAAGTTTGGAGTTACAGATGTGCCGGTCGCAATACAGTAGACCCTGAAAGGGCGTACTAGTACCGCTAGACACAAATATTTTGAGACCGCATCCATGAGATGGGATTCTCTGTTTTGAAAGGTCAAGATTGGGTTCATCAAAGAGAGCAGATGGTATTCCAATCTGAACACGGGCTCAGCGATTTCCGCGAGCGCCGGTGCTCAGAAAGAAATGAACCATAATTTCTCGAATCTGAATCTAAAAATGACGAGTTTTTTTTGAAAGGCCAATATCGGGTTTATCAAAGAGAGCAAAAGGCACTCCAATCTGAACACAGGCTCAACGATTTCCGCGAGCGCCAGTGCTCAGAAAGGAGAAAACCAAGATTTCTCCAATCTAAACCCAAAATGACGGAAGTTTTTTTTTTTTTTTTTTTGAAGCTTTTGAAGATTTTTTTTTTAAATCTTTTTTTTTTATTTTTTTTTTATTTTTTTTTTATTTTTTTATTTTTTTTTAAGATTTTTTTTTTGAAAAAATTTTTTTTTTATTAAAATTTTTTTTTAAAAAAAAAAATTATTTTTTTAAAAAAAATTTATTTAAAAGACGAGAGAGTACACATAGGCCTCCTAACCCGGTCTTATGAAATCTTGATTGATATAATTGCCCCCAGGTAAGGGTAGGATTACTTAATGAACCCGTTTGGAGGACCCTTGCGTAGAACAGTCAAGCTGTCTCCACACTCTGGACAAGGCTTTTCTTTGAATCAACCATGATCAAAGAACACAGTTGGTTTAACCTTAGTGGTCTATGTCTTTTTTTTTTATTTTTTATTTTATATATATATATATATATTTATTTTTAATGAACTCATCGAAGAGAAACATGGCCCAAAACCTTAGTCGAATAGGCTCAACATTTCTGCAAGCGCGATGAACGATAGGAACGGATCAAGGTTTCTCAATTTTGAATCCAAAATGAAAAATCTAATTTTATATATATATATATATATTTTTTATTTTTAATGAACTCATCGAAGAGAAACGATGGCCCAAAACCTTAGTCGAACAGGCTCAACATTTCTGCAAGCGCGATGAACGATAGGAACGGATCAAGGTTTCTCAATTTTGAATCCAAAATGAGAAATCTAATTTTTTTTAATTTTTTTTAGATCTTTAATGAACTCATCAAAGAGAAACGATGGCCCAAAACCTTAGTCGAACAGGCTCAACATTTCTGCAAGCGCGATGAACGATAGGAACGGATCAAGGTTTCTCAATTTTGAATCCAAAATGAGAAATCTAATTTTTTGTTTTCTTTTTTTTTGAAAAGAGAAAGAGCGGAAATAAATTCAAAGAATTAGACATTTCCAAAAAATCTCATCTCATTTTTTTTAGATGCGGAATCCAACATAGGCCACCAATTATAAAGTAGCGAAGGAATCGAGAAAAGAAATATAAGCATAGAGCAAAATATATGATATGCAAATATTTCATTTCTAGCATCGTGTTCTCAAATAAACGTGTCCCACCGGGTGTGCCAGCTTGATGGACCGCGCTCCTGCTCGGTTCTACCGAGGTCGGCAGACGTGGGAGTCCGTTGGGTCCGACACTTTCGTAACCGGGGGCCAGAGGCGCGCATCAACATTTTTGTTGTGTGGGTGTGCCAGATTTTCTATTTTACTTGGAATTGCAAGTGGTGATCCGGAGATCAACTTTCGCAAGTAAAAAAGAAATCAACTTCTTTCAAGTTTTCCATTGCACAGATATTTAAGAAAAGAGACATTTTTCTTGGTTTGCCGTGAAAGGCGATTTTTTGGCATTTATAGCCGATTTTGGCGTTTATAGCCGGTTTCTGGCGTTTATAGTCGATTTTGGCGTTTATAGCCGATTTACAATCCTTATCAATAATGAAAGACAAGAGTTGTGATTTTTGTCTCTTTTGAAAAAATACAAACTACAATGAAAAGCAAGAAAAGGAGGATCTAACTTCTCAGGAGATTGTAGGGGACCCGTTTAGATTGACGGTCGCAAGCCATATGTGGGCTTCGCCATCATCCATGCAGATGAGAACAGAGGATGCTATTGATTCGCTTAGCTTGGCTATAACCTCAGGTTTTTAGAGGACAAAGACCAAAAGGAGGTCCTATGTCCAATAA
Organism: Litsea cubeba; assembly: GCA_012931725.1. Classification (NCBI taxonomy): domain Eukaryota; kingdom Viridiplantae; phylum Streptophyta; class Magnoliopsida; order Laurales; family Lauraceae; genus Litsea; species Litsea cubeba. The sequence goes on along the minus strand of CM022944.1, from coordinate 47,895,018 downwards.
AAAACCGAGTAGAGGGGCTGAAAAGCCACATCTAAGCCATTGGAGGCAGAAGGAGAAGGCAAGGACCATGGGGGGGGTACCCCCAAGGGACTTTTGTCACCTTGTAGCGGTGGTCGGTGTAGGATTTCCGCAGAGTTTTCTCTCTTTTCCTTCTCTGAATTTCTGTGCTTTGTCTGTGTCTCTGTCTGTGATTTTTCTTCGATCTCTTTCTTCTTGGAGATCTCTCCTATTTATAGGCTTTTAGGTAGCCATTTAGGAGGGTTTATGGGCTTTTATTGTCATTAAGCCGCATAATGGGAGGAGTTACAGGATTTAAATCTTTATTTTGTAACTCCTTTTTCTTGGCTTCTGATTGGCCGGAGGAGATTGAGGGCATTTAATCGCCTTTAATCGCCATGATGGGAAGAGTTTCATGGGTTAAATGCCATGAATCTCTTGACTTGTAACTCTCGGATGCTTGCTTCTGATTGGTCCATCCAAAGAAATGGATTAATGACTGTAATAAGGCTAGTCAATTAATCGCATTAAGTGGTCGCCGAGCAGTTGAAGAGTCGCGGGCCGTGCCGCGTCTTTTGGGATTCTTCTGGTAATGATCATCGATGGATCTTCATGTAGATCGACATCGGATGACCATGTGACTTCAGGTGTTGGTTGCCAACAGTGGGTCAGTGCCATCTGTCCTGTCGATTTCTCGATCGGTCGGGTAGAAAGCACACTTTTTTTGGTTGACTGGGTGACGATCAATGTTGTTTTCGATACTTTTGATGATTGACTCGTGTTTTTGACGGATGTCAGAGGATTCGGTGTCTCAAAAGTATGAGTTTTGGAAACTACCAGAGGCCGGACGCTTCGAATCGCAAAAAAATGGCGAAAACCGGGGTTTCCGGGGCCTTCCCGGCGAACCCGGGCTCCAGGGTCGCAGGGGCCTGCAACCCTGGGGGGTTTTTTCCCCTTTTTGTCCCGTTTTGTGTCCGTTTTTGCTGTTTTTCGATTCTTTTTTCTTCTGTATTTTTCCTTGACATTTTTGACCATTTATTGGCTTGATTTCCCTGTAGGAAACCTGATGAGAATCCTTGCATTTTATTTTGCAAAGTTTCCAATTTCTTGAGAAAGCCGAAGACTTTGTCGCGCAGAGCTGCCGATTTTCCGTCAGAAGCTGAAACTGGGTCAAACGATGTCGGAATGACCTGAAATTTGGTGTGAAGCCTCCTGAGCAATAAATAAGACCAACCATAGGCTTTTGTTTGAGTTTTGAAGCCGTTGGGGGTCTTATCACCAGTAGACTCGCTTTTGTCGCGATGAAGATGTCGCGGTTTGATGTGCGGTCAACCGATGTCCGATTAACTTGAAATTTGACAAGGAACCCATTGGAGTCATTTTAAGATGATCCATAGGCTCTGTCTTGGAAACCATGGTCCCGGAGAGCTTTGCCGCCGAGAGGCCTAATTTGACTTCCGAGCGTCAAACTATGGTCAAATGTTGTCGAAATGACCTGAAATTTGACGTGCAGCCCCTTGTAAGCATTTTGAAGCCGTCCATGTGCTCTATCTGATGAGTGATGGCCTCAGCGGTTCTTGCTGCTGAGAGGCTTGATTTAGCTGTTCGAGGGTTGATGTAGGGTCAAACGTTGTTGGTTTGACTCGGAACTTGACGTGGAGCCTTTTGGATGTATTTTGAGACCATCCTTCGGCTCTGATTGAAGATTTGGTGTCTCTGATGCTTTCGCCGCCGAGAGCTCCTTTTAGGCTGTCGGAGAAGCGAAGTTTGGCCAAATGATTTTGAAATGGCCCGAAACTTCTTCCTCTTTTGGCTGTCTTGAAGGATCTTGCAGTTTTTGTTTGATTCTGACAAGATTTGATTTTTTGGAAGTTGCATTGCCTATTTATGGCAGGTTGCGACTTCATGTAGCTCTTTAGATCTTGAAGAGGCAAAGTGATATTTTTGGTGTCAACAACAACTTGAACCTAATTTTACCGATAGGCCTTTGAGTACTCCCATCGTATCCAAAGATAGATACAGATGTGTGGCTCAGCTTGCTGGGTGGGATGCCCAACTCTTCGAGAGCCGAAGTGGAGATGAGGTTGAGTGCAGAACCTGGGTCGATCTGAACTCTATGCATAGGTATTTCCTTGATGTACCCTGTGAAGTACAGGGGTCGGTTGTGCCCTGTTTCGCCAAGTAAAAGGTCTTCCTTTGTAAAGGCGATGGTTGCACTGGCTGCCTTTTGAATCGAGAGGCATTCAATGCATGATCCCTCAGTTTTCTTCTTTTCTCCCATTGAGGAAGCATCTGAGTTTTTGATCCGGTAGTCCATTTAATTTGGAGGACTTGCGGGACATGTTTGTCAACATCCTCATTTAGCTTTTGTAGTTCTGAAATGAGATTATCACGAGTGTGCGGAGACATTCGCAATAAATGTAGGATGTGCAGACGTGCATGTATGTGCTTGAAGTGTTCAATCAAGTCATACTTGAAAGCCTCCTTGAGGCCTGCATGTTCATCATTGTTGCCACTAGGGGCGCTTACAATAACTTTTCCCGAAGGATTTAAATATGTAAAGGAAGATTGGTTGTAATTTTTGTGGTAGTCCTGGCCAGAGCGGGTGCCTCTACTAACTTCGAGAGCTTCTTGAGAAGGGTCTTCATTTGGAAGATTATCTTCAGGATCAAGAGGCTGTCGTTTTTCATTTGATGAGGATGTATCTGCAACAGAGTTGCCATCCTCAATGATTGTGTTGCACGGAGCATTTTCCGGGAACAAGTCCTGAACAGCATCCAGCAACCTTTCTTCTTCGTTGACCAATTCATGGTCCCAAGCATCAATAGCTAGGGATTCTTCAGTCAGGAAGGGTGTGAGCTTTGAAGTCACAGTCACAGGAGAAGAAATCTGAGAGGGTGTCATCTCAGTGAAAGTCACGTGAGATGAGGTGGCTCCAGAAGATACATTGCTAGGCGTCGTCGGAGTGTAAATGATCTCGTCAGATGATGCTTCGGAAGAGCTATAATCCTGAATTATCACATTATAGGAAGCTCTAACATGAGACATTCCCTGATCGGAGTCAGACTCATCCTCGGATGTAAGAGGATCGTCAATCCATCAATTTTCTCCATTTTTAGGAGTTAAGGGAGGATGTACCTGATGGTCTTCAGGGACTTCAGGCTCTGGATTGCGAGGAAGCTCGTTGACGCGGTCTTGCTCTTGTTCTAGAGCGAGACGCTGCAAGATCCTTGCATATTCTTCAAGATCAGGCATGGGAGACAAATCTTCTTCTTCATCAGCTCTTTGTGGCACATCATAGTTGATTTCCACTAGAGCAATTATGGGTGCTGGTTCAATAGCATTTTCCTGTACAGCCTCTTGGTCTTCTTCATGATCAGATCCTTGTGGCTGTAGGGGGTTATACCAGATTACTGGCATAAGATGAGTCTCAGGAACCCATTCTTCAACGGAGAGATATTCTCCTGTTTCAAGGGACTCCTCCCACTCGTCGGTGTAGTTGGATTCGAATCCATCATCGGTGTCGCTGGACTCGTATCCATCAATGGAGAATCCAACTACTGAATTGCAAGAGTATGATGCCCCCTGCGTGGCTTCTTTGAATTGCGGTGGCATGAAATCACTAAGAGTGAATTTTCTTACCGCCTTTAAAGTCTCTGAAAGGGACGTTTTTGTTGCCTCCAGTGAAGCGGTAGAAGAAGCCTCTGCCTTGACTTCTTGTTTTGGCTGGGTCTTCTCTTACCGTTTGAACTTGAGGAGATGTTTCCTAGCTTGCCTTCGCTGTTGAGCTGTAGGCTTTGTTTTCACGACCTCCCAATTTTCATCTTCCAGGAGATCGGGATGTACCCATATGGGTTGTCCATCTGGTGTCGGGTAAGGAACCAGTTCTTCGGACGCTTGGATTGTGTTTATCACCTTGAAGGAAGTAGTGATCTTCTTCTTCGGTGATTTTGGTGTTTGTCCACATGACACCATGTTGACGGAGGCAAACCCGTAGTTTTTGTCAAAGGTGATGACTCCGTTTTTCCACATCTCGTTTTTTTTTCTCCCTCACAACGAAGCATTGATTGAGAGGATGCGAGATCATCTGGTGGTATGGACAGTACCGAAGATCGTTGGTTTTGCCAACATCACTCGGTCTTTTGGGTTCAGGCAAGGTGAGCTTGCCACACTACAACAAATGGGATTTTCAACGTCGAAAATATTTGCTACACAACCCAAAGCATCGCAGAAAATAAATTTTTTGCAACATAAAACTAGGCCCGTCGCAACAAGTTAAGTATTTGTGACACAAGACTCCATGCGTCACAAATAGATACTTTCAGCAATGAATATAGTGCGTCGCAAATAAATGTGTCAAAAAATCATTGGCGCCAAATGGTGGTAAAATTATTCGCAGTGCTAGATACTCATTTGCGACACAATCATCTATCATAAATAAGTGTCTCTATTTGCGATGCAATCCCCGCGTCACAAATAATTTTTAGTCCGAGCTATGTCATAGACAAGTTAAGGTTTTTTTGCAACAGTTTCCTTTTTGCGTCGTAAATAATATTTTATTTGCGATGCCGATGCCTTTGCGTCGCAGATAATTATTATTAGCGACCTCCATCATATGGTGTCATAAAAATTTTAAGCTAAAAAAATAACTAATTTCTTCCCTCCGCCACCATTATGGAAAAAAATTTATATATTTATTTGGGACACAATTTTGACGTCGCAAATAATATTTAGTTGCGACAGTATACCTGCTGCATCGCAAATAATGAGTTTTTTTGCGATGTAAATTTAAATGCGTCGGAGATAATAGTTTTATTAGCGACATTATTTTGCAGCGTTATAAAAAAAAAGTCTCCCAATTATTTCCATCTCCCGCCTTTTGTTTTTTTTTTTTTCTTTAATCATCACCCGCCTTTGTTAATATTCTTTCATAAATGGAAGTCTCTTTGGCCTATATGTCTCTGCGCTTCACTCTCTCTTCCGCCTTCTTTAGTTTTGTTGTTTAAGCGGAGAAGTCTTTATGGCCTCCCTCTCTGCGCTTCACTCTCTCTTTCTATCTCTCTGCCCTAAATCCAAACCAAAATCCAAGATCCCGACGATCCTCTACAAGACAATAGAGAAATTGATAAATTCGTCCCAATCTCCTGCAAGGTATATATATGCATTCCTTCTAAATCTCTAAGGTTTTTATTTCCCATACATCCAAACAGGTCCTAACTTTCAATTTCATTCTACTATGTGCGCCTATCTTCTTCAGGTCTTCTTTACATTCATTTCTGGTTTTCGGACTTGCGTCGACATGGCTAGAGGCTGCTACTTGTGGAGGGATATTCATTCGATGTCTTCTTCAAAACAACGCTGATTGAAGAGGTTCTCTTCCTCCTCTTTTTTTTTATCTGTTGAAATTTCTTTCCATGTTTGTATTTTGGATTTTCTTTATTCTGAATTTGAACAATGGAGATCTTGATTTGAATTCTTTTTATTTTACCTTTTGAACTTTGGATTGTTTACTCTAAATTTTCTCTCTTTTTTTATTCTCATTATCTTTCTTTCTTCTTTAGGTTTGCAGTCTTCTATTTGCCCAGTGCTCACATTTTCAACGGACATCTCAGGTACTAATTTTTTTCTCTTTTCTGTAAATGTAGTTGTAAAAGTGTTTCTAGCTGGTGAAAGGCTTTTTTTTTTTTTTTTTTTTTGCAAGGGTTATGTACGCTGTGGTGGTGGTGGTGTGATGATGGCAATGGCCAGATGGAGGGGGGTTGTTTGGGTTGGAGGTTGGGTTTGGTTTGAGTGAGTTTTGAAGGTTGGATTGGAGGTTGGGTATAGATGGGTGTTGAAGTGAGTTTACTAACTTGGAGGTTTCGAAGAATAGGGTTGAGATGATGTTGCAGAATATAGGCCTGGGACTTTTTTTTTAGTTTTTTTTCAGTTCTATTAGTTGTGACAGAGAGTTCCAAATGCTTGTTACAATGTGTTTAAGGTGTTTGACAATATGCCCACATGAGAGTTGAATTTCACATATGGGGTATTGCTGAATTCACCTATTACACTAATTGAAACCAACAAATCCAAGAAAATAAAAAAAAAGGGATTTGGGTCTTTCTAGCCTTTTTTTTCCCATTAATTTTCATTTGTGTCTTCTTTTCTTTTAATTTGGGTTCATGGAAAGGAAACCCATTCTGGGTTGGGCAGTAAGAACCTGATGGCAATGGCTTATTTTTCTCTTATTTCTATTTCACAATTAGCGAACACATTCTATCAATCTGGAGTATTGCAAACACATGGACCTGCCAGCAGTGTACAAGGGAGAGGCCATGTTCTCTGTCTGGATATTGATTTTTTTTTTGTTGAATAAATATATGCATGGATAAGAAGATATCAAATATTGCTTTTTGGGTTCTTAAGGCTTACTCTGCCAAGATGTCAAGACTCAAGATGTCACAAGAGTCAAGAGCCCTTTTTAAAACTAGTGTTCAAATTGACAACACTACCTGTGGAAGAGCTGGATTGCAGATTCCCTGGAGAATTTTTGCAATGAATGTACCACATAAGAAGAGCTGGTTTAAATAGTATTTGTAAATTATCAGAAGATAAAAATACTCTTGAAAAGTTTAATTTCTCTTCCATGTCAAAAGTAGTATCGAACATGTGCAAAACTCAACTCCACCTGTACCCCAAGCTGTATCACACTTGTGTTACACCTTCAGCTAAGAAATTGCCTCAAAATGAACACAGCAAAGCAACTTGAAAATATAATATACAAAACAAACTTGCAGAAGCAAGTAATATATAGCAGTAGCACTAGAAGGATAATTTTCACCAAATATTCCCAATATCAGCAAATAAAACAAAAGGATTGTAGAACCATTTCAGAGAGTTTCAGGAAATGATGTCAACTTTCTAGTCATTTCTATCAAAGGTTGTGGATTACTGGGTTGTATGTGTATCACAATTTGCTACTAGACATGTCTAGCTGTTTTACCTGTTCTTTATTGGTCTAGTTCTCTTACTTCTCCTTCTCCTTCCCTTTATAAGTTTTACTTACAAAGAGAACTAGAAAATATCTCCATGCTATCCTAAAGCCATATGGGTTCCTGTTCTAGAGTAAACAAGTGAATAAATTGCATGTGAATGGTTTGATAGAAAATTGTAATGATAGAGTTGAGTAGTTGTCATTTCCTAGAAGGGATTCACTGGCCATATTTCACCAAAAAGATCATATGCGTGAGTCCTATTGTAAGATCCCGACCCCCGGTTCTTTTGTTTAGTATGGTTTTAATCATGGTTTGGCTTTTTAAGCGAGATTTGATTTAGTTTGATCTTGTTTTTGAGTTTGACTAGATTTTTCCTTAGTCTTTGAGATTTTGTAGACCGTTGACTTTGGTTTGACCCGGTCCATATGATTTGTATTTTTATGAGAAATTACTTTTCATTTCTAAAAATTCTGGATTTGACGTATTTTGACTCATTTGATGAAGTTTAACAACTTTCATGTTTTGACCATTTTGATTTGATGCTCAAAAATCGCGTTTTTCGAGGAAAATGGGCAAAACTGACTTTTCACCCTAAATCTGTCCATGAATTTCGAAAATTTCAGAAATTGGGGAAAATATACTTTTTGGAAACTAGATATTTCGCTGATCGTTTTTGTCTTCTTCGTCGTTTTCGTTCGGGGCCCGCAAATGTGAGTTTCAGCCTTGTGAAGATTGGGGCCCCAAGACCCATCTTATAAGAAAGGAACCCCTCTTCTTCTCCTTCATTTCGTTTCCAGCAAGAGTGGGGAGGGTTTTTCCCTCTCTTCCCTCCACTCTTTCTCTCTCTTCTGAATCACCTATCTCATGGAGATTTTGTGGAGGATTGATCTCCTAGGGCTCTTCTCCTCCCTCTTTGCTTCCCAAAGACCCCATTTTCAAGATTTTCGGGATAGAGCAAGGCTCTCATCTAAGCTCTTCTTCTTTGTTTGGATTTCTCAAGGTTAGCAATGGTTTTCTTTTCTTGAGATTCTTGTTTTCCTCTCCATTTCGAGTGTTTTAATCCCATATGCAATGGGTTTTCATGAAGATTGGAAAATGGATTGGTTTTCTAGGGTTTCTTTTGAGCTATTTTGGGGGTTTTGTGATTTGGAGCTTGAGGCTATAAGAGGACCATCATAGAGTGTTTTGCATCTTCTTTTAGACTTGAGGCAAGTGAATACTCCACTTAATATGATGATTTCATGTTTAAGTTTCATTTCATGTTTTCTTCCTATGTTACTATCTCTTCATGACTCATAGATTTGTTTTGGACAAATGGAGAAATGTTATGCTTAATTTCCTCTTATGTCATTGCTTTACAATGTGTTGAAAGTTGGTTCTCACTTTGATCATTTTGAAACTTAGTTTTATGTTAAGTGTTTGGGTTCAAAAGAAAAAGGGGGAAAACTTTGATTTCAAAGTTGGTATTTGGATCAATTGGAATGATTATGGTTGGAGATTTGATGAGTTGATGGAGTTTAATATATCCCATTGAGGACCTACTCATTGGAGAATGGTTGTAGAAAAGGAGGGAAGAAAGAAAATCAGAAAAAAATGAAGAAGAGTGCAATTCTGCACTCATCCGGACCCAGCCAGAACTGGGTCCGCTCGAGCGACCCAGTGGGCCGCTCGAGCGGCCCAGGTTCTGGAAGGGGTCCGCTCGAGCGGACCCTGGGTCGCTCGAGCGGACCCAGCCCAGTTCTGGGCCCTTTTTCAGGGCCTGGTTTGAGGAACTTTTGGGCCCTTTTTAGGGCCTGGTTTGAGGGACTTTTGGGATAACTTTTGGGCCTGATGCAAGACAGTTTTTGGGCCATATCAGGACCTGATGTTGGGTCATTTTATGGGCCTGTTCAAGTTTGGTTTTGGGGCTGTTTTAAAAACTTGTTGGTGGGCCTGTTTCATGGTTAGTTTGGGCTTGTTTTAAAAACTTGTTTCTTGGACCATTAAGGGTTCAGTTTTGGGGCTGTTTTAAAGTTTGATTTGTGGGCCATTCATGGTTAAGTTTTGTACTGATTTAAAAATCTATTTGTGGGCCATTCAAGGTTAGCTTTGGGCTGTTTTAAAACCTGATATTGGGCCTGTTCAAGGCCAGCTTTTAAACCATTTTAAGACCTGTTTTTATGGGCCTGTTCAAGGTTAGTTATGGGCTGTTTTTAAGGACTGTTTGGGCTATGTTTAAAGGACTGTTTTGGACTAAATGAGTAGATTGTTTTGGACTCGGTTTAAGGCCAACTATGGTCCTGTTTTAAAGAGTTTGGATTTACTTGTGATGCTTGGAATTTGTGAAATAGGAATGGGACCAATGAGAGAATGAACGTATGTAAAATTATCCGGGAATCGTTTGAGTCTCAATGCGCACTTTATCATTTAAATGTTGGGGATTTTCATTGGCATCAAACTCACTCCTTAATGATCAATGTTTAAAGGATAGTTGTGTATTGAGATGGTTCCTTGGTAAGTCATTAAGTCATTCTACATAATTTCCATTCCATTTCAAGTTAGAGAATGTATTTGTACTTGTATTTGTATCCTTTGGTAAACTAATTCAAATAGCATCGGTGATTTATTATAAAATCATGGGGTCTTCCAGATTCGAAAGGATTGGTCGTATGATTTTATACAAATCACTTTGATGTGTATTTGAGCGGTTTACCATGGATATTCGTATGTTTTCTCCGAATTGATTTGAAAGGAGATTGGAGTGGTTTATCACATTCGGGATTTCTTCGATGAGACTATTATTTTGTTAAGATTAGTATTTTGAAAATGAAACCTCGAGGCAAGACGGGGCCAGAGCTATGTGGTGTGAGCCCCTGAGCCAAAGGGATTAGTATTATGGTTTGATTCGTATCGGTTCGAGTTTTGAAAACTAAAGGCACCACTAGGCTTAGGTCACCTTGTCGGGCTGATCACCCGGCTTGGGATCTTTAATTTGTTCGCCAGCTGCAGCTTGGATTCTGTCTGTACCGACCATGGCAACGGTTTTATCTGCCGGTCCCATTTGTATGGCTACGGTTCTGATTTTTGATCTGCCGGTCCCATTTGTATGGCTACGGTTCTGATCCTATTTTTAGTACCACGTTCAGTGGCTACGTTCTGTCTGCTCTTATTACTTCGGTAATAGGAGGATTTAGCTATTTGTGGTCGCCAAGGTTTTATCTGCATATTACCTTATTTTATGATTCTTGTGGGTTATGCTTTTTATGTTTTGATTTGGTTAATGTATACGATATCGATCATTTATCATATTGTCGCTATTATTCAGGATTTGAAAGGTATTTCCAACCATTAAATGCTTTATGCGGGCTACTATCTTTCGAAACATTCGTACTTCTGAGATTGTTCTTTTATTGCTTTGATACTTATGTTCGGTCTTTCGATCGTTTTCTCGCGATTTATTGTTATTATTGTTTAGACTCTATATTTGGTTTTACGATGATTTCGTCAGGTTTTATGTATGTCCTTTTGTTTCATATTACTTGATTATTTGCTTGCCAGACCGTCGTGTCTGACCCTTATTTGTTTGGTGCCAGATTCCGCTCTTTTTGTTTTAAGTATTTGATCAGAGGAGGCGGTGGACCGCCGGTCTGACGTGAGAGGCTGCCCGTTGATATCATTTAGATGTCAAGTTTGGCACCGGAGTTCGTATCTAACATTGAGGGTAGTATTTCTTTTAGTTGGATATATTGTTGTATGGCTTTATTAGCCTTTTTATTGGGTTTGTAATAAGACATTTGTTAATTGAAATTTGAATATGTGGGAAATAATAGATTTGTTACTACCAGCTCAGTGTTCTATGATTTACAATTTATGCCAGTCTGTTTATTTGATGGCTTTATGGAATGGTTTGCGTGCGACACGGAACCCGATGGCCACGGATTCCGGGTCGTAACACCATGTGTAGCTTCCGCGAAAATATACTCTGATTGTGATGGAATGTGATTATCCTCATTCACGCGGATCTTGGGAAACATAACAAAAAGTTTCAAATTATCCCAAAATTTCGCACTCCGGGATCGGTCCACTGCAGGGCCCGATTTCGGGGCGTGAGGGGTTTGGTATCAGAGCTGGTTAGTTTCTAGGAAATAAAATACTCTAGAGACATTAAGACGTGTGGTGAGGATTCGTTAGATTGTGTCGATTTGTTTTCTCGTGTCTTTGTTTCTTTGGATTTGAGTCGGCTTTTCTTTTAGTTCGGGAGATTTTGCTTGTCTTTTCTTTTAGTTCTGTTGTTAGGAGATTTGGATGACCAAATTTCCTCCTTAGTGGTGGAGAATTTAAAGTCTCCATACTCTTGTTCAGTGTCTTTTGTCTGTGCTTGTGTCGGAGACTGAGAACCCTCTGGACTTGGTATGTTGTTTTCGGAGAACATCAGCAGACTTTCAGCCTTCAGCATCTTCAATGTGATTATTGAGAGAAGACTTGTGCGTTTGCCCGTCAGAGTTGGACTCGAGCAGTAGTTGAAGATCCCCTTTCAGCTAATCAAGGATTGTCATGCAGCGTACTAAGGTAAGTAAATGTGGATTTTGGGTGAACTCGGACTATCTTTCCAGATGAAGGACTGCAGGAGACACATTAGTTGTCGATTTTTATGAAGGGAGAAGTGATTCTTAATTAGTAAGACTAGAAGTTAGTGCCAGAAACTCAGGGACTTCCCAGATTCGATGATCCTTGTCATAATTTTGGTCGAGAATTTCTGTAACTTGCAGCTTAGTCGGTGAAGTTGGTTCAGCAGAGATAATATCAAGTGGATGGTTAGTTGTAGTCAAGGTAAATTTCGGTGGCAAAGGAAACGTTGTGGGCTGTACCGACTTATAGGGTATTGGATTGGACAACGTGCAGATGCAAGTGTATACCTCAGCTATGGCGATGTCCCTTTTCTTAATAAGAATGATTTTCGTGATGTTTTCATCTTTGTTATAATTTTTCATTAATATCTATGATTTATCCTTGTAGTGTTTAAAAATGGATTTATGTTTCTTCTTTAAGGCTTATTTTGAAATAAACTATGTTATTATACTCTTTTGATGAGTCATATGATTTTGTTTTCATAAGGTTTTGTGTTTTGAATTTTTGTTTAATCTCCTTAAGATATTATTTTACAACGATCTTGGAATTTTACTCTTATTTTAATTTTCTTAAATGTTGACATCTACATTTCAAAACCTTGACGAATTCAAAATTTTGTATATGTTTGGTTGGAAATGGATTTCAATGAAAATTAATGTATGGTCATACCACATGAATTTGACTTATTTTTGAAATCCTAATTTGAGATTGTTGGGTATTTCAATGATTTGTTGGGTTGTGAAAATATGAGTTTCAAAACGAATAATGTTGTTTCATGTTCAAACTTTGATAAATTTTATTTATTAAGCCTTATTTGATGATTTGGAAGTTCAATTTCCATTATGTTTTAAAATGATGAAATTCGACTAAATAATTATTTTAGTCATCATGTTTAAGATTTGTTTTGCATCGAGTGGAATGAGTGGTATTAGCCTATGGTTGGAGTTTGGAAGTGTAAGAATTGAAGGGTTGATGGATGTCAGGAAATACATTGATTCAGTTGGAGATAAAGTTGGATTTGTGAGAGAGTAAACATCATTCAAGACTTGGATTGAAAGTTTCAGTTCTTCAGGGATTGACATCAGATTAGTAGATGTGTTTTATTGATGACACAGTACCAGGGAAGAGATCAAGAGCAGCAGGTAGATAGAATCCGATGTGGACACGAATTCAGAGTACATCACAGAAAGATTAGAATTTGGAATTTGTGATTTCAGAATGAAGAAGGAATGACGATATTCTTGGAAGCCAGGAGTTGAATGGTACAGTGTAAGTAGGTATATGGAATTTCAGAATTTTTGGGGCGACAATTTTTCAGTGAAAACATGTCTACGATCACACCTTCATGTAAGCATCGGGAACGCCGTGTACAACTTTGAAGGACTTAAGGCACAGAATTCCAAGCTGATAGAAAGAGGCAGAATTTGCAGTTCTTGGACCGACAGTGACTAACAAGGTGAGTAAAAGAAATGATTCAGTGCAGGAACGACAGATGACATCAAGGATACTTAGGAGTGTTGGGCACCAGTTTGGTCAGAGAAGTTTGTTTCCGAGCAGATATGTAGAATAGTTCGAAGCCTTCAACCGAATCAGAGTGTGGTTGACCGTGCATCTCAACGTCGGGTTTGATCAGAGAGTCTCTCAGTTACCGAGGTCTAGCATAGGGTGTCAGTGTTTTCGTTTGTCTTTTGGGTTTTTAATTTTGATTTGGTTTAGACCATTTGGAGGACCAAATGGATTCTAAGGGGGGGAGGATGTAAGATCCCGACCCCCGGTTCTTTTGTTTAGTATGGTTTTAATCATGGTTTGGCTTTTTAAGCGAGATTTGATTTAGTTTGATCTTGTTTTTGAGTTTGACTAGATTTTTCCTTAGTCTTTGAGATTTTGTAGACCGTTGACTTTGGTTTGACCCGGTCCATATGATTTGTATTTTTATGAGAAATTACTTTTCATTTCTAAAAATTCTGGATTTGACGTATTTTGACTCATTTGATGAAGTTTAACAACTTTCATGTTTTGACCATTTTGATTTGATGCTCAAAAATTGCGTTTTTCGAGGAAAATGGGCAAAACTGACTTTTCACCCTAAATCTGTCCATGAATTTCGAAAATTTCAGAAATTGGGGAAAATATACTTTTTGGAAACTAGATATTTCGCTGATCGTTTTTGTCTTCTTCGTCGTTTTCGTTCGGGGCCCGCAAATGTGAGTTTCAGCCTTGTGAAGATTGGGGCCCACAAGACCCATCTTATAAGAAGGGAACCCCTCTTCTTCTCCTTCATTTCGTTTCCAGCAAGAGTGGGGAGGGTTTTTCCCTCTCTTCCCTCCACTCTTTCTCTCTCTTCTGAATCACCTATCTCATGGAGATTTTGTGGAGGATTGATCTCCTAGGGCTCTTCTCCTCCCTCTTTGCTTCCCAAAGACCCCATTTTCAAGATTTTCGGGATAGAGCAAGGCTCTCATCTAAGCTCTTCTTCTTTGTTTGGATTTCTCAAGGTTAGCAATGGTTTTCTTTTCTTGAGATTCTTGTTTTCCTCTCCATTTCGAGTGTTTTAATCCCATATGCAATGGGTTTTCATGAAGATTGGAAAATGGATTGGTTTTCTAGGGTTTCTTTTGAGCTATTTTGGGGGTTTTGTGATTTGGAGCTTGAGGCTATAAGAGGACCATCATAGAGTGTTTTGCATCTTCTTTTAGACTTGAGGCAAGTGAATACTCCACTTAATATGATGATTTCATGTTTAAGTTTCATTTCATGTTTTCTTCCTATGTTACTATCTCTTCATGACTCATAGATTTGTTTTGGACAAATGGAGAAATGTTATGCTTAATTTCCTCTTATGTCATTGCTTTACAATGTGTTGAAAGTTGGTTCTCACTTTGATCATTTTGAAACTTAGTTTTATGTTAAGTGTTTGGGTTCAAAAGAAAAAGGGGAAAAACTTTGATTTCAAAGTTGGTATTTGGATCAATTGGAATGATTATGGTTGGAGATTTGATGAGTTGATGGAGTTTAATATATCCCATTGAGGACCTACTCATTGGAGAATGGTTGTAGAAAAGGAGGGAAGAAAGAAAATCAGAAAAAAATGAAGAAGAGTGCAATTCCGCACTCATCCGGACCCAGCCAGAACTGGGTCCGCTCGAGCGACCCAGTGGGCCGCTCGAGCGGCCCCGGTTCTGGAAGGGGTCCGCTCGAGCGGACCCTGGGTCGCTCGAGCGGACCCAGCCCAGTTCTGGGCCCTTTTTCAGGGCCTGGTTTGAGGAACTTTTGGGCCCTTTTCAGGGCCTGGTTTGAGGGACTTTTGGGATAACTTTTGGGCCTGATGCAAGACAGTTTTTGGGCCATATCAAGACCTGATGTTGGGTCATTTTATGGGCCTGTTCAAGTTTGGTTTTGGGGCTGTTTTAAAAACTTGTTGGTGGGCCTGTTTCATGGTTAGTTTGGGCTTGTTTTAAAAACTTGTTTCTTGGACCATTAAGGGTTCAGTTTTGGGGCTGTTTTAAAGTTTGATTTGTGGGCCATTCAAGGTTAAGTTTTGTACTGATTTAAAAATCTGTTTGTGGGCCATTCAAGGTTAGCTTTGGGCTGTTTTAAAACATGATATTGGGCCTGTTCAAGGCCAGCTTTTAAACCATTTTAAGACCTGTTTTTATGGGCCTGTTCAAGGTTAGTTATGGGCTGTTTTTAAGGACTGTTTGGGCTATGTTTAAAGGACTGTTTTGGACTAAATGAGTAGATTGTTTTGGACTCGGTTTAAGGCCAACTATGGTCCTGTTTTAAAGAGTTTGGATTTACTTGTGATGCTTGGAATTTGTGAAATGGGAATGGGACCAATGAGAGAATGAACGTATGTAAAATTATCCGGGAATCGTTTGAGTCTCAATGCGCACTTTATCATTTAAATGTTGGGGATTTTCATTGGCATCAAACTCACTCCTTAATGATCAATGTTTAAAGGATAGTTGTGCATTGAGATGGTTCCTTGGTAAGTCATTAAGTCATTCTACATAATTTCCATTCCATTTCAAGTTAGAGAATGTATTTGTACTTGTATTTGTATCCTTTGGTAAACTAATTCAAATAGCATCGGTGATTTATTATAAAATCATGGGGTCTTCCAGATTCGAAAGGATTGGTCGTATGATTTTATACAAATCACTTTGATGTGTATTTGAGCGGTTTACCATGGATATTCGTATGTTTTCTCCGAATTGATTTGAAAGGAGATTGGAGTGGTTTATCACATTCGGGATTTCTTCGATGAGACTATTCTTTTGTTAAGATTAGTATTTTGAAAATGAAACCTCGAGGCAAGACGGGGCCAGAGCTATGTGGTGTGAGCCCCTGAGCCAAAGGGATTAGTATTATGGTTTGATTCGTATCGGTTCGAGTTTTGAAAACTAAAGGCACCACTG
Organism: Litsea cubeba; assembly: GCA_012931725.1. Lineage (NCBI taxonomy): Eukaryota > Viridiplantae > Streptophyta > Magnoliopsida > Laurales > Lauraceae > Litsea > Litsea cubeba. The sequence continues at coordinate 47,879,021 of CM022944.1, read as the reverse complement.
GGCTTAGGTCACCTTGTCGGGCTGATCACCCGGCTTGGGATCTTTAATTTGTTCGCCAGCTGCAGCTTGGATTCTGTCTGTACCGACCATGGCAACGGTTTTATCTGCCGGTCCCATTTGTATGGCTACGGTTCTGATTTTTGATCTGCCGGTCCCATCTGTATGGCTACGGTTCTGATCCTATTTTTAGTACCACGTTCAGTGGCTACGTTCTGTCTGCTCTTATTACTTCGGTAATAGGAGGATTTAGCTATTTGTGGTCGCCAAGGTTTTATCTGCATATTACCTTATTTTATGATTCTTGTGGGTTATGCTTTTTATGTTTTGATTTGGTTAATGTATACGATATCGATCATTTATCATATTGTCGCTATTATTCAGGATTTGAAAGGTATTTCCAACCATTAAATGCTTTATGCGGGCTATTATCTTTCGAAACATTCGTACTTCTGAGATTGTTCTTTTATTGCTTTGATACTTATGTTCGGTCTTTCGATCGTTTTCTCGCGATTTATTGTTATTATTGTTTAGACTCTATATTTGGTTTTACGATGATTTCGTCAGGTTTTATGTATGTCCTTTTGTTTCATATTACTTGATTATTTGCTTGCCAGACCGTCGTGTCTGACCCTTATTTGTTTGGTGCCAGATTCCGCTCTTTTTGTTTTTAGGTATTTGATCAGAGGAGGCGGTGGGACCGCCGGTCTGACGTGAGAGGCTGCCCGTTGATATCATTTAGATGTCAAGTTTGGCACCGGAGTTCGTATCTAACATTGAGGGTAGTATTTCTTTTAGTTGGATATATTGTTGTATGGCTTTATTAGCCTTTTTATTGGGTTTGTAATTAAGACATTTGTTAATTGAAATTTGAATATGTGGGAAATAATAGATTTGTTACTACCAGCTCAGTGTTCTATGATTTACAATTTATGCCAGTCTGTTTATTTGATGGCTTTATGGAATTGGTTGCGTGCGACACGGAACCCGATGGCCACGGATTCCGGGTCGTAACACCATGTGTAGCTTCCGCGAAAATATACTCTGATTGTGATGGAATGTGATTATCCTCATTCACGCGGATCTTGGGAAACATAACAAAAAGTTTCAAATTATCCCAAAATTTCGCACTCCGGGATCGGTCCACTGCAGGGCCCGGTTTCGGGGCGTGACACCTATAATCCTAACAGTAGGATTTATTTGGTGAGAATAGGAGTTTTTTGCCAAGGATGCAGCTTTGGTGTGGATAGTGGATACAGGATCCCACATGTTCCAGAATGCAGTAGCATTTATTTGCCCAACCTTTATCTGGGCTTAAGATAAATCAGGAACTTAATTAGCAAGTTGCAGCACAGACCCAGAAAGGTCCCTTCTAGAGCTTGACTCAAACAAGGCCTCTGCAGACCCAGTGAGTTCCAAAGCCCGGCCAATACCTGACCAAGATCCAACTCACGTGTGACACAAGCCTTTCAAGAAAGGCACCTAATTATTCTTTTTAGTGAGTTTTCTGTGACATTTTTGAAGTGGGTGAGTACATAGTTCGGTCTCCATGAGTCAGAAACCTTAAACTATAGAGAGTAAGACCATGATAATACTCAAACCTTTTCCATTGAACATTGTATTTCAGATTCAACTTAGGCCTACATGAGTCTTAAGATTTTAACCATGGTGCAAGAGCCGCCGGATGATACTTAAACTCTTGCCATTGAGCATCTTATTTCAGATTCAATTCAGGGAATTCATGGCTCTCAATCAGTTGGGAGATCTTGAAAGAAGGCAAGTGAAAATTGCCAATGCAATTTCCTTAAATATAACACATTTAATTGTAAGAGATAAGGTTGTGGATTTTGGTTTGCCTGTCATGGAAAAGATTTGGAAGAAGTTCTTTAAGATTGGCAAAATTATGGAGTTTTCTATTAATAGCAAGGAAGTACTCTGGAAAATGTTCAGACAATTTGCTGAATGGAAAAAAGTGGAGAGGTGACTATTCATCCAATGAAGTATCCACTCATTGGGATGATTTGGAAAGTGATGACAGATGACTTTGAGTGGTGGTGGAACTTAGTGATTTGTTTGGTTTTTGGGAGCTGGGGTACTCTCTGTTTGGAGGGGTGGAGGAGGAAATTTGGTTGTTTTTGGGTTCTTAAGGCTTACTCTGTTTTGATTAGCATGAAAAACCAGTTTGGACATGCGAAAGATCCACGCCGTCCATCAGCTGGGATACACTGTACGGTTGCACTGGGCCAGGGTGATGGACGGTTGGGAGAATAGTGGGTCATTTGAGGCTGATTCAAGTTTCCAAGTAATACGTTTTTGTGGGGTTGTTTTCGGTTTGGAGGGGATGTATTTGGTTTGGTAGTTAATGTGTTAAAAAGTATTTCCTCTGCCTACTTGAACAAATGGTGAGGCATCTCCCAGTCCACAGATGCAACTAGGATCGATCTTTGAGTCTTTTGAATATGGGCTTGGGTAGTGACAGTGTGAGTATAAACCAAAGCCAAATATATATATATATATATATATATAGAGAGAGAGAGAGAGAGAGTATATACCAAAGCCAAAAATACAAAGACAGAGAGAGAGGTACAGGTCCAAGTATAAATTGAGTCTAACCCATCAGCAACAACTGGTAAATTGTTGTAAATACTGAATCAATGACTGATCACTTTATTTAAAAGGAGTCAACAGAAATACAAGCCCTCTAGCCCAAAGAGACCCAAAAGCCCAGGTCATTTTGAGATTCGCTTTAAAACACAATGGAATCCTACCCAATTGCTCTGATATGTCAGGTCTCCCCTTGGGGGAATCTTATCACTAAAATTTACAGGCCTATTATGTATCTATCTCATCATCCATATATACTCTTAATAACCAAAAATTATAGCAAGTCTGTTTGTCTGCTTGGAAACCTGAAATTTGAATTATGTTCGCTAGTGCTGTCCAGCAAATAGTTTTTGAACCCTCAACAAATGAGCATGTATTTCATTACCACATGACATCTTTCTTATGATCTTAGGGGGAGGATTAACTAGTTTCATGTTTCCATATCCTTAGAGAAGCTAATGTAGATGCCCATTTGCTTACTAAACAAGGGTGTGGAGAGAGATTCACTTATGGAACCAGCATGCCCTCCAAATCTTTGTATCTTTTATTGCCTTTGAACATTATGAATACTGCCACTAATTCTTTTCATTTTAAATTATAAAAGAAAGAAACTCCTAATCTTTCAAAAGTTGGTGTTTTTGCTATTTTCGTTGGAACTATTTCTATGTACTTTTGCTTCTGGTTTTGACAACAGGAGGGATGCAAACGAGTGCACAGGAACAGGATGCTTCAATATTTGATTCGACGATTGAGCCAGAGGCACATAACGTTGGTAAGATCAATACTAGTAGTTATATATTTTATAAAATTATTAAATGTCATGTATTTTTTTATTAATGATTTTATTTTTCCTTTTAGCTTCGACCTCCACTAGAAGAGGACGTGGGAGGTCAAAAAATATCTCCCTTACCAAGCTTATTAAGGATACAGGTCAAAAGCTAAGGATTGAAATCCCTGAAGGGCTGTCTAGACCAGTTGGCAAGTATGCAAAGCAATTTAAGACTGAAGTTGGCATAATTTGTCAAACGTATGCTCCTATTGCGTATTCCATCTGGCCAAAAGTTAAACAGGAACATAGGCAAATATTTTATGATCGCATTTTAGTAATTCAGTCCTCAAAATTTATAAAGCGTGATGCTCCAATCGGTAGGATAGAATTGTGGCATAAGACACACCATAGTCAAGAGAAGGGTTGGTCTACTCCCGATTGTTAGTTGCTCTATGTAGGGACACTTTTTTTAAAGTTTCATCTAATTACTCATTTCTTTTGTTCTTCAGTTTTTCTATACGACTAAATATTTATGTGAATTTTTTTCTTTTGTGGGAGAAAATGACTATACTCCAGTCGCAGCCAACATAAGAGGATTCACCCCCATTGACACATGATGAGATATGCAAACGAGTGTTGGGTACAAGGCCCTGATATGTCCGAGGTCTTGGGCATGGCGTTGTGCCCCCTCCATCCTCTTCAATAGGTCTTCACAATAATTAGCGGGTGGAAGAGCTTACTAAGAGGGCCATGGCAGCTGAAAGACAAGCTCAAGAGTTGGCTGAGCAGTTGCAGCGGATGGAAGCTCAGATGGAGGCTCATATGGAGGGTCAGATGGCGGGTCAAAAATAACAAATGGAGATTGAGATGGTGGATCAAAAACAACAAATGGAGGTTCAGACGGTGGGTCAAAAACAACAAATGGAGGCTCAGATGGATGATATGAGATCCTGGCAAAAGAATATGGAGGCTATGATGCAATCTATAATGGCGCAAAAGATGGGCACTCCTCCATGGTAAGACATTTATTCATTGCTTCTAATACATCATCAGATGCATGTTTAGTTCAAATAGAAGGCAAATGAAATTGGATAAAATTTCATCTTACATTATGAGATATCAGGTGCTTCATTTTCTTAGTTGCAGTTACCATGTTGAATCTCTTTTCACAAATGTCACACACCCGAAAGGCATATATAGTGAAGAAATGTTTAAAATGAGAAATAAGTAGCCGTATCATCAAATCAATCTGATTTTTTCCATGCCCCATATACATCAAGGGCCATGATTTAAATGATATGGATTGATGTACATGTGGTGACTTTGTGCATAGGCTACAATCAACATGAACAGATAAGATTTCAACTTGAGATCTCAAATTTCAGTTTTAACAACTATCTTGTTTTATAGATTTTAACATCTACCTTGTTTTATTTATTACAGATCGAAATGGGAGATGAAGAGAAAATAAGAACAAGCAACATTTTTTGGACAGGCTTGGATGGCGCAGATCAATTTGAGGATGCTATATTTTATCGTGGAAATTGTTAGTTGATTTTCCGTGATACATATTGAAGACCGCCTTTTAGTTATTGTTTCTATGTTATATTGAGACCAACTATTGTATAGATTTATGTTTAACAGAATTTTATCAATATCTTCAGTAATAATTTGCGATGAGGACAACTGTTTCATTTCATTCAAATTCAATTAATTAATTTAGTTTATGTTTTTACATCGATGGAGTGTTATTTTCATACCTGAATTGCTACTTAGAGATATATGATTGTGATGACCTAAGGATGACTTTGCATTAAAGATTTGTGAATGGATGGATTGTGAATGGATGATGAGATTATATTTGTATTGATTGAGAATCAAAACAGGGAAAAAATATATTTTTTGAAATATTAAAAAATATATTTTTTCTGAAAAATTATTATTTGTGGCACTTTTATTGCGATGCAAATAATCAAATGTAACAAGATGAAGATTATTTATGACACCACGAAGTGTTACAAAAAAAGATTATTTGCAACTTTATAAGAGCGTCGCCTTTAATGATTTATTAACGACTTTTTTGAATCGTCGCAAATATAAATTATTGGCGATGCAATTTTGCCGTTGCAAATAAATCATTACCTGTGACGCTTATAATACGTCGCAATTGTTACATAATTAGCAACTCTTTGAAACTGTCGCAATTGATACGTAATTAGCAACTCTTTTGAACCGTTGTAAATACTCTCTCCTATTGCTATGTTGTTGTCCTTATCGTCGCTAATTTTTCTGTGACCCCATTATTTGTGACCCTTAATTTTTTGCGTCGCAATTGCCTATTGCGACGCTTTTTATATTATTTGCGACTCTTTTTTGGCGTAGCAAAAAAGCTAAATTGTAGTAGTGCCATACTGCCATTTGCCACAAGAGCCTCGAAGATTTCATCAACATCTTCATCGAACGGGTATTTCTTTTCTACTCGTTCTTTGAAGGCATCAGAGAGTTCGGGTCTCTTACCAGTAGCTTTGTTTTCAGCTTTCTTTGGTGGCTGAGGAGCTGACTTGGTTTGCACATTGAGGACCTCTTTCTTCTTTGTTTTTGAAGTTGCAATGGTGGTTGGCTCTTTTCTTGATGATTTTTTTACTGTTGAGGTCTTTACTCACTGTTTCAGCTTCCATGGAAGCTTCTAGGAGTTCTCCCAGGTTCTTTGATTTATTGCCGATGATCATGGAGCGGATTCTAGCTCTCATGTTGTTTCGGCAAATGTCGACTAGCGACGCTTGTGGCAATACATCAGAACATTTGTATGCCATTGCTTTCCACTTGTGAATGAAGTCGTATGTTGACTCATTATCCCTCTATTTTAGGCTGCACAGCTGAGCCATAGTAGCGGGATGATCCTCACCTTTGAAGTGAGTCAGGAAGCGTGTCTCTAGCATGACCCAATTTTGGATGGAGTCCTCCGGCAAAGTGGAGTACCAGTCGAAGCCCGTACCTTTTAGGGTACTTGCAAAGAGGCAGATCTTGAGTGCATCTTGATCCACGATAGCTCCCGTCAAGATCTTAAAGTGGATGACGTGCTGTCTGGCTGATCCTTTTCCCGTATACGTTTGAGAGTAGGATGCTTGAATTTTGTAGGGAACGGGATCGAGTCCATCCATAAGGGATATGGTGGCTTGATCCCATGCTCCTTGAGTATATCCTCTTCTTTTGCTTTGGCGAGGATACTGTCTACGTCCTTTTTGGTAAGGGCGCGTGACTCATTTTCCTCTCCATTTACCTCGTCATCTTGATGATTCGGAGGAGGTTCATTGTTCGCCTGATTTTGGAAGGCAAAGAGAAGGTTTTCCATCAGAGTTTCAATCCTTTGTTGGCCTTGTTCCAACTGCTGGATGCGTGTGAGCACATCATCTTGAGGTGGATTGTGAGGTGGTGGCTTAGAATTTATAGCCACGACGTTCATCCTTCGGGATTCGAACGAAGAAACTGTCCTGGTGACTGAGTTGGGGCTCATTCTTTTTTATGAAGAGCTTGAGGAAGGATCACTCGCCGTCCTTTGCTTGAAGGAGCAGGGGATTCTTCTGAATGTCTTCTTGTCCTGGAGACGCTGTGGGTCACCGGACATCGGACATGGATTTTTGTTGTTGACTTTTGGCGTCTTCTGGTTTTTCCAACCATATGGACAGCAGCAACTTGGTTGGGTCTTTCCTTTTCGACCTATTTAGGAGAGACTTGAAGTGTAGGAGGCTGGGTCCTTTGTTTCTCTAGTCTCTTTTGTCAATACGTCGCGCGGCGGCGTATACGACGAGCAATTTGAGCTTCGATCAGCTATGGCTGGGCTTTGACAATGAAGGATGTGCTCCCTCGGGCGCAGCAGCTAAGCCTGTCTTCTTTGTAGCTAGGCAAGGACAGGATGCGAACCTGGTCCTTCGCCTGTTGCAGCGAAGCTTTGAATTTTTCGAGTTCGGCCCCTGTAGATATGAAGGGTCAAACCGAAGGATTGTAGGCCTTAGCAGGTATTTGCAAAGGCCTTGTGATGCATGATCTGATTTTGGGCTTGTAAAAACAAGCCGGCTCATGCTGGGTTGACTTGGGAGTCAGGTTGGAGATGGGTCTCTCCTCTTTCATGTAAGCAAGAGGGTAGAACTGGATCTCCTTGAGTGGGGCCAGGTATGTTGGCTTGGTGGATGTTTGGGACCTTCTTTGTTTTGGTGAAGGTCTTGGGGACCAAGTCTTGGGATAGACCTGGTTGCTTGCGGGTCGAGGCTTCGTGGAGGTGCCACGGGCTTCGGCCTTTTTGGTGCCTGCCTTTGGTGTCATGGTAGTGACACGTTGGGAGGCGAGCTTCTGCTTCTTAGAAGGAGCAGTTTGTTCCTCAGGAAGTGAGAATGGTCCCGGCGTCCAAAAGACGATAGTCCGGGGAGTCGAGGTCGACCCGGAGTTCAAAGGGTTGCCGAGGGAATTGACGCTTTGGCAACTGATGGGGCGCTTGTAGGTGCGCGTGTTTTGCTTCTGTTGAAGCATGAGCTGGTGCTTGTTCTCATCGAAAGTAATGGTTAGCGAAGCTGCCATTGTTAGTTTTTTCAAAAAATTTCTGAAATAAGACCACATCGATCCATTAGTAATCACAAGAATATAATGATCATAAATGAGGAGTTCTATGGTTTTCTCTTTTCAAATCGCTCGAGGGATATGACCCAAGCAATATGAAGAAGGCAAAAGGCCATAGAGGGAACAATTGTTCTGATCGCAGGTATGGTGAGCCCAGAATGAGCGTCCCAGTGACTGCTATAAGCAATTGTGAACCTAAATTCGACTTATCGAGAAGTAGAGCTTGCTCGATGTAAGAAGAATATAAGGTTGGAGTTACAAATGTGCCGGTCGCGAATACAGTAGGCCCTAAAAGGGCGTACTAGTACCGCTAGACACAAATGTTTGGAGACCGCATCCATGAGATGAGATTCTTTATTTTGAAAGGTCAAGAATGGATTCATCAGAGAGAGCAGATGGTATTCCGATCCAAATACGGTCTCAGCGATTTCCGCGAGCGCCAGTACTCAGAAGGGAATGAACCATAATTTCTCGGTTCTGAATCCAAAAATGACGAGTTTTTTTTTTTTGAAAGGCCAAGATCGGGTTCATCAAAGAGAGCAAAAGGCATTCTAATCTGAACACAGGCTCAACGATTTCCACGAGCACCAGTGCTCAGAAAGGAGGAGACCAAAATCTCTCCGATCTGAACCCAAAAATGATGGAAGTTTTTTTTTTATTTTGAAAAAATCCTTTTTTTGTTTGAAGATTTTTTAAAAAAAAATCTTTTTTTAAAATTTTTTTTTTAAAAAATCCTTTTTTTAAAGATATTTTTTGGATAAAAAACCCTTTTTTAATTAATTAATTTATTTATTATTTTTTTTAGATTTTTTTTTTAAATCTTTTTTTTATTTTAAAAATTTTATTTTGAAGATTTTTTTATTTAAAAGACGAGAGAGTACACATAGGCCTCCTAACCCGGTCTTATGAAATCTCGATTGATAGAATTGCCCCCTGGTAAGGGTAGGATCACTTAATGAACCCGTTTGGAGGACCCTTGCCTAGAACAGTCAAGCTGTCTCCACACTCTAGACAAGGCTTTTCTTGAATCAACCGTGATCAAAGAACGCAGTTGGTTTAACCTTAGTGGTCTATGTCATTTTGTTGTTTTTAGATCTCAAATAGACTCATCGAAGATAAACGATGGCCCAAATCCTTAATCGAACATGCTCAACATTTCTGTAAGCACGATGAACGATAGGAGAGGATCAAGGTTTCTCAATTTTGAATCCAAACTGAGAAATCTGATTTTTTATTTTATTTTTTATTTTTTATTTTTTAGATCTCTAATGAACTCATCGAAGAGAAACGATGGCTCAAATCCTTAGTCGAACAGGCTCAACATTTTTGCAAGCACGATGAACAATAAGAAAGGTTCAAGGTTTCTCAATTTTGAATCCAAACTGAAAAATCTGATTTTTTTTTTATATTTTTTTTGTTTTTTTAGATCTCTAATGGACTCATCGAAGAGAAACAATGGCCCAAAACCTTAGTCGAACAGGCTCAACATTTCTGTAAGCATGATGAACGATAGGAAAGGATCAAGGTTTCTCAATTTTGAATCCAAGCTGAAAAATCTAATTTTTTTTTTTAGATCTCTAATGAACTCATCGAAAAGAAACGATGGCCCAAAACCTTAGTCGAACAGGCTCAACATTTCTGCAAGCACGATGAACGATAGGAAAGGATCAAGGTTTCTCAATTTTGAATCCAAACTGAAAAATCTGAATTTTTTGTTTTTTTTTTTTTAGATCTCTAGTGAACTCATTGAAGAGAAACGATGGCCCAAAACCTTAGTCAAACAGGCTCAACATTTCAATAAGCAAGATGAAAAATAGGAAAGGATCAAGGTTTCTCAATTTTGAAACCAAACTGCGAAATTTGAATTTTTTTTTTTTTAGATCTCTAATGAACTCATCGAAGAGAAACGATGGCCCAAAACCTTAGTCGAACAGGCTCAACATTTCTGCAAGCACAATGAACGATAGGAAAGGATCAAGGTTTCTTAATTTTGAATCCAAACTGAGAAATTTGATTTTTTGATTTTTTTTTTGAAAAAGAGAAATCTGTGAAAATAAATTCGAAGAATTAGAAATTTTTAAAAAATCTCATCTCATTTTTTTTAGATGCGAAATCCAACATAGGCCACTAATTAGAAAGTAGCCAAGGAATCGAGAAAAGAAGTATAAGCATAGAGCAAAAGATATGATATGTAAATATTTCATTTCTAACATCGTGTTCTCAAATGAACGAGTCCCACCGGGTGGAGCCAGCTTGATGGACCGCGGGTTCAATGCTCAGTGCTACCGAGGTCGGCGGACGTGGGAGTCCGTTGGGTACGACCCTTTCACGCCCGGGGGACAGGAAGCGGGTATCAATATTTTTTTGTATGGGTGTGCTAGATTTTCTATTTTATTTAGAATTGCAGGTGGTGATTCGGAGATCGACCTTCGCAAGTTAAAAGGAAATCAACTTCTTTCAAGTTTTCCATTGCACATATATTTAAGAAAAGAGACATTTTCTTGATTTGCCGTGAAAGGTAATTTTTTTGGCATTTATAGCCGATTTTTGGCGTTTATAGCCGATTTTGGCGTTTATAGCCGATTTACAATTCTTATCAATAATGAAAGACAAGAGTTGTGATTTTTGTCTCTTTTAGAAAAATATAAACTACAATGAAAAGCAAGAAAAGGAGGATCTAACTTCTCAGGAGATTGTGGGGGACTCATTCAGATTGACGGTCGCAAGCCATATGTGGACTTCGCCATCATCCATGCAGATGAGAACAGAGGATGCTCTTGATTCGTTTGGCTTGGCTATAACCTCAGATTTTTAGAGGACAAAGACCAAGAGGAGGTCCTATATCCAATAAAAAACTAAGTAGACGGGTTAAAAAGCCACGTCTCAGCCATTGGAGGTAGAACGAGAAGGCAAGGACCTTGGGGGGTGCCCCCCAAGGGACTTTTGTCACCTTGTAGTGGTGGCCGGTGCGGAACTTCGGCAGAGTTTTCTTTCTTTTTTCACTCGGATTTTCTGTGCTTTTTTCTGATCTGGGATCTCTGTTTTTCTTCCGATCTGGATTTCTTTGTAGTGCTCTCCTTTTTATAAGCTCTTGGTAGCCATTTAGGAGGGTTTATGAGCTTTTATTGTTATTAAGCCGCATAATGGGAGGAGTTACAGGGTTTAATTCCTTTATTTTATAACTCCTTTTTCTTGGCTTCTGATTGTCCGGAGGAGATTGAGGGCATTTAATCGCCTTTAATCACCATGATGGGAGGAGTTTCATGGTTTAAATGCCATGAATATCTTAACTTGTGACTCCCGGATGCTTGCTTCTGATTGGGCCGTCCAAAGAAATGAATTAATGACTGCAATAAAGCTAGTCAATTAATCGCATTAAGTGGTTGCCGAGCAGTTAAAGAGTCGCGGGCCGTGCCGCGTATTTTGGGGTTCTTCTGGCGATGATCATCGATGGATCTTCATGTAGATCAACATCAGATGACCATGTAACTTCAGGTATTGGTTGCCAACAGCGGGTCGGTGCCATCTGTCCTGTCGATTTCTCGATCGGTCGGGTAGAAAACACACTTTTTTGGTTGACTGGTTGGCGATCAATGTTGATTTTGATACTCTTGATGATTTACCCGTGATTTTGATGGATGTCAAAGGATTTGGTGTCTCAAAAGTATGAATTTTGGAAAATCCGAAGAGTCGGAAGCTTCGAATCACGAAAAATGATGAAAAAACAGGCTTTCTGGGGCGTACCCGTCGATTCCGGGCTCCATGGTCGCAGGGGCCTGCGACCCTGGGGGGATTTCCCCCTTTTGTCCCATTTTGCGACCGTTTTTTATGTTTTTCGATTCTTTTTTTCTTGACATTTTTTATCATTTATTGGCCCGATTCTCCTGTAGAAAACTTGATGAGAATCCTTCCATTTTGGAGTGCAAAGTTTCCAATTTTCCGAGAAAGCCAAAGACTTTATCGCGCAGAGCTGCCGATTTTCCGTTAGAAGCTGAAACTGGGTCAAATGATGCCGGAATGACCTGAAATTTGAGGTGAAGCCTGCTGAGCAATAAATAAGATCAACCATAGTTTTTTGCTAGAGTTTTGAAGCCGTTTGGGGTCCTATTGCCAGTAGACTTGTTTTTATCGCGATGAAGATGTCGCGGCTTGATGTGCTGTCAACCGATTTCTGATTGACTTGAAATTTGACAGAGAACCTATCGGAGTCATTTTAAGATGATCCATATGCTCTATCTTGGAAAACCATGGTCTCGGGGAGCTTCGCCGCCGAGAGGCCTGATTTGGCTTTCGAGCGTCAAAGTATGGTCAAATGTTGTCGAAATGACCTGAAACTTGCCGTGCAGTCCTTTGTAAGCATTTTGAAGCCGTCCATGTGCTCTTTTTGATGAGTGATGGCCTCGGTGGTTCTCGCCGCTGAAAGGCTTGATTTAGCTGTTTGAGGGTTGATGGAGGGTCAAACGTTGTCGGTTTGACTTAGAACTTGACGTGGAGCCTTTTAGATGTATTTTGAGACCATCCACAGGCTCTGATCGAAGATTTGGTGTCTCCAATGCTTTCGCCGCCGGGAGCTCCTTTTCAGCTGCCGGAGAAGCGAAGTTAGGCCAAATGATTTTGAACTGGCCCGAAACTTCTTGTGTACTCCTCTTTTGGCTGTCTTGAAGGATCTTGTAGTTTTTGTTTGATTCTGACAAGATTTGATTTTTTTGAAAGTAGCATTGCCTATTTATGGCAGGTTGCGATTTCATGTAGTTTTTTGGATCTTGAAGAGGCAAAGTGACATTTTTGGTGTCAACAAAGTCGGTCATCATGGAGGCCCCGCCTACTCGAGTTTCCAGAGTGACCTTCCCTTTGGGGTACACGGCTTCGCGCTGAATCCTATCAAATGCGTACGAGCCTCCTGCAAGTCTGCTTCCGAAAGTCCCATTTTTTTTGAAACAGCCGAAATAGAGAATTTCAGACGAGCTGCCGGAGTCGATGAGGATACTCTTGACTGTGAAGTCCCGCAGCTTCAATGTGAGGAGGAGTGGATCGTTATGGGGGAGCAGGACTCCTTTAAGGTCCTTTTCCGAAAAACAGATCGTAGGATGCTCGCGCCGTGCTTTCTTTGATGCTGGTCCGAGCTCGGCTCTCATTATCTCCTTCCCATGAAAGGCCCGCCTAGCCTCGGCACGAGCCTAAGTATTGCTCATTGGGGAAGTGGAAGGTACAGAGGGTGCTAAGTGGATGACATTGATGATTTTCTCTGATCTATCGCTGTCTGGATCCTTATCGCCGCTTCTATGATTTCGGCTACTACTAGCATCACCTGCTTTTCTATAATCATTTAGGTTGCCTTCTTTGGGAAGCTTTTCCAGGTGTGACTTCAGGATCCTGCACTCCTCGGTTTTGTGCCCGTTTTGCTTGTGGTAGGCACAAAACCTGCTCTGGTCACGGGAGGAATGATCACCCTGCATAGGCTGATGCCAGCTGAAATATGGTTGCTTCTTGATTTTGTTCATGATCTGATGGATTGGCTCCTTGAAGATGGTGTTCACAGCTTGGTAGGAATTGGAGGGAGATCTGGGCTTCCTGCCACCCCCATATTTGGATGCCGGGGCTTTCGCTGAGGTGGCCGAAACCGAAGCTTGGATCTTCTTGTCCTTCTTGCGAGGCTGATCGCCCTTGTCCCTGCGCCCAACGCCGTGGCTCTCTCGGGCTCGAATATCATCTTCTTCTCGGGCAATGTGCCGCTTCACCCTGGACATCATGCTGGCACGGAGGTTACAGGGTCTCCGGCCAGGTCTTTCCTAAGCTCGTTACCTGGTAACAGAGCGTTCTGAAAGGCGAAAATCACTACTTCATCTCTGGAGACTTCGATCTGACTGTATGTTGCCCAGAATTGCTTGGTGAACTGGGTAATATTCTCACTCTACTTCATCTTCAGGGTCAGTATATCAGCATCAGTCTTGGGAACGACACTGTAAGCTTGAAACTTCTTCAAGAAGGAGAGCTGGAGCTGCCGCCAACTCGAGACAGACTTCTCCGTGAGAGAGCAGAACCATTTCAGAGGGAGGTCACCCAAACTGGAAGAAAAGATTTTACAGTTCAAGTGGCCCTCGTCTCCCCAAATAGACATCCTCTGGGAAAAGTGCCGGAGGTTAGCGGTTGGATCCGAGACCCCGTCGTAGAGGACGAATCGCGAAACGAAGAATTTTTTGGGTAGGGAAGAGTCTTTGATCTCTCGAGTGAATGGGGAAACACCAAGGTCAGTGGGGCCACAGACGTCCTGTTGATTTCGTGCGAGTTCGGCCATCTCTAAATTGCGCTGGACCGCAGCTTGATGTGCCTGTCGAGCCATTCTTACATGCCGTCCTTCTCCGGTGATAGGGCTTCTGACTTTCTCTTCGAATGGCCTCGACTGTGATGGCTTCGAGCGTGACTGTCTCGGCCGTGATGGCTTTGACTATTGTTCGAACTTTCATTGCGGGCTTGGTTGCGCTTTTCTTTCAGGTAAGTTCTCAGATCCTCGTGGGAGGAGGCAATCACCCTGCTCTGGGTGGCCCTCCTCTCGCTTGGGCATCCCGAAGGTTGCCTTAATGAGGTCGCTCCATGGGCTCTTAGCTGCTGCTGGAGCTGACGGATTAACTTTTCTTGTTCTTGGATGAGGATGTTTTGAGCCGCTACATCCCCATCGCCAGTGAAGTGACATGAATGGTGGGACTTGCTGACCGCTACCGCTTTGTCCCTTTGAGGGTGCTCCTGTCGCTGTTCATCTCGCCGGGGGGGAGGGGGGGGGCATAATCTCATCCCCCGGGGATGAATCCTCGACTCGCTCTGGGAATGGGATATGGACGAAGAGGTGTGCGTCAGGGCGCTCCTCAACTGCAGCTGCGCCAGACCTTGCCTCAGATCGCCTCTGAGGAGGAGCGACCGGCGACGGGCCTGGGGGTGGCAGCAGGTGGATTATCGCTCTTGAGGATTCTCCACCTTTCTTAGCTTTGGGGGGCATGGTATTTGGGAAGATTGGATTAATGCTTCCCCACAGACGGAGCCAATTGTAAGTGCAAAAAATATAACTCACAAGATTAAAGGGTGCCTAATCGGACTTATCCAAATATCTGATGGAGATTAGCTACCTTAAAGCCTGAAAGGGGAGGAACAAACGGTCAGAGGACCCTGGATGCGGGCAGCGCAGGGCTCTCCGATGCCTAAGTTAGAACAAAGGTTGAAGGAGAAGAAAGACAGAGTAACGACTCAAGAGAGGATGTGTGTGCATACCTTTGTCTTGGAACGTCCTCATATTTATAGGGGATGTTACCTGATATCTTGGAGTGGGCCCTTAGATTTGATAGGAATGATCTCATTAGCCCACAAAGCAATAAATGAGGACCCATCATAGCCCACAATGCATTTATTGCCAGTCCGATCGGTCCACATCGCATTAAATGCATGTCATGTTGGGCCTGATCCTGTCCTAAGTTATTGGCTGTTGAGGTCCCATCGGATCCATCCTCGGGCTCTGCCACGATCTAGCTACAGCCACTGGATGCCGCCTTGTCAGTGATCTGGTGAAGAATGTAGACGGCTGGGATGGCCTATCTGTCTCATTTGCGCATGCCCGTACTAAGCCACGTGTCTGATGACGCGGCAGAAGTAGGGAAGCGATCACAGTACTTTTCAACCAGCAACCTTACTCCCTTGGTCGGGGTCAGGTGCGTAGCCGGGGTCGGAAGGCATAGCCGAGGTTAGAGTGCGTGGTTAGGCCAAATCTGGTTTCGGCCAACGCTCTGACTCCATCGCCGAGGTGCGCTTGGACGACACGTGGGCGTGCTTAGCCGGCATCTTATCGCCGAGGTTAACGTAATCTAGGTACCTTAAAAATCACCCCACACAATCTCAATCTTGCTTTCACATCTGCCCCCTTCGGTGCTTTGGAAGCACGAGAGAGAGAGCTCTCACCTCTCTCACTCTCTCTCTCAGAGTCTAGGGTTACTGATTACATTACTATATAATCTTTGCTTTCTTGGGCTCTAAGAAATCTCTAGTACAATGACTAAAGTACCCTTGACACTGAACCTGGTTATTGGCCAACCCAATGAAACAATCTGGTCAAACCGAAATACAAACATAAACCTTATAACAATCTCCACCTTGGCTTGGATTCCGTAGAAATCGAGCCACCTTGAAGATTACCGGTAATGTCTTCCTATACCTCGCTGACAGGTACCTCCCTACACCAATAATGCAGTCTTCATTCTTCAACATTCTGACATGTTGAACTAGTACTTGGACTTTGAGCAAAATTCGTCTTCTCATCTAACTCCACTTTGAACTTCGATGATCGAATCCATTGACGATTCTGAATGATGTTGATGTCCGAATTACTCACTATCCATCCTTCAAACTACCTTGACTCTACCCCTGCGAAGATCCATTCACAATAAACATGCAAGCAAAAATGGATCGGGAATCCGAGTCCTGATGACTCCGTAGCTGTAGAATAACCTTTTGCTCCGAACGATCAAATCCTTTGTTTGACCTGGTCTTTATCTCTGTCTCCGATCTGTCAAAACCTCTATTTGACCACTGCTGATATAGGCATGGCATCAGCTCCTACTTGCTCATGTGCTTTGGCAAGATGAACGGCACCACATATGATTCGGTAACATGTGTCTTCCAAACGAATATCTTTGTTTTCGGTTTACTGATTTTGCAAACCCTCTCAAATCTGGCCCCTTTGACTTTGCCTTTGATGATGTCAGTGATACCTACTGACTAGGCTTGCTTCTGTCATCGAGTCTAGTCGACCCGATTCTAAACTTGATCTCTGCACCACATTGCAGATCTCGTTACCACGAGCATGCTAAAATAAACGGATCTAAAATCTGAACCTGGATGGCTCCGATGTCACAAAAATAATCTTCTATCATCTGATAAATTAATCTTTCATGTTGACCGTTTAACTACCAATCCATTTCTACAACTGCGTAGATTTGCTCGCAATGAGTCCACAGGTGCCAATGGATCTCCAATCGGACTTCAGAGGATCAAGATATCAAGGAAACAGTTTTTGCCACTGATCTTGTCAAATTGCCTGTTGACCGTAGTTCTGCTGACGTGGCGATGACGTCTTCCCTGGCTATGCGGCTTGCGTAGGGCTTCTTGTGCAAATCAGGTCCAACTTGACCCGAAAGTATCCTGGCCTGAGCAAAACCCAGGCTTTCTTCTTCCTCCTCCGTTCTGTTCTGCAACAGAACTTTGGAACTGGTAGCCCTGCCACCTCTTCGATCTCCGGCGAGCACGTGAAGCGGCGCTGGTGCTTTCTTCCCTGGGGTGTCGCGTGGTAGCGATGGATCCTCTGTAATCAGGGCGACAGTGCCCTGTCCTCTGCAACTGTCCGATTTCTTCTCCGAGCCCGGGTTTGAGTTCTCTGCAACAAGGATGGTTGAACTCTGTCTCTACAACTGAGAGATTTGTAACAACGAAAAAAAAAACTCCAGTTGAAACGACTACAACTCCGAATCCCCTGACCCTTCTCTGATATCTGCACTATCTTCTCCCGGACAAACTGGGATTAGCTCTCGATACTCTGATCTTCACCAGATCTGTATCTTCCTCGACGATCACAGGGGAGTTGTCTGTGGCTTCCGATGTGCAGCACAGTGTCTTTTGATCTGAACCTTCAGATCTCTGCCGATCTGCAGTGAAAGCTAGTCAATCTTCAAACAGAGTTCCAATCCTTTATTTTCTGGGGATGGCGTGCATCACCGGTTCTTTCGATATGCTTGTAGACAGAACTTGGTTCTGTCTTCTGCACCCGAGATCTCTGAGATTTCTCCTTTAGCCCACTGTGATCTGGACGGATCTCAGTTCTGCAATGTTAGTGCACCGTGCTGCACTTTTTTGCGATGGCGTTCTATCTAAACGACCAGTGCCCTAAGATTCAATCCTGAACCTCCTCTGATCGATTGCGTAGCCCTAGGCCTAGGAAACCTTAAAAACGGCCAGCCACTTTACTTTTAAAATCAAGTGGAGTGAAGTGAAATAAAAAAGTATAAATAAAAAATATAGTGAGTTATGATAGTATTTTGTTTTTAGTTGTTATGGATAGAATATTATTAACTTTTGGTATACGAAATGGATTTTTTTTTTGTCTTTTAGTGAGTAATTGTTGTTGCTTTTTGACTTTTTATTGGAAAAGTTGGAGAGGGTATGAATAAAATATAAGTGACTTTTTGACATTCCTCTACTTGACTTTACAAGTAGAAATACCAAACTAGCCCAAAAAGGATATTAGGCAACCTGACAAGGATATGATTTCCTGAGATTGTGAATCTCAAACTGATTCACTGTAATCTTGTATAATTGTAAAAGATCCTTATGATCCCTATGATTGTGAATCTCAGGATCTCTATGATTGTGGATCTCATCTATTCAAATGCTTTACTATGTATATCCTGTAATATTATATATACTGAATAACATAAGTCGATCCTCTGTACAAGAGTTGACAGAGATCATTTTTCATCATCAATTATTTCTTGGTATCAGAGCCAGTGGATTCACATCCAAACTCATGACAACACCCTCTTCTTCTTCAATCACTATGCCGTCTTCTCAAAATAATTCCACCTTTGTGATCTCCAATATCACAAATTTAGTTTCTGTGAAACTTGATCGTGAAAATTACCTACTGTGGCGTCATCAATTTTCAGCACTGCTACGTGGTCACGATCTCTATGGTTTTGTTGATGGAACAAATCCTTGTCCAGAGAAACATCTCACAGACAGCACCGGAGTTGTTTCCACCAAAACCAATCCAGAATATGTGAATTGGCACTGCCAGGATCAAAGTTTGATCTGCTAGATCAGTTCTACACTGACAGAAAGCGTCCTTTCCCAGATTGTTGGTCTTGACACATCTCAGACAATTTGGCACGCTCTAGAGAAGAGATATGAGTCTCTTACTCGATCTCATATCTCTCAATTGAAGCTGAAGTTGCAGACTATTAAGAAAGGAGGATCCTCCATGACAGATTATCTAGCAAATATAAAGAAACTATCAGATAGTCTCGGTGCTGTGGGGCAACCGGTTGAAGATGAAGATCTTATTCATCATACGACATGAGGACATCCAGCCGAATATGACCCGATTCGCGCGTCAATTCGCATCTCCTCCGCTTCGTTTAATGAAGTCCAGTCCCTGCTGCTCTCTAAAGAAATTCTTCTTGAAGAACGACAGCAACCCACTCTGTCTACAGATTCATCACTTACTGCGACGGTTGCTGCTCGCAACCAGAACAACTCCTCTGGCCGTGGCTCTGGGTGTGGGGGTACCAACTTCAATCGTGGACATGGAAAAGGTCGTGGTCGCAACAATGGCAGGGGAAACTCTAACCAGTTTCACCAATCTGGATCCAACTAGCAGTCTCGACCCACCTGCCAAATCTGTAACCGGGTTGGACATATCGCAATAAATTGTTATCACAGGATGGACCATGCTTATCAAGGTCGCACTGCTCCTCCTCGACTTCAAGCAATGGCCGTGACCTCTCCACCATAAGAGCAACCTTGGTACGTAGACTCTGGAGCCTCAAATCATCTCACATCCGACCTCAATAACCTCTCCCTTCAATCTGAGTATCATGGCAGTGACAAAGTTGCAGTAGGTAATGGACAAGGTCTGTCAATTCGGCATACAGGTTCAGCTACCTTACACAATCCATTTCACTATTTTCCCTTATCTAATATTATCCATGTTCCTGAAATTTCCACTAATCTCCTTTCGGTTAGCCAATTTACCAGAGATAACAATTGTTGCTTTATTTTTGATGATTCTGTTTTCTTTGTCCAGGATAAAATCTCGGGGAAGATCCTTTTCCGCAGGATGCCTGAGAATGGTCTCTATCCTCTCTCTGGTGTCCTCAATCATGCAGTTGGGCCCTCTGCCTTCATTAGTATCCGTGCGTCCTACAACATTTGGCATGCTCGTCTAGGCCATCCATCTCTTCCAACACACAAGACAATTATTTCACAAAGCAATCTTCCAATAAATGGTTCCTCCAAGCAATTTTCTTTTTGTGAATCATGTCCCCTAGGAAAAGCTCATCGTTTACCTTTTTCTGTTTCTACTACAACCACCTCCTGTCCTCTAGAACTTTTACATATCGATGTTTGGGGTCATGCGCCGTGTCTTCTTAATGATGGATTTCGTTTTTATTTAATAATTATTGATGATTTTTCAAGGTATTGCTGGCTTTTTCCTATGAATGCAAAATCTGAATCCTATGAGGTGTTTGTGACATTTAAATCTAAAATTGAAAATTTACTTACTCAGAAGAACAAAATAGTTTGAACTGATAATGGGGGTGAGTTTGTGAATTTTCGTTTTCGTACTTTATTTTCTATGCATGGGATCACACACCAATTCACTTGTCCCTATACATCCGAGCAAAATGGTGTGGCCGAGCGCAAGGATCGTCATGTCGTTGAAACTGGTCTCACTCTCATGGCCCACTCCCACATGCCTTTCACCTATTGGGTTGATGCCTTTTCCACCTCTTTTTTTCTCATCAATCGCATGCCAGTCAAGAAACTAGAAAATAAATCTCCTTGGGAGATTCTGTTTCATACTACCCCTAATTACTCTCTCCTTCGCACATTTGGTTGTTCTTGCTATCCATGGGTCCGTCCTTATAATACCCATAAACTTGATTTTCACTCACTCAAGTGCATCTTCTTAGGCTACAGTCTTAACCATAAGGGTTATAGGTGCCTTGATCCAAGCACTGGCCGCATCTATTTGTCTCGTCATGTAATATTTAATGAAGATCATTTTCCCTTTGTCTCCCCAAATAGTACCATCTCACAGAGCCTGCGAAATATGGATACTTCCTCGGAATTGGGTTCTTTGGCTGCATGGTTGCCTATCCCATGTTCAGGTATACATCCACACACAGCGTCTACACCAATCCTGAACCCATCACCACCAACCCAGCCGATCTTTGTTGATGGCTCAACCCATTCATCTGAACCTATCCCCATCACTCCTTCTTCCATCCAGCCCGTCATTACAAACCCAAACCAACCCAGCCCATCTTTGCCGACCCAACCCATCCCATCATTGCCAACCCAGCCATTGTCTGCCCCACCCATCACTCCTCCAACTGAATCACATCTACCTGTCACAATTACCCATCATATGCAGACAAGAGCCAAAGATGGCATTTTCAAAAAGAAAGTATTTCTGAATTCCCGACATCCATCGCCTACTGCGTTTCTTTCTGAACATGACCATATTGAACCATCCACTTTCACAAAAGCCAACAAAAGTGCAAAATGGCGCCATGCCATGGCAGAAGAATTTAGTGCTCTTCAGAAATGTGGCACTTGGTCTCTTGTACCTCTTCCCCCCGGCAAACATGCTGTTGGAAACAAATGGGTTTACAAAATTAAGCGTCGAGCCAATGGGGCCATTGATCGCGACAAAGCCCGCCTTGTTGCAAAGGGCTATAATCAACAAGAAGGTGTTGATTATACTGAAACCTTCAGTCCCGTTGCAAAGCCTACTACAATTCGCATTATTGTAGCAATTGCTGTTCATTTTGGGTTGCATATTAAGCAGCTTGATGTCAGTAATGCATTTTTACATGGTCTTTTAAGAGGAGGCATATATGGTTTAGCCTCCCGGCTTCACTGATCCCACTCACCCACATCATGTATGTCAGCTTCAAAAGTCCTTGTATGGACTTAAATAGGCCCCTCGAGCCTGGTTCGAGCGATTCTCCAATTTTCTTGTTGATCTCGGCTTTGCTACAAATTCTTCAGATTCTACCTTATTTGTGAGATGTACTAACGGGTCCATTACTATTGTGCTGGTTTATGTAGATGACATTATTGTCACAGGAAGTAATACCAACTACATTAATGCATTTATTTCCAAATCAAATGCACACTTTGCTATGCGTGATCTTGGCCTGCTTCATTTCTTCCTCGGTTTGGAAGTGCATCGAGATCAGCATGGTTTTTTTTTTTTTTGTCTCAAACTCGGTACACTAAAGACCTACTTCAAAGGGCAGACATGTTAGGTGCAAAACCATATGGCTCCCCGGCTGTGCTCAATGAAAAACTTAGTAAATTTTTCGGTTCACCTCTTCCTGATGGCACTCTTTATCGAAGCTTGGTTGGAGCCCTCCAGTATCTGACTCATACTCGGCCAGACATCACATTTGCAGTCAACCAAAATTGCCAATTTATGCATTGCCCTACTGATGTTCACATGACTGCTGTAAAAAGGATCCTTCGCTTTCTCAAAGGGACTCTCACTCATAGCATCTACTTCTCTGCCCAAAGTCCTATTTCCCTTCAGGTTTACTCCGATGCAGATTGGGCTGGTGCGCCGGATGATCGCCGATCAACGAGTGGATTTTGTGCTTTTCTTGGGGACAATCCTATTTCTTGGAGTTCTAAGAAGCAACCCACGGTTGCTAAGTCCAGTACTGAATCAGAATATCGATCCCTAGCCCATTCAGCTGCTGAAATCACGTGGATTTGTGGCTTGCTAAAAGATCTTCACATCTATCTCCGCACTATGCCTACAATTTGGTGTGACAATATAAGTTCTATCTATCTTGCTTCCAACCCGGTCTTCCATGCTCGCACCAAACACATTGAGGTTGACTACCACTTCATCCGTAAAAAAATGCTCCACAAACAGCTTGATGTTCACTATGTCTCCACTCAAGATCAAATCGCTGATATATTTACCAAAGGTCTCACCACACCTCGCTTTAAGTTGTTGCAGTCCAAGCTGAAAGTTCAAGATTTTCCCATCAGCTTGAGGGGGCATATTAGGCAACCTGACTAGGATATGATTTCCTGAGATTGTGAATCTCAAACTGATTCACTGTAATCTTGTATAATTGTAAAAGATCCTTATGATCCCTATGATTTGAATCTCAGGATCCCTATGATTGTGGATCTCATCTATTCAAATGTTTTACCATGTATATCCTGTAATATTATATATACTGAATAACATAAGTCGATCCTCTGTACAAGAGTTGACAGAGATCATTTTTCATCAATTATTTCTAGGATCGCTCGAGCGATCTCCAGCAAAACTCGAGGAACTCGTTCAACACCCGAAGATCTTCAACCTTGATACCAATTATTGAGGAATTAATGAGGGCAATCACGCACGATCAATCACAACCCGAAGCAATCTACAACATAAGATTCGGCAAATTTCACAATGAACGAGTTAGAGCAACTTGAGTCTCCCCGTTCCGTGGTTGGGAACCACGGGAGAGATATATAATCTCTGTTTTCTTGTCCTCCAAGAAAGCCCCGGTACAATAACCAAAATACCCTTGGCCATGAATTTGGTCATTGGCCAACCTAATGAACCAATCCGGTCAAATCGGAATACAAGATATAAAACTAATTAACAAATAGTGACATCTCTTTGTTAGTTGTCGATTTTCCGAAATCTAAAGGAAATAGAATTTATTTCACAGACGACAATAGTGTAATCTCCTTGTTTACTTAAACTATAATATAACTTCATACAGATGAGCATTAAAAACATTAACGAAGTCTCCAATAAAAACAACGAGTTTAACAAACTACAAGATAAAAGGGGAATGAGCACAAACTTAAACCCCTTAAAAAAACTACAATTCTCACATTGAACTCCTTTAGGGGTCTTTTGTTTATGGTCATTTACATATGTAAACGACTCACATGTGAAATAGTTACGCACCATCACGTTTGTTTGTATTCATTTACACATCACATATGTAAATTGCATATGAAAATGATGCGTAAATGAGCTCATTTTCGCACACAAATTTTCACACCTCATGTGATGGTAAAAGGTTACACATCAAACTTCATATGAAAAGGATTCACATCAAAATTTGGCGGACGATGTGTCCCGTGTAGTTCCGTCACAAAGCGGGCTGGGTTCAAAACCCCTCCCCCTCGACTTTCTACTTTTTCCTCCTTCCTTTGTTCCCTAACCAAAAGAACATTGAAACCCTACTCTCCTCACCTCCCATTTCTCTCCCCAGCAGCATAAGGACCTGAGCACGTACATTCCAGGTATGGCAACCCCTCTCCCTCTGCTTCTCTCTTTACTTTCTCTGTTCCCCCCCTCTCTCTCTCCTCTCCCTTTCTACTTCCCTCTCTCCCCATTCCATCTCACCCTCTCTCAATACCTCTCAGTCCCCCTCCTTCCTTTTCTGATCTCTCTCCTCTCCGTCCTTTGATTTATCTCTCTCTCTCTCAAGCACTCTAAATTGATTTAGATGACATAAATTCCAATCTGATCAACAAATCAAATTCAATCACATCATTTTGGGGACACGCACAACCGTCAGTAACTTGTTTTTCATTTTTTTTTTTCCAGAGACTGATCAACCTGTAACTTCCATTTTAATTGAGTTTTTAAAACTTACAATGGCCTTACAGGGTAAAGTCATCCACTGTTCAACAAGTTGAAGTGTGCTCGTTTTGCTCACCGTTGTGAGCTTTATTTGATGTCCCATTTTCTTTTCTTCTTTTAATATTTGACTTTCAATTTCTTGATCTTTGAAGGTAGTTCTTGTTTGGATTTAAGGTCAATGTAGCTGCCTTGTTGTGAATGGGCGTGCTTATGGTTTAAACCAGGCCAAGTATGGGCCTGTCATTGGTCACCAAAATATGATTTCGATTTAGACATGTTATTAATCAATTGGAACTTTCATCACAGGATGTAACCAAAATATGATTTCATTAAAAGGACCTGTTTTTATAAATGATGAAAACTGGGCATGTTTGTTTCCAATGAATTGGAATACATAAAAAACTTATTATAAAATGAGTCTATTTGTTAGCATGGAACATAACAAGATAAAAGCATCTTACATTTTCACATATAGTGCAAACAAACATGATAAAATAATTCACATGGGTAAATGATGTGAAAATGGCAATAGTAAACAAACGTTGCAAATTGAAATGCACGCGTAAAGCTTACATATGTGAAATTTACATATGAAGCATTTACATATATAAACTGTATTTACGCATCTCATGTGTAAAAGGCAAACGACACCTTAGTGCCTATGCTGTAATTAAAGAAAAAAACAACAAATAAGCTAATAAAAATTATAAAATATATATATATATATATATTTATTAAAGAAAAATAGAATTAACTGATGATTTTATCAATAACGTTGTAAACTCACACTACTTAGCATCAATCAAAACTACATTAAAAAAATACAAAAAACCAGCAAAGATAGGAAAATACACAGAGGAAAACATAAAATGTTTATGAAAGTGTAATGTACCTAGGACATACATTGTTATATCTGATTCATTGAGGTCATAATGGGTATAGATTTTATGAGTGTCCGGCGGATATTTGTTTATGAAAATCATTTTGGCTCCCTCATGCGTCAGGTGGATATTTGTCACTTCTTGCCCTATTGTTTCGGCTAACATCTCCTTTATTTTGGAGACCGTGGTCTTCATGTCAACTTCTGGAGTTATGATCTCTTCCTTCCGACCATTGACAATAACGGGTACCTTAAAAAGCAGAATCAATAATAAAAATCTTTAATTTTATTAAATACTAAGTATTAATTTTATTAGTACATTAGTCGGTCAACCTTTTCCACAGAGTTGCAATCCTTTTTATGTTGTTCTAGTCCCCTTCTCTACACAAAAGTGAATGCATAATGTTTTTGAGAGCGTTCATACATTGTTGTTCCATGCTTACTATGCATGTGCTCCCTCATCCCCACTCCGACTCTCATCATAGTGATAGCAACGAATGCATGTTTTCCCACATCCCACCTTGACTTTCATCAGAGTGATCGCAATGATTACAGTAAAATGTTATTGCTAAAAAAGAATATGAAAAAAATTAGTTGGATCACATAAATAAAAATATCATAAGTAAATAATAAAAGACTATTTGCAAATTTAATAAAAAAACATATGTTATCCGAGTGTCATAGATCCTGTAGGTGCAAAAAAATATGACCCACAATAATCGGGGTGCCTTACAGGTCTTATCCAAATGAAGAAGATGATCTGCTGCCTCAAAGCCTGAAAGGGAAGAGCAAACGGTCAGAGGACCCTGGCCTGAGCGGCGCAAGGCTCTCCGATGCCTAAGTGAGTAAGTGAACTGGAACAAAGGAAGGAGAGGAAGAAGAGAGGTAGAGTAACGACTCTCAAGTGCGAATTTATAGAGAATTGGACGATATCTTGGATGATATTTTGGCGTGGGTCCCATGATTTGATAGGGAAGTCTTTATCAGCCCACAAAGCAATAAATGCGGTCCATTCCAGCCCACTTTGCATTTAATGCCAGTCGGATCAGCCCACATCGCATTTAATATTTGTCATGTTGGGCCAGATCATGTTGGATGCCTTTGGCGGTAGAGGTACCATCGGATCCACCTTCGGGCCTTGCCCTGATTTGGCTTCAGCGGCTGGATGCCGCCCTGTCAGTGATCTGGCGAAGATTGTGGAGGGCTGGATGTCGCATCTGTCTCACTGGCTCGTGCCCATATCCCTCCACGTGTCTGATGGCGTGGCGGGCGAAGGGCGCGAGTGGGGATTCTCTCTTGCTTCGGCTTTCGTCCCGGCTCCTTTGGCCGAAGTCAAGCTTTTAGCCGAGGTGGGCACCTGGGTAGCCGAGCTCGGCGCTAGCGGCCAGAACCTGCCTGACTTCGGCTGAGGCCTCTGTCCTGGTAGTCGAGGTGAGTCTGGTGCCACGTGGATGGCACGCGGATGGCACGTGAGAGTGCTTAGTCCCATCTGATGGCCATGATTAGCGTAATCCTGGAGCTTTGAAAATCTCCCCACACAATTGGCCCCTAGCTTGTGACTTCTTAAGCGCCATTGCCTTTAGGGGTCAAAAGCTAGAGAACCCGTCTGGAGATGCAGCGATCATTGCCTGACGTCGCTTCAATTTCTCTGAGGCAATAAATGTTTCGTCCTGTCCTTCCTGGGAAACGAACCGGCGGCTACACGTGTAGCTTCTTCACTGATTGCGCTGTCTCATTGATGGAACAGGCGCGGATTGTGAAATCTGTCTCTTCGAATTCGAAAGTGGCGCCCAAAGAGGGTTTCCTTCCTATAAATAGGGTTGTCTCCTTTCTTTCTTTTTTCTGATTTTCTTTGCCCTTGCCTTCGATTTCTGCTCTGCTCTTTGTCTGTCTTCTCGAGATCTCTCTGGCGAGGACAACCGTAGGACGCGCCCAGATCTATTCTTGACTCGCCCTCCCGTTTTGTGTAAGTAACTTCGTGCCCCTGTCTGCTTTTTTAGGATTTTCCACATTTAGGGTTTCTTTCCGCCTTCTTCTTCTTTTAGACATGGGCACCCCTAGGTTTCGGTTAGATACGGACAAGGGCATAGCTAGGTTCAGGGCTACTTACAGTATCCCGGAGGGAGTTCGCCTCAGGCCGACGGATCCCAGTGACTATGCCATGAGCGGCTGGATGCCGTTCCCTCTGATCTCCGTGATTGAGGGTGGGGTCAGATTTCCTCTGCACCCCCTGTTTAGGGCCTGCCTTAGCGTCTGGTTAATTACTCCGTGCCAGCTGATGCCCAATGGCTTCAAATTCATCATGGGCACGGCGAAACTGAACGAGATCTTGGGGACCAACCTGGGTGTCCATGACTTCGAGGACGTCTACGATATCTGCCAGGCTGGGGGAGACAATTATTATCTCTGGGTGAGGCAGCGCCGAAGAGGCTTCGTCCTGGCCTTGGAGGATTCCAGTAAGAATACCGAGGAAGATCTCTTCTGTGTATCGGGGGACTGGGAATTCGGCGCTGGTGAGGACAGGAGGCTGATGGTCCCTCGCCACCTCGGGGCCATCCCAAGTAAATACTGCTTCTTTCCTCTGTTTATTTTGCTCCACCTCTATGTTGCCGAGCTGATATTATTGTTGTTTGTGGTGCAGAACTGCACGCAAGGCGACGCCGAGCTGTAAGTTAAGGCTGGAGGAAGAACGTTGACGACCACAAGAGGGTCGAGAGATACAAGGGGCACGAGACCAGATCGGCCTGGAAGCTGCTGGGGTATATACGCCGAGGTACCGTGGCCACTATAGGAGAATTGGAGCGGCTCCGGAGGACGAGCCGCAACCTGATCATCCTCCTGTCACCTTGGCCGTGCCCGCCGGGGTCCCATTTCTTTTTGCAGAACGTGCAGAGGCTCATGGTCGTGATGGAAAGGAGTGATAAGAACGTCGCGAAGGTCACCCAGTTGGAGTCTGAGAGGGAAAAGCTGAAGAAGGAGCTGGAGGAGCTGAAGAAGGTAGCGCCGAGGCGACCGCACAGCTGGAAGTAGCTCTGGTCAGCGTCACTGATCTTAAATCGAAGACCCATCAACTAAAGGGTGACATCTGAACGAAGACTAAGAGGATTGCCGAGCTGGAGTCGGAGCTGGCCAGAATGAGGTCTGAATCGGCGGCTGAGTCGATGAGGCAACGCGGCGAGTGCTGGCCGGGCGTGCCGAAATCGAGAAGTTGAAAATAGGGAATGCCGAGTTGAAGAAGGAAAATGCTGGTCTCAACGCTATTCTGTTGTCCGAGGCACAGTTTTCTTTTCAGAAGGTGGTGGACCAGGCCACTGAGGAGTATGAGAAGCAGGTGGAGGAGATCACCTCCATTCTGTTCGAGGAACGGGTGCTTGGCCGCACTAAGGCGTGCAGGGGTTCCCGAAGACCACCCGGTCTATCGGAATCTGCCGAAGTACTCCGACCCAGTCCCTGAGCCGAGCTCCGCACCCTCGGGCGAGAGTGCCCCAGTCGATGCCCCTGCAGCTGATCCTGTCTCGGATGGCGCTCCAACTGTCCCGCCTGCCAGCGATGCCCCAGTCGCGCCTCAAGGCGACGCTCCTTCTGCCCCTCCTGCTGGTGATACTCCAGACAAGGCTGCGGTCGTAGCCGAGACCGCCGGTTCATCAGAGACGGTGATCATACTGGCGGAGTCGCTGAAGCCGCTGTAGCTACACTTTTCTTGCTTTTGCTCTCTGTAATTTTTACTTTCTCTCTTTTGCATGTAACCTTCAGCTCTGTAATATCCTTTATTTTTAATGAGAAACAAAGCTCCTTTACTTGTTTACTTGTGCGCCATTTTCTCTCTTTCCCTTTCTTTTTTGAGTTCGGCTCTTTTAAGCTTGAGTCCGGCTGAGTGCCTTTAATGTGACGTGTCGTGTGAGCCTTGAGTTGGAGAGAGTACCGAACGGTCTTCATAGTTATCTGTGCCGATTCTCCGTATTCTAAAGACCATAAATAGCAGTAAGTGTGGTGGTATGGCCAATGAGGAAAACGAGTGGATGGCTCCACGTGGCGCCATCGGAACCGCTGGTCAGCATATAGGAAGACGTGCACCTCACGTTGGGCGTGGGAGACCTCGCCTCATAATTTCCTTTGAAGACCGAGCCCTTCTTCTTCCTATAAATAGGAGTAGCGAGCTCGCCATGGGAGAGAAAAAGGAACCAGGACATCTTAATTTTTATATAAACATGGGAACCTGTTTCTTTTCGTTAACCAACCTGGCAGCCATGCTCGGTAGAACCTTAGGAACCTTTGACCCGGGTGGAACCCTTGCGCCAGAAGTCGGCTTCCTCCGGGAGGGACAGTCTGTCGTAGTCTGCGCGCTCTCTGAAGACGATCCTCGTGGACTACGCACTCTCTGAACGTGGGTCCACGGCCAACTTCCACCGATGCGGTTGCATGGGAATCTTTGCAGCCGTGGGTTGGTGGCGCCCCGCGCGTTTGGGGGTCTTGTTTTCATCCCACAGGGTCCTGCGTGGAATCATGCCGCAGATCTTCTTGTGGGATATCAAGACCTCCGAGTGGCGGGCAGGATCGAGAGGTCCTCGGACCGAGGGGGCTCTTTTTTGTAAACTTTGGTCTAACCCACCAAAGGGTATTGTAGAGCTCAGTGAGGTTCAGAGTCTTCAAGCCACCAATCCAGAGGGTGTTGAAGAGCTTAGGACACTGAAGACCGGTCTGAAGAGTCGGTGAAGATCAGAGCCTCCCAGAGTCTTCATTTCTTTTTTGTTTCTAGAGGACTGCGAGCCTCCTTACTGTACTTTATTTTCTTTTCTGTAATCCTTGTAATGAAGTAATTACAATAAATAAAAAGAACAAGTTTTCTGATCATATAATCTGTGTACAGTACTTCTGTAGTTTTGCATTCTTTTTTTGCTTTTCTTACACTGTTTTGCGGTACTTGCATTTTTGTGCTGCTTTTCTGCACTCCAATGCTTGCACTGCTCTTTCTCTTTCGAAGACTTTCATTGGCCGAAATGGACCACCATTGGCCGAGACGAACTGTCATGTGCCGAGACGAACCCAGAATCTCGACTGTGCGAGCCTGAGTTCGGGAATGATCTCGAGGGGTGTATGAACCCAGAATTTAGGAAGCGACCAGATGTATGGATCCGAAGCCTCTTCCGGGGTTAGGGACCCAAAATTTAGGAAGCGACCGGATGTATGAATCTGAAGCCTCTTCCAGGGTCAGGGACCCAAAATTTAGGAAGCGACCGGATGTATGAATCCGAAGCCTCTTCCAGGGTCAGGGACCCAAAATTTAGGAAGCGACCGGATGTATGAATCCGAAGCCTCTTCCAGGGTCAGGGACCCAAAATTTAGGAAGCGATTGGATGTATGAATCCGAAGCCTTTCCTAAGGTTAGGAACCAAAAACTGCCAAACTCAGACAAGGTGAGGTGACACAGATTGATGACAGGGCAAATGCTGCTTTCATTGATTCTGAGACTCATGTTACATCTTTAAAAATAGAATTTCTTCAAGTGGGATGCATTCCATGGTCTCGGCAACGGCTTGCCTTCTAAGTCTTCGAGTTTGTAAGAGGATCGTCCTGCCAGTGAGACCACCCTGAACGGGCCATGCCAGTTCAGGGCCAGTTTTCCTTCATTCGGATCTTTGTCAGTTGGCAGGGTCTTCTTCAGCACCAGTTCTCCTACGGAGAAACTTTTTTCTCTGACTTTTTCATTGTATCCTCTGGCTAGCCACTGCTGATAGTCAGTCAGTCGTAGGGCTGCTGCTTCTCGACGCTCATCTGCTAGATCCAGCTCCATCGCCAGGTTTGTCTCGTTTCGGCCCAGGTCGACCAACTCTGTCGTCAGGGTGGGGAGGCCAATTTCTAAAGGAATGACCGCCTCCATCCCATAGGCCAGAGAGAAAGATGTCGCCGAGGTGGATCGCCTTGGAGTCGTTCTGTATGCCCACAACACGCTGAGAAGCTCTTCTACCCATCTCCCTTTTGCCTTGTCTAACCGCTTCTTCAGGCCGTCCAGGATTACCTTGTTAGAAATTTCAGCCTGGCCATTGCTCTGTGGATACGCCGGAGTGGAGTAATGGTTCCTGATGCCATGCTCTTGGTAGAAGTCTTTGAAGGATTTGGAGTCGAACTGAGTCCCGTTGTCCGAAATCAGGGTCCTGGGGATGCCGAACCTCGTTATGATGTTCTTCCACACGAAGTTCTTGGAGTCCCTATCAGTGATGGAGGACAGCGGTTCCGCTTCTATCCACTTCATGAAGTAGTCCGTAGCAACTATCAGCCATCTCTTGTTCCCTGGAGCTCGGTGGAGAAGCCCCACAATGTCCAGCCCCGATTGAGCAAAGGGCCATGGACTAGAGAGGGGACTCAGGTCTTGCGCTGGCTGATGAAGAGAGTGGGAGAACTTCTAGCATTTCTCGCATTTCCTGGCGTATACCTGCGCATCCTTCTGCATGTAGGGCCACCAGTAACCTTGGCTTATAGCCCTGTAGGCCAATGATCGACCTCCGATATGACTGCCACAGATTCCTTCATGGATCTCATACAGAAAGTTGTCCACCTTGCTCGGATGGACGCATTGGAGGTAGGGACCCGTGAAGGATTTTTTGTAGAGTTTTCCTTCGGGAGATAGCCAGAATCGAGCTGCCTTGAGTCTGATTCGGTGGGCTTCAGTCTTGTCTTCGGGGAGCTGGTCATCCTTTAGGTAAGAAATGATTGGATCCATCCAGCTCGGGCCGAGATCAGCACAAAGGACTTGCCGAGGTGAGTGGAGCTCTAGGCTTGATCTTGGTATTGATCCAACCTCGACAGTCCTTTTCTTTCCTGCTTCGACAGCGGAGGCCAGGTTTGCAAGCGCATCAGCGTGCGTGTTGGTATCTCTGGAGATCTGCCTGACCTCGGCTGTCTGGAAATGGGAGAGTATTTTTTTCGCGAGGGCTAAGTAGGCCGCCATCCTGTCGTCCCTGGCATGGTAGTCTCCAGCGAGCTGGCTAGTTACCAGTTGTGAATCGCTGAAGATCACCAGGTGCTGGGCTCTGAGGATTCGGGCGCTGTTCAGCCTTGCTATCAGAGCTTCATACTCCTCTTCATTGTTTGTTGCTTTGAAGTCCAAGGTGAAGGCTTGCTCTATGACCAGTCCCTCTGGCGATTGGAGGACTATGCCGGTGCCAGCTCTCTTGGAGGTGGACGAACCGTCAACAAAGACCTTCCATGCCGAGGCGGGAGCTCATTCGACCTCGGTAACTTCAGGCTCATGCCCTATGCTCCCCAGTTCCGTGCCGGGCTGGGTCGGAGCCGAGCTCGGCGAGACGAACTCTACAATGAAGTCTGTCAGAATCTGGGCTTTGATTCCAGTCCGGGGACGGTACTGAATGTCATACTGCCCCAGTTCGACTGCCCATTTTGAGATTCGCCCTGAAAAGTCAGCTTTCTTGAATATAGAACGGAGTGGATGCTCCGTGATCACCACAATGGTGTTGGACTGGAAATAATGGGAGAGCTTGCGGGAGATGCTGACGAGTGCCAACGCGAGCTTCTCCAGCAAAAGATATCTGGTCTCGGCATCAAGCAGGATCTTGCTTGTATAGTAAATTGGTTTTTGGACTCCTTCATCCTCTCTGATGAGGACGGAGCTCACCGCATGATTCGAGACCGCAAGATATAGATACAAAATCTCCCCTTGAGTTGGGGTAGAGAGTAAGGGTGGTGAAGACAAATAAGTTTTGAGTGTTGCCAACGCTTGGTCGCACTCAGGGGTCCATTGAAATTTTAAGTTTTTTCGCAGAAGCTGAAAGAAAGGCCGGCACTTATCTGATGATCGGCTGATGAAGCGATTGAGTGCTGCAGCCATGCCTGTAAGCTTCTGGACCTCCTTTGTAGTAGATGGGCTCTGGATGCCCAAGATTGCAGTAATCTGGTCCAGGTTGGCCTCTATTCCCCTCCGTGTTACCAGGCTTCAGAGGAACTTGCCAGAAGCTATGCCGAAGGCGCACTTGGAAGCATTTGGTTTGAGCTTGAACGCGCGAAGGATGCTGAAGACTTGGGCCAGATCCGCCAGATGGTCGCTAGAGTGCTTGGACTTGACGACCATGTCGTCAATGTAGACTTCCACTGTCTTGCCGAGCTGAGCCTGGAACATCTTTGTCACGAGGTGCTGATATGTTGCCCCCGCGTTCTTCAGCCCGAAGGGCATCACCTTATAGCAATAAGTTCCGCGGGGGGTTATGAATGCGGCTCTCTCCTCGTCTGGCTCATACATCGGAATCTGATGGTAGCCTCTGTAGGCGTCGAGGAAGCTCATTCGGTCATGGCCAGCGGTGGCATCGATCATTTGATCAATCTTTGGAAGGGGGAAACTATCCTTAGGGCAGGCCCTGTTGAGATTTGTGAAGTCCACACACAACCTCCATTTGCCAGTCTTCTTCTTAACCGCCACCGTATTGGCCAGCCAGACCGGGTACTGGACCTCCCAGATTGCGCTTGCCTCCAGCAACTTGTTGACCTCTTCGACTACCGCGTCTGTCTGCTGTAACCCCGTCCTTCGGGCTCTCTGCACTACTGGCTTGTGGCTGGGATCCACATTCAGCTTGTGGCACATGACCTCAGGGTCGACCCCAGGAATTTCGTTCGAGGTCCAGGCGAAGACATCTACGTTCTGCATTAGAAACCTTGAGAGCTCAGCTCTCTCTTCGTCTGGCAGCTGAGTGCCGAGCAAGAAAATCTGTCAGGGTCTGCTGAGTCGAGCCTGACTTCGGCTAGGTCCTTAATACTTTTCTTGTCAGGGTCTCGGCCGATCTCATCTAGACCCTTTTCGAACTCCGCCAGGTTGACGCTTTGGCTCCTTTTCTCCGGGAACCATGGCCAGCATGCACTGCCTGGCCAGCTGCTGATCTCCTTCCACTGTGACCACCTCCATCTTGCCTCCCTTGCTTTCGAGTACGAACTTCAGCTTCTGGTGGAGGGAGGAGGGGACTGCTTCCATCTTGTGGAGCCACGTTCTACCCAAGATAACGTTGTAGGGAGAAGGGGCGTCCACTAACAGAAAGTCAGCCATCATGGAGGCTCCGCCCACTCGGGTTTCCAGGGTGATTTTTCCCTTGGGATAGACTGGTTTGGCGGAGAACCCTATCAGGGGCGCACGGACCTCCATCAGGACAACTTCTGAGAGTTTCATCTTCTTAAAGCATTCATAGTAAAAGACCTCGGAAGAGCTGCCGGAGTCGACGAGGATCCTCTTCATAGTGAAGTCTTTTAGCTTCATCGCGAGAAGCAGGGGATCATTGTGAGCAAGTTGGATTCCCTCCAGGTCTTTGTCTGAGAACGAGATGGCTGGTCGGTCGCGGCGCGCTCTCTTGGACGCTGGCCCGAGTTCGGCTCTCAGCACCTCCTTCCCGTGCGAGGCCCTCCTGGCTTCGGCACTGTTGACACCAAAAATGTCACTTTGCCTCTTCAAGATCCAAAGAGCTACATGAAGTCGCAACCTGCCATAAATAGGCAATGCTGCTTCCAAAAATCAAATCTTGTCAGAATCAAACAAAAAACTGCAAGATTCTTCCAGACAGCCAAAAGAGGAGTACACAAGAAGTTTCGGGCCATTTCAAAATCATTTGGCCTAACTTCGCTTCTCCGACAGCCGAAAAGGAGCTCTCGGCGACAAAAGCTCTCCGGGACCATGGTTTCCAAGACAGAACCTATGGATCATCTTAAAATGACTCCAATAGGTTCCCTGTCAAATTTCAAGTCAATCGGACATCGGTTGACCACACATCAAACGTGACATCTTCATCGCGACAAAAAGCAGTCTGCAGGTGATAGGACCCCAAACGGCTTCGAAACTCAAACAAAAGCCTATGGTTGGTCTTATTTATTGCTCAGGAGGCTTCACACCAAATTTCAGGTCATTCCGACATCGTTTGGCCCAGTTTCAGCTTCTGACAGAAAATCGGCAGCTCTGCGCGACAAAGTCTTCAGCTTTCTCAGGAAATTGGAAACTTTGCAAAATAAAATGCAAGGATTCTCATCAGGTTTCCTACAAAGAAATCAGGCCAATAAATGGTCAAAATGTCAAGGAAAAGTACAGAAGAAAAAGAATAAAAAAAAGTAAAAACGGACGCAAAACGGGACACGAAAGGGGGAAAACCCCCCAGGGTCGCAGACCCCTGCGACCCTGGGCCAGGGTCGCCGGCGACCTTGGACCCCGGGGTCGCCGGGAAAGCCCCGGAAACCCCGGTTTTCACCGTTTTTTCGCGATTCGAGGAGCCCAGCCTCTGGTAACTTTCCAAAATTCATGCTTTTGAGACACCAAGTCCTCTGACATCCGTCCAAAACACGGGTAAATCATCAAGAGTATCGAAGACAGTATTGATCGCCACCCGGTCAACCAAAAAAGTGTGCTTTCCACCCGACCGATCGAGAAATCGACAGGACAGATGGCATCGACCCGCTGTTGGCAACAAACACCTGAAATTACATGATCATCTGATGTCGATCTACATGAAGATCCATCGATGATCACCAACAGAAGAATCTCAAAAGACGTGGCACGGCCCGCGACTCTTCAGCTGCTCGGCGACCACTTAATGCGATTAATTGACTAGCTTTATTACAGTCATTAACCCATTTCTTTGGACAGCCCAATCAGAAGCAAGCATTCGGGAGTTACAAGTCAAGAGATTCATGGCATTTAACCCATGAAACTCCTCCCATCATGGCGATTAAAGGCGATTAAATGCCCTCAATCTCCTCCGGCCAATCAGAAGCCAAGAAAAAGGAGTTACAAAATAAACAATTCAATTTTGTAACTCCTCCCATTATGCGGCTTAATGACAATAAAAGCCCATAAACCCACCTAAAAGGCTACCTAAAAGCCTATAAATAGGAGGGCTCTCCAAGAAGAAAAACACGACAACGAACATCAACAGACAGCAGTCAGAAATCCAGAGAAAAGAAAAAGAGAGAAAACTCTGCGGAAGTTCTACACCGGCCACCGCAACAAGGTGACAAAAGTCCCTTGGGGGGTACCCCCCCAAGGTCCTTGCCTTCTCCTCCTGCCTCCAATGGCTTAGATATGGCTTTTCAGCCCGTCTACTCGGCTTTTTATTGGACATAGGACCTCCTTTTGGTCTTTGTCCTCTAAAAACCTGAGGTTATAGCCAAGCCAAGCGAATCAATAGCATCCTCTGTTCTCATCTGCATGGATGATGGCGAAGCCCACATATGGCTTGCGACCGTCAATCTAAACGAGTCCCCCACAATCTCCTGAGAAGTTAGATCCTCCTTTTCTTGCTTTTCATTGTAGTTTGTATTTTTTCAAAAGAGACAAAATCACAATTCTTGTCTTTCATTATTGATAAGGATTGTAAATCGGCTATAAACGCCAAAATCGGCTATAAACGCCAAAAATCGGCTATAAACGCCAAAATCGGCTATAAATGCCAAAAAAATCGCCTTTCACGGCAAATCAAGAAAATGTCTCTTTTCTTAAATATATGTGCAATGGAAAACTTGAAAGAAGTTGATTTCCTTTTTACTTGCGAAGGTTGATCTCCGGATCACCACTTGCAATTCCAAGTAAAAATAGAAAATCTGGCACACCCACAAAAAAAGAAATGTTGATGCACGCCCTTGCCCCCCGGTTACGAAAGGGTCGGACCCGACGGACTCCCACGTCCGCCGACCTCGGTAGAACCAAGCAGGAGCGCGGTCCATCAAGCTGGCCCACCCGGTGGGACTCGTTTATTTGAGAACACGATGCTAGAAATGAAATATTTGCATATCATATATTTTGCTCTATGCTTATATTTCTTTTCTTGATTCCTTGGCTACTTTATAATTGGTGGCCTATGTTGAATTCCGCATAATAAAAAAAAATGAGATGAGATTTTTTGTTTGGAAATTTCTAATTCTTTGAATTTATTTCCACTCGTTCTCTTTCAAAAAAAAAAAAAAACAAAAAAAAAATCAGATTTTTCATTTTTGGATTCAAAATTGAGAAACTTGATCCTTTCCCTTCTGGGCACTGGCGCTCGCGGAAATCGCCGAGACCGTGTTCGGATCAGGGGTTGGGCCATTGTTTCTCTTCGATGAGTTCATTAAAAATCTAAAAAAAAAAATGTAAAAAAAGTAAAAAATCAGATTTTTCTATTTGGATTCAAAATTGAGAAACCTTGATCCGTTCCTATCGTTCATCGCGCTTGCAGAAATGTTGAGCCTGTTCGACTAAGGTTTTGGGCCATTGTTTCTCTTCGATGAGTTCATTAAAAATCTAAAAAATATATATATATATATAAAAAAAAATTTTGGATTTCTCAATTTGGATTCAAAATTGAGAAACCTTGATCCGTTCCTATCGTTCATCGCGCTTGCAGAAATGTTGAGCCTGTTCGACTAAGGTTTTGGGCCATTGTTTCTCTTCGATGAATTCATAAAAATAAAAATAAAATAAAAAAATAAAAAAAAAAAAGAAAAAGACATAGACCACTAAGGTTAAACCAACTGTGTTCTTTGATCATGGTTGATTCAAAGAAAAGCCTTGTCCAGAGTGTGGAGACAGCTTGACTGTTCTAGGCAAGGGTCCTCCAAACGGGTTCATTAAGTAATCCTACCCTTACCTGGGGGCAATTCTATCAATCAAGATTTCATAAGACCAGGTTAGGAGGCCTATGTGTACTCTCTCGTCTTTTAAATAAATTTTTTTCAAAAATAAAATTTTTAAAAATAAAAATTTTAAAATAAAAAATAAAAATAAAAAAAAATTTTCAAAAAAAAAATCTTAAAAAAAAATAATAAAAAATAAATAAAAAAAAAATTAAAAAAAAAAGATTTTTTTTTTAAAAAAAAAGAAGAAAATCTTCAAAAATCTTCAAAAAAAAAACTTCCGTCATTATGGGTTTAGATTAGAGAAATCTTGGTCTTCTCCTTTCTGAGCACTGGCGCTCGCGGAAATCGCTGAGCCCGTGTTCAGATTGGAGTGCCTTTTGCTCTCTTTGATGAACCCGATATTGACCTTTCAAAAAAAAAAAACTCGTCATTTTTAGATTCAGATCCGAGAAATCATGGTTCATTTCTTTCTGAGCACTGGCGCTCGCGGAAATCGCTGAGCCCGTGTTCAGATTGGAATACCATCTGCTCTCTTTGATGAATCCAATCTTGACCTTTCAAAACAGAGAATCTCATCTCATAGATGCGGTCTCAAAACATTTGTGTCTAGCGGTACTAGTACGCCCTTTCAGGGTCTACTGTATTGCGACCGGCACATCTGTAACTCCAACTTTATATTCTTCTTACCTCGAGCAAGCTCTGCTTCTCGATAAGTCGAATTTAAGTTCACAATTGCTTCTAGCAGTCACTGGGATGCCCATTCCGGGCTTACCACACCTGCGATCAAAACAATTGTACCCTCTATGGCATTTTGCCTTCCTCATATTGCTTGGGTCATCTACCTCGAGCAATTTGAAAAGACGAAACCATAGAACTTCCATTTATGATCATTATATTCTTGTGATTACTAATGGATGTGGTCTTGTTTCAGAAATTTTCGAAAACTAACAATGGCAGCTTCACTAACCATTACTTTCGACGAAAACAAGCACCAACTTATGCTTCAACAGAAGCAAACCACGCGCACCTACAAGCGCCCCATCAGCTGCCGAAGTGTCAACTCCCTCGGCAACTCTCTGAACTCCGGGTCGACCTCGACTCACCCGGACTATCGTCTTCGGGACGCTGGGACCATTCCCACTTCCTGAGGAACAAACTGCTCCCTCCAAGAAGCAGAAACTCGCCTCTCAACGTGTCACTAACCGTGACACCAAAGGCGAGCACCAGAAGGCCTGAAGCCCGTGGCAGCCCCACGAAGCCTCAACCTGCAAACAACCAGGTCTACCCCAAGACTTGGTCCCCAAGACCTTCACCAAAACAGAGAAGGTCCCAGGCATCCACTAAGCCAGCATTCCTGGCCCCACTCAAGGAGAACCAGTTCTATCATCTTGCTTACATGAAAGAGGAGAGACCCATCTCCAACCTGACTTCCAAGTCATCCCAGCATGAGCCGGCTTGTTCCTACAAGCCCAAAATCAAGTCATGCATCACAAGGCCTCCACAAGCATCTGCTAAGGCCTACAAATCTGCAGTTCGACCCTTCATATCTACAGGGGCCGAACTTCAAAAAATTCAAAGCTTCGCTGCAACAGGCGAAGGACAGGGTTCGCATCCTGTCCTTGCCCAGCTACAGAGAAGACAGGCTCGGCTGCTGCGCCCGAGGGAGCACATCCTTCATCGTTAAAGCCCAGTCAGAGCTGACCGAAGCTCAAATTGCTCGTCGTATACGCCGCCGCGCGTCATACCGACAAAAGAGACTACAGAAGCAAAGGACCCAGCCTCCCACACTTCAAGTCTCTCCCAAATGGGTCGAAAAAGAAAGACCCAACCAAGTTGCTGCCGTCCATATGGTTGGAAAAACCAGAAGGCGCCAAAAATCAGCAACAAAAATCCATGTCCGACGTCCGATGACCCGCAGCGTCTCAAGGACAAGAAGACATTCAGAAGAATCCCCTGCTCCTTCAAGCAAAGGACAGCAGAGTGATCCTTCCTCAAGCTCTTCTTCAAAAAGAATGAGCCCCAGCTCAGTCACCAGGACAGTTTCTTCGTTCGAATCACGAAGGATGAATGTCTTGGCTACAAATTCTGAGCCACCACCCTCGCAATCCACCTCCAGAAGATGCGATCACCCGCATCCAGCAGTTGGAACAGGGCCAGCAGAGGATTGAAACTCTGATGGAAAACCTTCTCCTCGCCTTCCAAAATCAGGCGAACAATGAACCTCCTCCGAATCATCAAGACGACGAGGTGAAATAAAGAAGAAAATGAGTCACGCGCCCTTACCAAAAAGGACGTAGACGGTATCCTCGCCAAAGCAAAAGAAGAGGATATACTCAAAGAGCATGGGATCAAGCCACCATATCCCTTATGGAATGGACTCGGTCCCGTTCCCCACCAAATTCAAGCATCCTACTCTCCAAACATATACGGGGAAAGGATCAGCCAGACAGCACGTCATCCACTTCAAGATCCTGACGGGAGCTATCGCGGATCAAGATGCACTCAAAATCCGCCTCTTTGCAAGTACCCTAAAAGGTACGGCCTTCGATTGGTACTCCACTCTGCCGGAGGACTCAATCCAAAACTGGGCCATGCTAGAGACACGCTTCCTGACCCACTTCAAAGGTGAGGATCACCCCGCTACTATGGCTCAGCTGTGCAGCCTAAAACAGGGGGAGAAATGAATCAACATATGACTTCATTCACAAGTGGAAAGCAATGGCATACAAATGCTCTGATGTATTGCCACAAGCGTCGCTAGTCGACATCTCCGAAACAACATGAGAGCCAGAATCCGCTCCATGATCCTCGGCAACAAATCAAAAAAACCTGGGAGAACTCCTAGAAGCTTCCATGGAAGCTGAAACGGTGATTAAAGACCTCAACAGTCAGAAATCATCAAGAAAAGAGCCAACCGCCATTGCAACCTCTAAACCAAAGAAGAAAGAGGTCCTCAATGTGCAGACCAAGTCAGCTCTCAGCCACCAAAGAAAGCTGAAAACAAAGCTGTTGGTAAGAGACCTGAACTCTCAGACGCCTTCAAAGAACGAGTAGAGAAGAATACCGTTTGATGAAGATGTTGATGAAATCTTCGGGGCTCTTGTGGCAAAACGGCAAGCTCACCTTGCCTGAACCAAAAAGACCGGGTGATGTTGGCAAAACCAACGATCCTCGGTACTGTCCATACCACCCAGATGATCTCGCATCCTCTCAATCAATGCTTCGTTGTGAAGAGAGAAAATAAATGAGATGTGGAAAAACGGAGTCATCACCTTTGACAAAAACTATGGGTCTGCCTCCGTCAACATGGTGACATGTGGACAAACATCAAGATCACCGAAGAAGAAGATCACTACTTCCTTCAAGGTGATA